>JARHVA010000037.1:4900000-5365000 GCA_037957365.1 Torreya grandis
TGGTGATCACTAGGTTATGAATTTGATTCCTTTGGAGGATCATCAAATTTAAATTTTTGGTCATTAGTAATGTCTTGGATATTATGATTCAAGTAAATCATATATTTGTAAAATGCCTAGGGTATTGGTGATAGTCAAAATAAGCATTTGTAACATATCCTTTGGGTAGAGGTTGACTCATATCAAGATATATAGGATGAGGGAGAGATATGAGGTGAAATTCCATAAGAGTCGAAAGTAATGAAGATGGATACTCAGGTAAGCATGAAAATTGTCTCCTTAGTAAATTGGATAAGTTAAGTTTATTAGGTTACTATGACACTTCAATAACAATAGTAGTTGATTCCTTTTTAAGTTATGTAGGTTTCACCTTGTAGCTTGGTTTGATAGTAAACTTGGTATTGGATGTAGTATATATGTTTTATAAATACTTAAGTTTGTTCAAAGACATAAGTCTCATTTCACAATCATGAATAATATGGCATAATTATTTAAAATATTTAATCTTTTTTAAAATAATGGAATAATATAATGGGTAAAGAAAACTTTTCTTGAAGATGTCTTGAATCTCTTTATCTACCATTGGATTGGTCATTTAGCCAACATTATCTTATACCTTAAGACATATTATTGATATGTTCATTGGTTCTTTGTTTGATTTTTATAATTTTGGCATAGGAAACCTAATGTTGACCTATAAGTGTGCCAAAAAATAATCTACAATATATTTTAATGATTTTATTGATTGGATTAGTAAATCATAGAACCACATTAGAGCATAGTTCTTAAGGCTCATTGGAAAAAATTTAGTCAAAAGTTTATAATTGGAGGCATAATCAAGGTATGCCACATAGAAATATTGAATAATGTATTTAGGATCACTCATACCATCATAAAATGTGAACTCAGGTACAACAAAACTAGTTCGCAAGGGGTGCAAAAATATTTTAGGTGTAAGAGGTTTATGAACAATCTCTTGTGAATCTATAATATAAGGTGTTTTCATATATGTTTTTAAAATATTTGTAACCTTAGATTGAATTTTTTTTATAGTTTGGACAATATCTTACACATTTTGGTCACTAAGGTTTGAACTTTGAGTTGGTAGAGGCATTAAAACTAATAATTGGGTTGAAGTGTTAATGTTTCCCATGGAGGATGTAACAATAATAGGATTTGTTTTGGGAAACAATGGTATAAATACATAACATATACCCCCATTATAAGTATGAATTGATTATGTTCTCAAGGGGAGGGTTATTGTTATATGGGGATGGCCCATAACACTAATATTATGATAAATATATGGACTTGGTTATGCATCTATGATTTTTATTTTTTAGTTTCCAATATGGTATTAAGGATATCATCAAGATATTTAAGAATTTTATAGATATGATGTCAAAACATAGTAAGAACTTATACTTGCTCTTGATCTATTTGTTCAAGGTCATTGATTTAATTAGATTCATCATTTTCATGATCAAAAGCATCTTCTATGATAACCTCAACAATATGTAGTTCAATTTCATTATTAACATCTTCATTAGGTACATGATTTGTTAATTCATTAGTTTGAGCCATCTTAGGTGGAAAATGAAGAAGATCTAGGTGTTTGATAGGAGCACCAAATAATATATGTCTATACCTAGGTTGCATACAAATGATAGATTAAATATAGAAAAAACAACAATGAAAAACCACAAAAGTTTAATACCCTAGGATATACTAGGCTCTGCATAAAGAGATGGGTTCACCAAATGTTAAACCCTAAATTTTATAGGTATGGGATACCTAGGGTTAAGAATATAGAAATGAATAAGTACAATGGTGATAAATAGATATATAGTAGGTCAAATAATTTACAAACTTAGATAAATAATATTCTAAAATTATAATACTAAGATATACCAAAAATAAAAAATACAACTATTGATTGATATTTAATAAACTAAAAGCAAGAGCACTTAACTAGTTTATTATGCATGTGTAGATCTAGGATGAAACAAGATAGAAGTAGACTAGATCAAGATTCTATAATAGTCATTATATTCTATTTTTTTTCATCCTATGGCCTCAGAAACTTGTATTGGATATGGATAGTTGTGTTAATGTTGGTGTTAGAGTTGGACATAGGTGTCTAATATGAAATAGTGACCATATTTAGATTTTGTCACCTAGAGCCTTTTGGGTTTTTTATTTCCTTTCTTTTGGTGTGTTCAAATTAAACTTACATGTTGTTTTTATTTGTCAAATGATCAAACCCGATATACCTCACCCTTGGAGTGACTATGGAAAAATGGGTTAGTGGGAACATAATGTTGAGTTGCCCTAAAGACCCCTCTATAAAGGGGTTCTAACTACATAGATAATACTCCAAAGAGGGCCTCAAACTTATGTAGTTTTCCCCTACATGTTGGCTTGTGTGTGCATAAGGGTACAATGTGAGATAAATAAGTACATAGAGTGAACTATATTATAACTTGGAAAATATGGCTCATGAGCTACTATTTGAATGTTTTAGACCTATGCAAATACTGATCCTATAACTAATATGGAAATAGGGATGAATATGTTAGGTTTGATCAATTTAATTCTTGATTGAGTGATATTGGTAAGCTTTATTGTGAGTTGTATGTGATTTATAGGTCAAGAATGAATGAGGGTTGATATTATATATATACCAATCCATTTTTAAAATATTTCACACTAAATTACTTAAACCAACCATTAGAATACATTTCATTTGTAAATTAGATGAATTTTAGTCAATATAAACTTAATTTGAAAATGGATACTAGCATCAATATAGGTACCTATCTGGGATACAAGTATTTAAAACCTATAAAATAGGTACATGTCCAAAACTGGTAGATAAGGATGATTATTAGGTTTATAATATTTTTCACAATATAAAATTCCTAGTCATAAAAATAATAGTGGTATGACTAAGGGATAAGCAATTTGTCACAAAGAGATAGTGAGTGTGAGCCTTTTGATAACATGAAGGTCTTAGAACTGAAGGGTATTCTATTATATTTTGATCATGCATTTTAGGAACAAAGTTATAATTTAATATACACGCCATTTGTAGTGTTTTATTTAATTTAGGTGTATGGTGCATAACTTATGGATTAATATGCACTCCAACATTATATGTGTGAATCTATTTTAGATTTTAACCCATTTCACATATTAGAGTTTCCAAGACCACAAAGTTAAATTGAGGTTCTAATGTTCATCAATGGGTATTATTTCTACTCTAAAAGTGAAAATTTAAGTTAGGATTTGATCACCCTGATTCTCTCCAATGGTTTAGCTAAGGAACCATCTTCTCCAAGTGCTTCGTGAGGGTCACTAATTCTACAATGCTTCTAGGAAGCATCATCTTCAAGAAAAGTCACAAGTAGAAACATTGTTTTCACAAATATAAGTGCATTCCTTCCATACTCATTTAAATTATTAAATGTGTAAAGTTCAAACTATTTTCAAATGTTAAAAAGTTTAAATGATTTTCAAATTTTATAAAGTTCAAGTAATTTTCAAATTTCAAATTCAAGCCTTTCAAACTTTAGTTTTCAATTGAATAACATAACTATATCATGTGTTTTTTATGGTTTTCCAAAGCATATGATGCCTTTCATGATTTTAGTCCTAGCTTGAAGTCAAAGTGTGTCTTCCACACTAAGGTATAACTTTCATTTAATCTAGAAATTTAATTTCTAGACTAAAGGGTGATCAAATGTAATAACTTAAATATGGCCAAAAATACTTTATCATGTTAGTTTTTCCCATTTTTATCTTTAATTAACTTGTGAACCTAATTAGTGCCTATTTTTCCACTTCATTATATCCTAAACACAACTGAATACCTATTTTTATCTTAAGACCATCATCTGTTGCATATAATAAAAACAACATTATGCATATGTATGCCTTAACCCATATCCAAATTCAACTACTTTTCCCTAGGTGACAGGAACACCAAATATAGTCTATAATGGTAAAAATTATTGTCCCTATCCAATGTTTTTATCCTTCTCCCACCAATGGTCATATTTTAAAATTAAACCCTCCCTTAGGTTATCCTATATGTTTTTAGGCTTCTTAGTGTGTCGTAATCCCTTTTGAATTTATATAAAGGCACACTCAAGTCACTTATTACTTCACTTGGTAATTTTAATTTAGAGGCTTACTTACACAAGTGCACATCGAGAAAAAGTTCCTTATTATTTTAGTTTAAGTTATAAGCATCTCAAGTAGTCCTAATCCAAGCTATAAGCCTGTTTTATGTAGTAATAAGCTAAGTATGATCAAGTATTCAAGCCACTAATAGATGCATTAATGTAGTCAAACAATCAAAATTATACAAAGCACTCTAGGTGGAATAACTACTTTGGGATTGATTTACCTCCTTAGAGTATTGGATATGTAGGTAATGTTTAGTCATCATGGGTGATTGGGATCAACTCAACCCAAATACACTCCTATTTTTAATATTTATAATTAATTGAATAATTTCCTTCCCCATTAGATTTTACAACTTGGAAAATCTATCTACAGGTTTTTTGCACACTTTTAAATGCAAAAACAATACACACAAACCTAATTCTAATTGTCATAGGCGATTGCTCCCTAAGTTTTAGTTTTATAAAAAAATAAAAAAATAAGTAAACATGGATAATAGTGTTAAACATTCATATCCTTACTAAGTGTTATTGTCCTTGTATAACCACATATCCAACTTGTAGGTGGTTTTTAGGTTCATTCATGTTTTCATGTTTTTGCATTCTACTAGTCAACATAGTCAAGAATAAGGACCAAAAAACTAAGTTTATATTCCATTTACATAAGTTTTTCTTGTTTGTAATTGATTTATTTCATCCATGTCAGAAATTTAATTCTATTTTTTAATTTAAAAGTGCATTTACAACACCTTATATTATTCTATTCTATTTATAAAAATTAGGGTCAATTAGCATAGTTAATTTAATTCAATATAAAATAGTTGTTTAGTGCATATATTAAATTTTGAGTCATTTTAAACCATTATACCATATTTTTATTTTCCATATATGAATTCTTATATAAATAATGATCCATAATATGAATTACCATGTGGCATATTAAATTCATTAGACATAATTTAAATAGATATTAATTTCTAATTAATTAAATCAATTTCTCAAATAAAACCATCAAATGGATTGTGCTCCATATGCATATTATTGTAATTTTATTTATATACCATATAGACCTTACTATTTTTCCTTATGAGTAGATGTTTTAGATCACATACTTGAATTAAAATATGTATCATCTATATGCATAATGAATATGGTTAGTAATATAACTATCCTATAATATAGGAAAAAGGAGAGGACCATACTAGATCTAACATACATACAAAGGGCCACACCATAAAGTGGGTCAAAGGTTATAAGTAACAGTAATTTAGAAAAGTGATATCTAGTATATATTTGGGAAGCCAATGCAAGGAATTAATAAATAAAAACAACTTAGATCCAAGATGTAAAATAGGTAAAATAAAGATATAAAAATGTTGTTATAAGATGTATCTAAACAAATATATGTGACCAAAAGTTATGTAACATAAGCTAAAACATAAGCTAAAATAGGCATGGAGAGAACAAAAAAACATAATACTCTATTATATGCATTTAAACCAACTAAAATAAAGAGTTTAGAGATATAGATACTTCCCTTGGGTTGACTTGTCAGTGCATCAATCACCCCCTTGGCTCAAGTGGTGCTTAATGAAAGATTTTGTAGGTGAAGGATAAAAATGTAAGGATAAATACCTAAGTATACTTAGTTGTGGAATTCAAAGATTATGTGTACCTATTTGGTTAAGCTTCCTTCTCAATAACTCCAAAGACCTTGTGAAAACATAGACCTACACAAGTATATACTATAATTTTTCTTCTCATAATAAAAGAAAATATTTATGTGAAAAAATAACATAATGGCATGTGGTTATTATAAAAATAATATTTGGGGGCCTAGATATATGGATCCAAATCCTAAAAATGACCTGTCAAATATGTTGATGAAATTAATCTTGATCAATATAGTATAAATATTTGGAGCAAAAAATAATACTATGTTAGCAATGTTGAATTAGTATAGAAGGCACAAAATTATATTGAGAAGGACTGATATAGTTAAAAAGGGATAAACTGAAGGAAAATGAATATATAAAACATAGTGAATAAACAAAATTAAATCGACATGGATGAGTTAATCAAGAAAATGTATAAAACTAAAATAGGTTGAAAGTAGGGAAAATAACACTAGAGGAGGCTATGATGGATAGATAAAAATATCATGAGTGTAAATGGATATAATATATGATATTATATTATAAATTTCTATTATCTATCCCAAACTATATCCTAGTGCACTCCTTGGGACATGCACTTAGGGAGAAATATGCACCATTGAGTCCTAAAAAAGAAACTACTAATGATTGAAATATATAGGTGTATAAATATGCCGCCAAAAAATATCATCATGTGTCACAATAACATATACAAGATGGTGATTTATAAAATAACATATTAACACAAAATATTAAAGAACACACTATAAATAAATGATGATATACTTGAGATAAATGAAAGCAACATAAATGCATATGCATACCTTTACTTAGTTGGATAGACTAAAAATAAATGATATATTGTGTGAGAGTGGTAAAAAGATGAGTCTGGTAGGCAAAGCAAATTAAAATTATGACATAAGGTGCTAAATATATACCAAAAATACTTGAGTAGGCATGAAAAATAATCAAATTTCTACAAAAATATTCCATTATTACCACAAAATTCCTTGTGATGTTGGGATTCTAGTGATTATTTAGATTCATCAAAAAGATATAAAAAATAAAGATATGATTAAAAAATGAATACAAGGGAATTTTTTAAAAGATTCAATAATTTAAATTTTTCCCATAAATATATAAATATAAAATAATCTGAAATTTTGGTATTTTAAGTTATTAAGAGCTGTGAGTGACTAGTTTTGACATAGAGAGAGACAATGCCAAGAGGATGGAGAGTTAGATGGTGTAGAGGATGCTATGGACTTATTTACATAACCATCAAGGTAAGACATATAAATAATGTTGGGAATGGTAGATAGGATATATATAGGAACACCTAACATTGGGGTAATATGTGTGATGGAATTTAACCCAACAAGCATCATATTGAAGAGAAAAAAATGATGAGCAATGGGTAGGTCCTATATTTTTGAATTGTGAAGCATTTAAATTTATTAGGGTCTTAGGAATAAATCACTACCATGAGATAACTATATAAACTATGGTGATACATTAAAAAAGGTGGGAAATCATAAGTGGGCTAATACAATAATATCAAATGGCCAATATAGTACAGATAAATTTGGTTGATATAATTAAGTATCAATAAAATAAATTGGTTGATATAGTTATAGGAAAATGAATAATATGACCAATATAATTAAGTATTGACTGGATAATTTTATACAATCAAATTAATGATTATGGCCATAAAATATAAGTTGCATGGATGATACAATAAAAATATTGATGATCAATAAATTAAAAAAAACACTATGTGGTTGATACAATTAAGTAATATGGTGATATAATTTGGAAATATCTAAATGGATGATACATTTAAGTAAGATGATCGATATAGTTAAAATTTAACCACATGACTGATACAATTGAGTAAGATGGATGATATAATTATTTTTTTGGTTTTGTGTAATTTTGTTTAGTTTTACTTGTATTTTGATGATTTTAATTTGATGAGAGATTAATTAGGCTTTGCTATTTAACATTTTTTAGGCATATGGATGATCACAATTGTGGTAGACTATATATGCATCCTAGCTTCTAACTTCAATAGTCAAATTATTATATGAGGAAAAATCTCACCTTATTAGTCTAGGATTTGGTGTTATTATGGAGATGTGTTGAGTGTTTTTAGAGGTAAATCTATTGGTTATATTATTGCATTAATGAAAGAAGAGAACCAAAAACTTCATATGGGAGGTGGATGGGGGCATATTAGAGGTTTAAATTAATTTAGAAGGTGTACATGTGATTTTGGGTATGGCATTAGAGGGTACACATATGGTTTGTGATATACCAGAGACAATGGTTGAGAGGTAGGATTTGGATTACTGGGCTATTGGGTTAGGTATATATGGCCATCATTCACTCTTTGTATGATTAATTGATGTATATGTGTCAAACATTATAGATTTATATAATGTGATTTTAGGGTCGATGATTATATTAGTGTCATTTCATAAGTTTGATGGAGGTATCCCTCTATTTTCCATTGTCATGTGTCAAGATACTTTGGAGTAGGCTAAATCTATAGAATGGAATTGAGTATTTAGGTGAAAATAGTGCATGGGTTTTATGATATTTTGAGTAGATAGAAACATAATATGGGACTAATCATACTTATTTTCAGCTATATTTATGATAGGTTACCTATATACCATTATGTATGGATTCCAAACTAATTTTATATCAAGTAACTTGGTTCAGAAGGAGAGCATATGTTCTTATGTCTATATGTGTCACATGGTATCCTATATTGTAAACCATCCACATAAAACATATCATATGGATTTAATATCATGGGAACATAGATATATGGTTATCATGGCAATTCATTAAGAGTAGATCACATGGATGACATATCATGGGACTGTGAATAGATGGATTTCATGGCCATCCATAGTGTGAGTTTAGGGTTTGGCTGAGGTGATCAGGTACTACATGTGGTACATAGATACACACTCTTATGTATGTTTTCCTAGTTAGTGTAGGTAACCCCACCCAACAAATCCATTAGCCTTATTTCCCTACAAAGAGAGGAATAATAAAGAGCCAAAGGGGTATACAGGACAAGAGCAAACACTAGAGGTTTTAGTGTGAATACCATGGTGTGTTCCTTAGTCTCAATGGAAGAAAGAGCCAAATTGGGTGGTGGTGAAGGAAACATTAGGAGGAAATATGCTAGGGATTCCTCCATAAGATGTTATATATATACCTATGGAAAAGTTACCATAATTAGCACCTCTAACAGAAAGTGTGTGATGACACTAACTAACATGAGGTTTCACAATCCCAGCCATATATTTGGGGAGATGGGATATAAAATTTAGGGCTCGCCAACTAGAGGATGGATAAAATATGATGGTTTCCTTTGTGGATACAATTATGGTACAACTATATGTGAAATATGCTCACATCCAAGTATAAAATGATTATTTTAATTTATCTCTACATTTTATATATTTATAAATAGACATACTAGATGGTAGTGATAACTAGATTTGATTTTGGATTATGTATATCATGATCTAATGTTGGATTTGGTTTTATTGTGTATATGTAATGGATATGGCATGGTGGGGTTCAATTATTGAGTTAACCCACCATGATATCCTGAATGTCATGTTACTAGAGAATGGAATTATATCTATATAATATCCCATAAATCCATTTACTAGATATCATATAAGTTAGTTTGTACTAGTTGGAGTATTTACATGGGCCCTACATAGACAAGGTCAAGATTCTGGTCCATATAATTCTATAGTGGTACTAATAGAAGAATATGCTATGGCATGTAAGTTGTTAGTGATGGATCCATAATAGGTAGTAAATATTAAGGTAGCTTTAGAAACTAAGAGAACAACACACATGACTATTATAATAAAAATTATGTCTAGAAAGTGGGCATTGACTGATTAGATTACTAAATTAAAAACATGAGCAATTTGGGTGAAGGGAGAGGCTACTAGGTAACTATAGGACTACTGCTTTATTAATATATCTCTAAGAGACCAGAGATGTGATATCTTAGAATAGCATATCCCCTCCCCCACCTAAGGATGAAGGTGTCCACTAGCCTTAGATGTATACATGTTTCCTTTTTTAATTGATTATATATGAGATGTAAAAAAATGATTTGTATATATATCATTATTTTATGGCTCATTATTTTCTACATGGGAATTTTTTTAATTTGATACATAGATATATATGTATTGTAGCATTGTTGTATTGATATCATGATTTGATGTTTTGTCTCATATGTTACATTCTTTTCTAAAAAATGTGAGCATTTTTACATATAGAAAAAGAATGAAAGTCTAAGTGTAAAAATGACATCTAAAATAGATAGAAAAATTTCATAGACCACAGATGTGCAATAAGATTATAAGAAGACATGAAATGTAGAGAGATACAAACAAATATAAATCAAATGTAAGATTTTTAATTAAATTAATCAATACTAAGAATATAAAATGTAAGAAGATAAATACGATATAATTCAAATAAAATATAAAGAAAAATTAAATGTAAGTAAAGGAAAAATAATCCAACCAAAAAAATATGTGAAAAAAGTTAAAATATTATCCAATATAAGATAGATAAAAAGTTAATTTAAATTAAACAAAGGAAATGCAACCCTAAAGTATATTGTAAACATGATTGTAAATAATCCAGTGAAAGTAGATAAGATAAATATCATGTAAACAAAGGATGTGAAAGATAAGTACAAAATGATAAAAATAAATAAAATGTAAGTAGATAAAATTGTTGAGAATTTTGTCATTGATTATTGATTTTTGGTATTGATGTTGTCATTGATGTCAAAGAATCTTGTGATGGTGCATGGTCAAGTAAGCTTTGAGGTATGTGTATGATGAGTACTTATGCCAACATAGTGAGTGTTATTGCTATAAGAGAGAGTGTAATCATGATGAATAAGGTTGATGTCATTGATGTCAATATCCATAGTGTGTGGGGAATGAACTTGTATGCCCAATATGAGTACTTGATGTAGAACATAGTGAGCTACAAAGATCCTTAGTCAATATCTGAAGATCTGCTAGGTTACTTTGAAGATGTTATGTTGAAGCTCTAAAGAATACTTGACAAAGTTTTAGAATGAGATATGTTGTTTGAGTTTTTTAAATAAGGTGTTTAGATATTTGACATTGTACATGAGGTGTTGAGATATTTGACAATGGTTAGAAGGTTAGCTTTGAAAATCTAAATAAGCAGCTCTAAAGATGCTCTATCGAGTTACAAAGATATTTGGTTTAAGATATTAATAATACTTGATAGTTTGTGAGAATTTAAAAAGGTGATTAAATTTTTATTAAGCATGTTCATGAAGGATAAGGTCAAAAATTGAAGGTTAAAATAAGAAAAATTATTTTAAGGTCTCTCCAGTGCACATGATGAAGAGTTTTCTACCCAAGAAGGTTTTTAAAGTGCTCATTGGCATGTGTATAATCTAAAAAATTACATAATATATTCATGGTAGATGGGTAAGTGTCCTATCTCAAATTTAAAATCATTGGTTTCTATAATAAAGGGCTAAGCTTTATGAATTATCGGTAAGATTGAAAGATGGTTTAAACCCTCAAAGAACCATAAAAATGACCTGATGTGAAATAACTTGTTCTAAAGTTATAAAAAATGTTTTTTATGGATATAAAAGTGTTTTTAGGTTGTAATAAACTCTCTCACACACCTCAAAGTATGATTTTTTTATCGGGTTAGTGAGTAGACCCTACAAGACAATGCTTGTTTCTCAGAGATTTACTATAGCAGTAAGAGTTAACCAAGTCAAATTTGCTAAAAAGATAAAGGTTGAAGATTTATAATTGTATATTATTTACATGCTGATTTTTTATAATTTTATATCCCTAAAGTGTGATAAAATATTCTTACAAGTTGAGTAATCATTAACAGGCCTAATGGTGTAGACAGTAAAAAACTAGGTAGAAGTGAGAAGTTGATTAGGGATGTGTTAACATGGAGTAAGGATGAACTAAGTGAATGAAGATGTTGTTAAGGAATTTTAATAAATGTTTATTTTGGATATAATGTTTGGATGTTAGTGGATATTATTAAAATTTCTCATAAGTTAACTTATCTTGTGCATATAAGACAACGAAGGTGTGAGGTTGTGAGATTGGTAGGAAAGACCAATATTTCCATATTACCATATATATATATATATATATATGGTAATATGGAAATATTGGTATAATTATATTAAAATATAAACTAAATATATTAGAAGTATCTAATAGTGTTTTCACAGGCATTGAAGGTTATTATCACCATGACTGTGTTTGAAGGTAAACTGGTAGATCTAGGTAAACAAGTTATAGTGATGAGTTGGAAGATATTTTCCCTAAGATAAATCATAAAATTAATATGATGTTATGGTTTTTTAATTTAATTATCTATCCTTTATTTTAAAAATATTGGAATTCAGTGTAAGAGGTTGAAACATTGAAGCTAAAATGACTTGTTTGGCTGAATAAAGACTGTGAGAGAGAAAGTCAACAAAATTGGTCTATACGATTAATAATTATCATTAATGATTATGGAATTTTTGATGGGTTTATATTTAAGTATATTATAATATCATGTTCATGCACTATAATCCCTTTAATATATTCAATAAAGTGTCAGAAGTTCATGTTTCCTTGACTTTGTTTTGAAGTCAGTTGGTAGTTCAGAGTGTGCTACTTCCAAAGAAGAGTTTGAGCCTATATACCCTAAGTTGAATCATATAAGGAAGTTTTTTATGACCCAAATTTTTCTTAATATATGATTTATTTCCATGATTTTTTTTCAAAATAATTTTTTTATGCTTCAATTATTCAAGATGGATTTTCTATGTATGCACACACCTATTATGAACAATATTTTGAGAAGGTGTTCAAGTAGTGTTTGGACATAAAATATATTGTGGACATAAATTAAAGTTTTATATGGTCTATTTGAGTTTTATACTAAGTTTTATTATCATGTGTGTAGTTTTAAGCATTCCAAGGAGATCAAAGGGTAACATGTACTAATGAAGGCCTAATGGGATTAGATGTCTTTAAGGCCTAAATAAGAGTTTGGTCTATTAAAATATGACCAACCTAATGTATTTTTTTAATAAATTTTTAAATGTTTTCTATGAAATATTAAAAATATAATCCAAGTATTCAAGAGTTTATGGCCGACCAGGGTGTATGATAGCAAGAGACTAGTATAAGTACAAGGCAATTTTGGGCTTATTTTTGTAAGAGAAGTATATGTGCAAGAAAATAAAATAGAAAAAATAGAAATATAATTTATTCATGTGTAACATCATAGGTTTTTCATGAATATCAAATAAAAGGTTTGAATATGAGGATCAAGGTCATATGACCTAATCAATTCAAGAAGAGGGCTTGTTGATCGAAGAAGGCTAGAGGCTAGTTTGAAAGGAATTAAAGTGTGTGAAAAGTTGAAGAAGAGGATAATCATATATTTTATGAGAAACAAGGTATTATAAATTTTATAAAGTGTTTTAGGTGGCTAAGTTGGTACTGAGTCATCTAGGGGGTTGGTTCCTCCTTGCAAGTTGGTGTTTGCTAAAGCCTAGCTGAGTTGGTACTTAGCTAGTTGGGGTTGATGATCCATGTGAAGTGGTTGATTCATTAAAATTTGTGTTTGTCTTATAGGAATGTATTAAATTTTCATCATTATTGGGTTTTATTCCCATTTAGGGTTTTCAACATATATACTATGTTCATGTGTTTCATGCTCTTATGGATTGGTGCTTATCCTTACTAAGATATATATGATTGTTTAAATAATATATGATTTATTAAGTAAGATTGTTAAATAAAGTTTTTAAAGAATAATTAACCCCTACCTCTCAATAATTTTTACTCAAAAAATTTCTATCAGAGTCTAGTCTATTGAATCTAGTCTAAAAACCTAAAGGAGATCCTAGAAGCAAGGATGGCTAGTCAATAAACTCAAGGTGGTTTCTCTACTAGTAAGACTATATTATTTAATGGATCTAATTATTAATTTTTTTAATGTCAATATGAAGATATATTTTATGTCTCAAGGTCATCATATTTGGTATTCAGTAGTGGATGGCTATAGTACTCTTCCTATTCCATCAATCGATGAAGCATGCAATAAAGCTAGTGAAAACAACTCCAAGTCAATGAATGTCATTCTTTGTGGCCTATCAGAGGTAGATATTATGAAGGTAATGCACTATGAATTTTATAAATATATATGTTAAAAATTTAAGACCATCTATGAAGGAGACACCAAGGTGAAGATGGCTAAATTGTAGACCCATCAAAGATAGTTTGAAATCCTGAAGATGAATGAAGATGAAACCATTACATCTTACTCATTGAGGATTGATGAAGTTGTCAATATCATTAGATTATTGGGAGAAAAATTAAAATAATCTACTATTATTCAAAAGGTTTTAAGATCACTAACTCTTAAGTTTGATTCTAAGGTATCCGTAATAGAAGAGATGCAAGATTTGGACAAGCTAGAAATGGATGGACTTCATGGCATCTTGATTGCCTATGAGATGATAACTAATGAATGAAGACATCCTAAGAAGGAAAATACTTTAAAAATTGAGAATAAGTCAAAATAAAAGAAGGTTAAGGATGAAGAATTCTCAAATATTGATGATGATCAATTGATAGCCATGTTTTCAAGGAAGTTAAAGTTTGGATTTGGTAAGTACAAAGGTAAGTTTCACTTCAAATGTTTAAACTATGGAAAAATTTGACACTTTTCATCCAAGTGTCCTAACAAGGATAAATATAAATATGATGAAGAACATGATGAACATCATGGAGATGACAAGAAGACCTATAAGACAGATAAAAATAAAAGGAAGTTCATGAAGTATAAAGGCAAGAAAAGAAATTTAAAAAATAAGAGAATATTCTACACTAAAGAAGATAACTTTTATGATGTAATTGACTCAATTTAATCTAATAGTGATGGTGGTAGTAATGAACCTGAACATGACATTGGTGAAACCTTGTTCATGGCCATAGAATCATACAATGAGGGTTGTTCAAATGGGAAAGGCCTTACGATTGATATAGAATCACATGAAGAAGAAGCTAAAGTAAACCATGATGTAGAATTGGTAAGTTCCCTAGAGGAGTTTAATTTTAAAATTAGAAAGAATAAAAAATTAATATCATTAGTTAAGGACTATGAGGAACATATTAGTTTATTTGAGGAAAGGCTGAGTAACATTTCCAAGAAATATAATGAGATCATAAATCAAGTTGAGGCACATATGGAGGTAATAAATACAAGTCTAAAGGATAAATAAGAATAATGCATCAAGTATGAATTGAAGTAGAATACTTGAAAGCTAAGTTGGATCAAGCATCTAGTAAGGTGAAGAGCTTTGTGAAGTTTGAAAAGAGCACTAATGCTCTAGATGATATCTCAAGTAGTCAAAAGTCTTCAAGTGATAAGATAGGTCTTGGTTTCAAAGAAGACCAAAAGGAAATACCTCAAGTTAAGGACAAGACTATTGAAGATAAAAGGATCAACATGAAAATACATTTCAAACATCCTAATGCTATAAGGTAAGCTAGTTATTTCAATAGTAACTATTTTGTATGCACTTATTTTGGTCATAGATCAAGAGAGTGTAGAAGACCCTCCAAGAATGAGTACTCATGGAACTATGGAAGGAGTCACAATTCACATCAATCAAATGGTATGTATAAGGTGATTTGTTACAACTATCATAATTTAGGACACATTGCAAGATTATATCCTAATAGAGTTAGAAGGTCATGAAGTCAAAATAGGAAGTTTGAAGCCCCTAGAGTGTAATAAAAAAGGAAAATGAATATATATAAACCAAAGATAACAAAGATAAGTCATGATCAATCTACAAGCTCAAATGGACTATTTGCTATGATAGAGAATGTTTTAGATGTAAAATCAAGTCATGAATTCTTGTTGTCAACTCGCATTGATGATCAAATGGTTTATGATGAGATCAAGTCTATAGTGCCAATCAAGCCCAAAAAGACCTTAAAGAATATTTAGTCTTGTGAGAGAATGAAGATCTATGAATCTCCTGAGTCCATGGTATTTTAGTGCCCTATGAAAAGGGGTGGTTCCATTAGGCTTCATGGATACATTCTTCTATTAGTAGAAGCATGAGGTTTTAGTCAAAGAAGGTTTCATCTTGATAAGATTCAAGGTTGTTTATGTTGCAAGCAAGGAGATGAATATGGATATTATCCATTCTTGTGTTGGTATATATAAAGTTAAAGTGCAATCAATTGGTATATGAGAGGTAAGATTTTGGTATCTATTTATGTTGAGCTATGAAGACAAAGTGGGAGTCTCTAATTCTACAGTTGGTGTCAAGAGTGTGGTAGCCTAATGTGTGATCAAGAGTTTGATCTTCTTTAGTCATGTCAAGGAAGGTAAGTGATCTTGAGTTCCTAGTTTATTTAAAGGAGATATTATTGGTCTAAAGGGGAGATTGGTAGCTATGAGGTCTTTTTCAAGAGAGTGATTGCTTTTGATATCATAATAGAGCTGGGAGAATGATTTGAGAAAGGAAGATAGTTTTAAATAAAGGAGAAGTAACTTGATTAAGAGATGTTTTTGAGAATGGTTTCCATGGATGGTTACTATAGTTTTTGAATATTGTGTGCCATATAGTGTCTTTTAGATGTAGTACCATCTCAGGGGGATAAAAGTGTGATTCTAGTAGTTGTAGGGGACCATTTTTCATTAATGTCAAAGGGGGAGAAAGATCATAAAGGGTGAGAAAAAGCAAGAGCTAGATCTAGGAGATGTTTTCATAGTTTTTTGAGTGTGTTTTACATCAATGACAAAGGGGGAGATTGTTGAGAATTGTCATTGATTATTGAGTTTTGTATTGATGTTTTCATTGATGTCAAAGGTTATTATGAAGGTGCATGGTCAAGTAAGTTTTGAGGTATGTGTATGATGAGTACTTATGCTAGCATAGTGAGTGTTGTTACTATAAGAGAGAGTGTAATCATGGTGAATAAGGTCGATGTCATTGATATCAAGATGCATGGTGTATAGGGCATAAAATTTTATTCCTAATATGAAGACTTGGAATTTGGCATAGAACACAATGAGCTACAAAGATACTTAGTTAAGATCTAATGATATGCCATACAACTTTGAAGATGTTTTATTGAAGTTTCAAAGAATACTTGATAGTGTTTGAGAATGAGAGAGGGTTTTTTGAGTTTTGTAAATATGGTGTTGAGATCTTTGAAATTTTTACATGAGGTATTTATATATTTGATAATGTTTAGAAGGTAAACTCTAAAGATCTAAGTAAGTAGTTTTAAAGATGCTCTGTCGAGATACAAAGATATTATGTTAAATATCTGAAGAGTAATTGATAGTGTGTGAGAATTAACAAATGTGATTCAAATTTTTTAAATCATTTTCAAGAAGTATTAGGTCAAAAATTTAAGGTTAAAGGTGATTCAAAGTGTCGTAAGGTCTCTTAAGTGCATATGATGAAGAGTTGTTTACTTGACAAGGTTTTTCAAGTGCTCATTGGAACATGAAGCATCTGCATGAGGACCTAATCTATTCATGTAGATAGGTAAGGGTACTAGATTAAATTCCAAGAATTGGTTTCTAGAATTAGGGGCTAAGCTTTATGAATGATCGATAAGACTGAAAGATGGTTTAAACCCTTAAAGGAGCCTAAGAATGACCTGATGTGAAATAAATTATTTTAAAGTTATTAGAATGGTTTGGTGTGGATATAAAATTTATTGGAGGTTTTATTAAACTCTCTAACACACCTCTAGGTGTGATTGGTTTCTTAAGTGAGTGAGTAGACCTTGAAGGAAAGTGCTTGTTTCTTGAATATTTGTTATAGTAGTCATATGTGATCAAGTAAAATTTTATAAATGGATAAAGGTTGAATATTTATACTTGTATATTATGTCCATGGTTTTTATGAGTAGTTTCTAGCCTTCAAGTGTGCTAAACTAGTCTTATAAGTTGACTAGTTGCTAACAGGCCTAATGGTGTAGACAATAAGAAAACCAGGCAAAAATGAGAAGTTGATTAGGGATGTGATAACATGGACTATGGATGAATAAAAGTGCATGAATATTTTTTTAAATACCTATAATATATTTTTATGTTCAAAATAATTTTTTTAGGTTAGTGAATATGATGAAAATGTTGGTCATAAGTTGGCCTGTCTTGTGCAGATAAGACAATGAAGGTGTGAGGTTGTGAGATTGGTCTACAAGACCATTATTTCCATATGAATATGTTATCTATATATTTTATATTGTTATAATGATTTTAAAATATAATAAATATACATTTTAATTATTTTATAGTGTCTACATAGGCAATGAAGGTCATTATCACCATGAATGTGTTTTGAAGGTAAACTGGTAGATCTAGGTAAACAAGTTACAAAGATGAGTTGGAGGATTTTTGGCCTGATCTTAATAATATAATGATATTATGTGGTTTTTTTGGACTTGAATTATCTATAAATTATTTTCATAATCTTTTAAGTTACTGTAATAGGTTGAAATATTGAAGCCAAAATGGCTTATCTAGCTGAATAAGGATGGTGAGAGAGAAGGTCAACAAATTGGTCAACAAGACCAATAGTTATCATTAATGATTATGATATTTTGATGAAGGTTGCACTGATGATGTTATAATATCATGTTCATGCACTTAAATCCATTGAATATTTTTAATCAAGTGTCATAAGTTCATGTTTCCTTGACTATGTTTTGAAGTCAGTTGGTAGTTTAAAGTGTGTTACTTGCAGAAAATAGTTTGAGTATATATACCCTGAGTTAAAGAATATAATGAAGTTTGTGATGACCCTAAGGTTATAATATTTCTTAATATATGATTTTTTACATGATTATTTGGAAAAATAGTGTGTTTATGCTTCAATTATTCAAGACAAATTTTTTATGTTTGCACAAACCTATTGTTAACAATATTTTGAGAAGGAACTCAAGTAATGTTTGGACCTAAAAGGTGTTGTGGACCTAAAGTGAAGTTTCATAAGGTGTATTTTAGATGTATATGAAGTTTTCATATCATTTTTTTAGTTTTAAGTATTCAAAGGAGATTAAAGGTTAAGGTGTACTAATGAAGGCCTAATGAGATTAGGTCTCCTTAAGGCCTAAATGAAAGTTTGGTATATTAAGATATGGATAACCTAATGTATTATTTTATTTATGGTTTAAATTTTTTATATGAAATATTTAAAATTTAATCTAATTATGAAATTTTTTATGGATGACCAAGGTGTATGAGAGCAAGAGACTAGTATAAGTACATGGCAACTTTAGGCCTATTTGTGTGAGTAAGAGAAGTATGCATGCAAGAAAATAAAATAGAAAAAATAGGAGAAGGAGATAATTTGGGGCATTAAATGGGTTTCATGAATATATAATATAAGTTTTTAATATGAGGCTCAAAGTCATATGACCTAATGAAGTCAAGAACAGGGCTTGTTGAGTGAAGAAGGCTAGACGCCAATTTGAGAGGAATAAAAGTGTGCAAAAATCTGAGGAAGAAGATCATCATCTATTGTATGAGAAATAAGTTATTATTAATGTGATCGATTTTTTCAAGTGGATGATTTGGTGCTAAGTCATCTAGGGTGTTGGCACCTCCTTGAAAGTTGGTACTTGCTAAAGCCTAGCTGAGTTGGTGCTTAGTTAGTTGGGGTTGGTACTTCATGTGAAGTGGGTACTTCATTAAAGTTGGTGTTTTCTTGTATGACTATAGTAAATTTTCATCATCAATGGGTTTTATTCCCATTTAGGGTTTCCCACATATATATTATGTTCACGTGTTTCATGCTCTTATGGATTGGTGCTTATGCTTACTAAGATGCATATTATTGTTTAAATAATCTATGATTGCTTAAGTATGATTGTCAAATAAAGTTTTTGAAGACTGATTCACCCCCCTCTCATTAATTTTTCTTCCAACAAAAATAAAATCTAGGATAAACTTAAGATGTGAAATAATTGAAGTAAGGAAGTTAATAACCATCAAATAAATGTTTGTTCTAGAATGTATCATAGATATACATGAACATATAAAGACATCAATAAAATGATGAAGATGATGTGGATGTGAAAGTGGTGGGTGTTTATGAGGAGGGATTGGTCATATTACCTAAGTTCCTAACATGCAACATAAATTAAAAATAATAGTGAAAGTTATGAGAGTCAAATTTGAAGCAAAGAGATAGAAAAAGGTACCTTAAATAAGATGGAGTTGATCAAATAACAAAAATATTTTCCAAAGGGATATTAATAATTATAGAATGAAAATAATGAGAAAATTTACTATATAGGTGATGTGTAAATATTTAGTGAATACAAGACATTATAATTAAGTTGGCAAGGCTAAGAGCTTTCAACATCAAGGATCTAGAAAACTGCACCTACTATGCACATAGCTTCAGATAAAAAGTAACTTATAGAAATCATCCCATGAAATATGTATAAATGAAAATTTAAAATGATCATTTTGGGTGAATTTTATCCACATACACTAGTATTTCACCATATGCACATCTCCCAACACTAAATCTACCTACACTGGCATATTACACAAGATAACCTTGCACACTCACTCAAGGCATAGACATATACTAGTGTAGGTATAGATTAGTTGAAATTTTTTACATTTTTAGTAAATTTTTCTTATGAAAACCGTTTCATGTGTGAGTTTACTTATCAACACAATTTAATAACTATGATACTTATCAACACATGTAAATAACCATGTATAAAATGAAAAATAATGGAAATACTCAATTATACATAAATAATTATCCTATCCATGATGAAACTTAAACAAATGTGATAAAAATTATATTAATATAAAAATTAGTCTATAAAAAAAAGGAAACCATTCATGGGCATAAGGTTCAAAACACCACTAATGACATCAACATCAATTATACAAGCTCTCTTTCTATTTTGGCAGCAAATATCCCTAGCCAAAATCTCTCTATCAACAAACTAGAAAAGTTTCCCCTATGGAAAATAAATATGTAACAGACCATTTGTTTTCATTTTATATCCTTATGAAGTCTCTACATGTAATTAAGTCTCTCAAAAACCACCAATTGGTAGTTAATGCATAATCCTATTTGGCAAATTAGGTTGAAACAACTCACCCTTGCCATCGTATCTCAACTACTTATCAGATAAGATTTATAGGTAGTTACTTACATTATTCACCTTTCACCAATCATGCTAACTTATTTAGGTATGATGTTGACACATAATTACTTTGACTATTTACTCTATCTATTTTTTCATATATGCACAAGTGGATTTGGAAATTGAGAAACTTTGGCACTTGGTTGGACTTAGTCAAAATTGCCAAATCCCATCAAAATATAGGGTTAAAATCACCCCACAATAACATGGTTAGATTTCATTAGACTATTATCTATATCCTAGAAAAAAAAAATGAATTATGGAACCTCTTTTGAGGAAACTTGGATTCAAAAATCCTAGGTGCAAGCACAACTTGAGCTTCATTTTTAATGCTAGAGATCTACGTAGTTAAGCCCTTGAATTCAAGAGGTTAATCTTGGGTTGCACCATCTTATATTTTGATCACCTTAACCTTATCAGTAATTTATATGAGTGTGTCCTCTAATGTGATTTATTATTCAAACATATGGCATTATAGAATATTGAAGCTTTCTTATAGCTTTTGTTGGCTTGTGCTAATTTTATTACCAATGTCATTTACTTCCTGTAAAATCTAGGTTCTCATGATATTTTACTTATTCATATAAAATTATGTATCCAAATCATCTTGTTCCTTCTGCTCCACATTAAATCTCACCATGATCACTGAAATATACCAAACAAAATTTAAGAAAATCCACTTAGCCATGGTAGCTCTATCAACGAGCCTACTCAAGAGGTCTTCAAATCTATTAGGTTGTTATGACAACTTTACCTGGGATCACTATTTCACTTATTATTTTTCATCCCCTATGTTTTTATTCCTTTGTATTAGGTTATCCATTAGTACACATACCTTTTATATAGGCTAAATTTCCTCCAGGTCTACTCCATATAAGAGGTTGGGCTCCTCCTTTAGAATGCATTAACATAGCCTTAACATTGTCAATTCTAAGGTAGCCAACTTATTTTATACCTGAGTATGTTATTGATATATTTATACCAAATGCACCTTTTGCCCCATAATTATGGAATTATTCAAAATGTTATATTGATTGACCTCTACTAGCTTTAACAATGCACTTATAGCCTTGAATTCTTTGAGCTTGTTTAACTCGACATAGATAATTTTGTGTTATCCTTGGATTGCATTAAGATCTTGGTATTTGAGGACACTAGTAGGTAATTTGAACATGGGATAATCCATATATGCATTAAAGGAAAACATATTTTCCTTTGAATCTACACTATTGTATCCTCCATATTCATGCCATACCATAAGTTAAGGTCTATATATATAGTATTTTATTGAACCTTTTCCTATAAACTCATTTATTCATAAGTTTCATCTAATTTTATTATCACATATCCTTATAAATTTGAGGATTATTTTAGATATTATTCAAAAAAATTCCCCTTTCCTTTGTCTAGCCTCTCTTTTTCTAATGTTTCAATTTCAAGTAGCTTAAGCCCAAAGCTACTGACTTCTTCTCCTCTTTCAATAGTTGTGCTAGGATCACCCTTATCCTATTAATTTCATTGAAATTGGGTAATTGGATCTTATTCAACCTTGGTTTCATCATGTGTGTTGATCTTCCCTTATACTTCCTTAGGCTCACTCTAAATACTAAGAATTAATTCCATCTTTGCCAATTTTTTTAATGTAGTCTTGACTCCCATTTTGAGAGCTATCAAAATGTCTTGAAAGCTCAAGATATCCTCCCCACCTACCCATATTCACTATATTATGATTGGACATGATATTTATCTTTTGTATCACCACCATCACAAGATCCTAAATATGGTGTTGGTGCTTAGGTGTCCTTAGGTGTGGATTATATGACCAATGAGGTTATTTTAGGGGGTGATGGATTGAAAGATGATTGTTTGACATGTGGTGTAGGAGTGGATATCCATGCCTACCATTTTACTAAGGGAATGATATATTCATGAAACTTAGTGTGCTTATAATATTTAGGTATTAAATCAAACACCTTAGGCTTAATTTTCTTAGACATGTTAGTGAATACTATTGGCTTGACTATAACCTTTGGTTTTTTCATTGGTGAATATTCATATTTTTTATACTTATGCCTTATCATTAGTGCATAATAAAAATCATGGAGTTCATTATTTATTATTGTCTCTTGTTGAGGGTCAATGACATAATAATCATATAATTACTCCTCATCCTATGGTGTAAATGTACCTAGATATGCTATAATTATCCTCAAAGGTGTTAGTTATTATCTATACCTACCACATCTATTGAGACATGATGTGTGCTGGTCATCCTTGCGACAGAGTCTTAAAAGTAGCTATGGTGCCTTGAGCCACCTAGATATATCTTAATATACAAGTTAGAATTTATAAATATTATAGAAATGCATTACAAAAAACTCCACCCATCCTATGCTTACAGTCAGAAATTTTCTTGGATGCACTATTCATTCCCAAATGCTACAACCATGTTATTATACAATCTCTCCATGTTTAATTTATATTTATTTCCATTGATGCCAGTACACATGTGCTTATGGTATCTATTGGATAGTGATTTATCCTTGAAATAGAAGGAACATACCTTGTCACCATAGGCATTAGGGATCCTAATCTCATCAAGTAGCAATGGAATCAAAATGGTGTGGCACATGAAGGATTCACTGGTCATGTGTGAATTTTATATGCCCTTAATAATGGATTCCTAATTTAAATTTTAGATGTTGTAAAGGGTACCTATATCTATTTGGTGTGTAATATAGATAAATTATTTATTGATCTTTCCCCATCTACCAGCTTCAACTAGTTTTGTGCATAATAGTCATGCAACCAACCTTGTTGCACGATCAACAATTTTTTCTATAATAAAAGTAAACTTTTCCTTCTTATAGTTCAATAGATAAGTGACCCTCTATACCTAAAATATATAAAAAATAATTTATCTAATTTCCTTGTTTGAGTAAGGAATTCTAGTGGATTTATTAATGCACATTATCAATATCTTCATTCTATGCTCAAAAAACTATAAGTGGTTCTCATAAATGCATGATAATAAGAAACACACTAAGTTATTTAGATTTAAAAAATAGGGGAGCTCAAATAACTAGAGCATTCCAACCTTCTTGAGTTCTTGCTTAATAGTTACATCAAACAACATGGTGCCATATATAGTCTATTTAATAGTATCCACTAACTAGGTTTTTCTTAGGTTTATCTCATTACTACCCCTTTAGTGGTTATAATCTTTGAATTCACATTGTGTGACCTTGGAATCCCACTCTTACATATGTGACACCATGGATAGGTATTATATATTTAATAAATTCAATGACTCCATTAATATTGAGTTGTCTATTTATTCAATAATGTCTTATTTAATGTACTTTGTTTTAGTTGTCAGTGCCTCCTCCATGCATGTGTGCTTACTAAGATTAGATGATTTGTGTGCTATGGCCTTTGAAAACTTCTACTTGTTTACCATGGGTCTAGAGGAATAAGATGCATATTCATGATGATAAATGAACTTAGTATAGTCAATTGTGATTGATCAACTACTAAAAATATATCGAGTAGATTAGGTAGCCACATCATGTCTATTAGTCTCTATAATCTCTGTCTTCTCTACATCATGCCAAACAACAAAGAAAAAAAAAATTCTTCCCCAAATCTGAAATAAATGCTTAAAATCATTAAAAATAGATAAATTAATGTTTTTTGATCATTTTCACTAGATTGAACATACATCAAATTAAATTATCCATGGTTACTTTTACTGCCACATTGGAAATACACTACTATATTAACAATGCTTAGTTTTCATTAATATTCCAATAACCACTTAATAAACTACATCAACCCAATTTTATTACTAATGTTATTGACCATGCCATATGGTATTAACCATGATATATGGCATTGACCAGTTATTCATTGAAATACATCAACCAATTCTTAAAACATTAGCTAGGTGGGTTTCACCTTGTTTCCAAACTACATCAGCCTAGACAATATAGTTTAGAGAACACATCACTTTTTCCCTTGGCCTAGTTTTTTTATTTTTAAAAATGACCACTTAACCATTAATAATATTATTTTTAGATTTTTTTTTACATTTTGGGGGGATATTACATTACACAAATTTTACCCATTGCCAATATTTCCTAATCTAGTTCATTTTATTCTAAAATGATAAAAATAGATAATTAATGCATTTCATAGATCTATGACTATGGTCACTATGGAGATGATTCCATAAACATGTCCATATCCTCATTCATCAGCCATGATCTATAAAATATTTAAATTTGGATACACATAACTCTATTTTCCAAAATATAAAATGTGCAAATGAATAGTTTGTCACCATTTTATAATTAAAAATTTCAAAATTTTAGCCTTAAGTTATTTATTGATAGATTCCATTTTTTGCCCATATGTTTTTATATAGGTCCATTTCATGAACAAAAATAAGCCTTAAAATTAGAGAGAGAGAGAGAGAGAGAGAGAGAGAGAGAGAGAGAGAGAGAGAGAGAGAGAGAGAGAGAGAGAGAGAGAGAGAGAGAGAGAGAGAGAGAGAGAGAGAGAGAGAGAGAGAGAGAGATTGATTTTAGGTGCTAAAAAAATAGTTTTACAAAAATTTGGAATTTTATCTTGTTTTTTAGATCTACCTCTTATTTTGTACACTGGGCATTTTCCATCATATGATACACTTGAAAAATTATTATACAAGGGAAGTGAAGGTAAATATTTACATTTAATTCAATGTCAACATTTATTTTTGAACTTTATTTTTGATTATCTTAATTTTTGTGTTGTTATGTTCTTTCCCAAATCACCATCCCATGTTACACTATTGTGATACATGATGAGCTTCGAGTGGGGCATATGTATACACAAAATATTTTTTAATTTATCATTTACCAATGATTTATCTTAAAACAACCTATTGAAATTTAGTCTTCCTAAGTGCATGCATTAAAGGGTGCATCAAGAAAGGGGTGAAAAATTCTTTGATGATTTGTGAGAGATGTTTCTATCTATGTCATGATCAAAGAATTCTTATTTATAGTTCAGTTTCCTTAGATTTTCATTCCAACCTACCTCCTTCCATCTTATCTCACTTAAATATAATAGTTCTCTCATTTCTTATGATAGTGGCTTGAGTTGATACCATTTATTTTACACCTTATCCCTTACCATATTATATCAACTTGGTCGATGCCATTCTAAGTTTGTCTTTTGGTATTTATATTATTTTAGCTTGGCCAATATAATTTAATGTTAGTTTACTCCTTTTAACTACATATAAATGGGATGATGTTATTAGCTTAGCCTTTAGGGTTCATTTGGGTATTTTATATCTATACATAAATTCATATTTCATTCTAATATATCATATCACACTCATCTTCTCTACTTTTACGTGCACTTCTACCCTAAGTCACATTTAGAGGATTTATAGGTAGAATATTGTCTTGAAGGAAACTTGTATTTTAGAAGTCTTTGATAAATAATAGGAGAATTCATTGGGAGTATTCATAGGTCTTATACAAACCATTTGAGTTCTTCAAAACCACACCAATATCTTGTAAAGGACCATTAGCCAAGGGGGAGATTAAGGCTCAATGGGTCTATTCTAAGATAAAAATTTCTAATTATATGTTATTTCTTTTATTTCATTAATATATCGATGTTTCTTATTACTTAGTGAATTAATGTCTATGTATCCTTGTATAAGTTCACTCTACACTTATACTTAATGTGGTTATAGGATTGATTGGACTTGTCATGTATCCATTTTAGGTTTCTAAGACCCCCATTTTTTAACCATGGCACCTTACTCATTTTGATGATTCTAACCATTTAGTTTTAGTTAAATTTACTTTACTTGTACAACTACTTAAATTTCTTGTTTATAATTAATATAGATTACTTGCATAGGTTTATAGTTAGATATATATCATTATATTAGAGGCCTAAATACTTTAAAACTCTTTCCTTTAGCATTGATGATATAGGTACCCCTCTTTTTGGGTCTATGGATCCCATGGTTGATGAGCTCAAAATATGGCTCATTATTAACATGTTATTTCCTTCAAATCATCTCTTGAAGGATATTTTTTTATACAAATCTTAGATTCTTAGATAGTTATTACATGGAAAATAGATATTTGTCTTGTTTATATTAAATTAAAGACTGAATCTTTACTTTGTCATTAATGTCTAATACAAAGCATGTTTTAGTGATCTTTTGTGTGAAGCATGCTCAAGAAGAAGACATAGGTAATGTACAGTGAACATTCCATTTTGATCTCCATCTAGCAGAACTATGGACTCCACAGGCTTGTTTCTATGGACTCCGTAGGCTTGTTTCTAAAGACTCTGTAGGCTTGTTTCTATGGACTCTATAGGCTTGTTTATATAGACTCCACATGCTTATTTATACATACTTCATAGGCTCATTTCTATGAACTCCAAAAGGTCAATACCAAGAATTTTGTAAGGACAATGGGAAGCTGGAGATCAAATAGGATAAGAAAGAACCATTCTAGCTGGAATCAAATAAGAAAATAACTACCTGCTATTTTGAAGGACTTGCTTTTGATAGATTTGTATATAATCAAATTTTAGGACTATTTAGGATAGGATATTTATTTCATCAAAATAATTAGATCTCTTGGAAATCCAATCTCCTATCTTTGGATGAAGGGATCAACCAAGAGTCCTATTCTTTTGCATCCTATTTTGAGTTGATTGTATTCGTATAAAGTGTAATACTTTTGACTATATAAAAAAAAGAAAACAAAAGATATAGAGAAAATAGTGGATCAAAAATTAGATAAGCATACAGGTTTCAATCAGATTGTAATTATTTCATTTCTATGAATTAATACTTCAAGTTTCCAACACTGATTAATCTTTGTTCCTGAGTCTGAGAGGAGCAAGGGCCCACTCTCCTTAAAACCAAGAACTATGTATGGTATTTATGTTCTATTTTATTAGTTAGAATATTGTTACTATTTGCATTTATTTATAAAAATATCAAAACAAATTCATAGTTTTAAAAGAGCATTTTCTTATTTCATTTTTTTCTACGCAAAGTATGTTTTCTTTTACAACAGAAGTGTGAAGTAAATTTTATTTTTGTAAGTAGAAGTGCGAATTTACTTTCCCTGTAAATGTAAAATAGGAGTTTGATCTTTTATTTCCATCAAAAGAGAGGATTGATTTGATTTATTTCTTTTTTTAGTAAAAGCATGAATCAAGTAGTTTAGTCAAAGTTAGAATAGGATCAGCAAGCACCCCCATAAGTAGACTTCTAGATCTACCATCCCATACCTGACTGTAGATAGCTTTGGACAACAACCCTGGTTGATAAGACACCAATTGAATATTGGTTAAATGAGGAGTTAGATGACACTCGTTATTTTTGGTGTTGTTGCCAGGGAACATAAGGTGTTAGTAAGGTAATAATTATTGATCTAGAGTAAAAAAAATTGTAAAAATCATAAAAATCACAAAAATAATTAATTAATTGATGTACCATCCTAGAGATTTTGAAGGATGATTTATTCCAAATTTTCCACTGAGGACACAAGTGGACACTCCTTCAACTTCTCTGAGTAGTGAACCAGAAGATATAAGTGAAACCTATTTGCAAGAATCTTCTAAAATTGGGATAGGAACCAGGCCATTACCACACTCAAGACCCATAGGACAAATTCCTCAAGATCAATCTCTTATAGGAAGACATTATTTAGAGATTGCCAAAGACTTAGAAGAAGCATTTCAAAGATCCATAGCTGAATAAAATTCTAAGAACTTAGAACAACCTATAGCTGAGACCACAAACATTCAATGGGAAGATCATGCCAGCTTTGAAATATCATTAGAAGAAGAAATGGCTCTCCAAAAAAATCAACAATTTGCACGACCAGGAAGGACTTTCTCCTTTCCTATTTTTGCAGATCCTAACGATCAAACTCCCATGAAAAATATTTCACCAGCTAATCTGCCAAATTTTTGGGGATGATCTATAGAAGATCCTGATCAATTTCTATTTGAATTTAAGGTGCTATGTCAAACCTATGATTACACAACTGATAGCCAAAAATTAAAACTATTTCCCTCTACACTTAAAGATGTAGCTATGAGATGGTTTATGGGTTTAACTGGCAATTCTATTAAAAACATGGGATGACATGGAAACATAATTCTTGAATAAATACCAAGATTACTGCTGAGTGCAAGAAAGAAAAGAGGATTTATTCAAAATCAAATAGAATGAGGATGAATCTTTAGAAGATTATTTGGATAGATTCATGTTCACTCATAAAAGAAGTAATTATACACTCACTGAAGATGTTCAAAAATTGGTTTTCTTGAAAGGATTGGACAAAGACACTAGAGATACCATAAATTTGATGGGCACAAGAGACATAAATAAGTTGGCTTTCGATCAGATTTTTGAGCTTTGTACCAATTACTCTCAAACAAAATATGGAATTAGGAAAGGGAAAGTTGGGGGAAATCTAATGAAGTGGGTAAATTAATGGAAGAATTTGCTAATCTCAAAATAGATATTCTAGTTACACTAAATAGTACTCTAGATGGCCTTCAAGATAAGGCAAATGCAACAGAGCCTTTAGCAATATACTATCCTAAGTTGTAGACAGAAACATGCCCTTAGAGACTACCCCCTAGATAGAACCAATATTTCATTATGTGGGATCTGTGATGCAATAGATCATGATACCAAATATTGCACCCTTCTACCTATTTTAAAGAATCAAATGAAAACCCAAGTCTAGTCCACTAAAGAAGTAAATTATATTCAAAGACAAAACTTTGCCCCATAAAACCAAGCTCAAAGACTGTTTAATGCAATAAATAAAGTTAATCTATGGATGTACACCATAGAATGTTTCAGTCTCTTCACCATTTTGGAATCAAACCCAAATTCCATCAAGTCAAAATCCTATGGGTAGGACAAGATTGGATGCCAACAACTCTATAGATGGTGCCAACATACACAACAACAATGGGTACCACAATAGCATTAGATGCCACAACCATACCAATAATGGAATCAGTAGTGGAACCCATAGTCATAATTCACCCAACCAAGAAGACCACTTCAACATCAAACCATTATGCCACCCCTAGTTATTTGGCAACAAGGACAAATCAATCAGCCCTCAATACCTACACAACCAATATCAAATCCAAAAAATAAACAAATAACAAACTATTTATGTCAATGAACAGGAAGAAAAAATCAATGGTTGGAGCTATTGAGTGTTCAGACATACATTTGAGATCAGGAAAAACTATATAAAAACCTCTAATATTCATTTTTGAGATGCCTGATGAAAACAAAAAGATAGAATCATTGCAATTAAGCATTGGAGAAGCTAAAATCAAAATGAGCCCTAAAGTAAACAAAGGAAACACTACTACACTAGTAGTTCCTTTTCTTGAAAGATTAAGAGAAACTGATATCAAACCAGACTCAAACTTGGTCCATGAGTTGTAAAAGATAAATATTGAGGTACCTCTTCTATAAGCTATTAGGGATATACCTAAATTAAATAAGATCATCAAAACCTCTATATTAAGACACATAGGAGGAAGGTAAAATATCCTGGAACCATTCATGTTGATGGAAAAGTTGCTAATTTATTAGTAGGAAAACTATTAGTTCCAAAATATGTAGATTTGGGAAGCCCAGTGATCACAGTCACAATTGAAGGAAAAGAAGTTCCTAATGTCTTGGTAGATTTAGGAGCAGAAATTAATGTCATGACAACTGATACTCTCCATGCATTATCTCTTATGAAAATGCAACCTACAACTACCATTCTTCAAATGGCAGACCAGTCGATAATGAAACTAGAGGAAAACTATAGAAAATATTGAAGTGTTAATAGAATCTTGGGAATATCCAGTAGATTTCATGGTATTTTTAACCTAAAACAAATAATCTAGGATATCCTATAATCCTAGGTAGACCATGGTTGGCCATTGTAGCAGCATTGATTGATTGCAGGTCAGGAGACATGACCATTTCCAATGGGGTTAAAAATCCAAATACATCTCCTTGTATCCTCCTGAAAAAACCATCAACAAATTGCATACAAGAACTTTGGGTGGATGAGTTAAATAACACATTAAACAACATTTCCTCCTTAGCCATGATCACAATTAAAAAAAAACTTGGAAGAATTGAATGGAGATATATACCTAGAAACTACAGACTATGCCAGTCTAGAAACTATGGACTCTGCCATTCTAAAAACTATGGACTGCCTTAGTTTAGGATTCTTGAGTCTGATGGAAAATTCTAAAATCTCCACTTCTACTTTTTCTAGTACTTCATCATATGATCATAGATTGATTCAGGAAAGTGAGTAGAAATTGGCATAATAACAACAAACTCATTTCTTAGATGCATTTCATTATTTTTTAGCAATACTGATTCCTCCTGGAAAAGAGTTTTGTTAATAATGTAACCATGTTTCATAAGCCACTTCCTCATCCATGTCCTCTGAACTCATTAATTAGTGAGTTTAAGCAAATAGAATCTAACTACCAGGTACACAACTAATCATGGTATTACCTAGAATTTTTTTGAACATTAATAGTTGGTTAACAAATAAAGAGGAAGATCAAACTCTTTGAAGTATTAGAAAAAACATACCAAGGCTTTTGCTTGAGATTATAACGACATGAAAGGAATTCACCCTAGCATATGCACTCATCAAATTTACATAGAATCTGTCAAACCGGTCAGAAAACCACAAAGAAGAATAAACCCAACACTAAAGGAAATAGTCAAAGCAAAAATCCAAAAGTTGCTAGAAGTTGGGTTTATTTACCCATCTTAGATAGCCAGTGGGTGTCACCTCTAGTAATTATGCCCAAGAAAAATATAAAGTTAAGAGTATGTGTGGATGATAGAGAATTAAACAAAGCAATATTAAGGGATTACTTTCCTTTACCTTTCATTGATCAAGTTCTTGATAACTTGGCAAGAAAGAAATATTTTTCTTTCCTAGATGGGTTTAGTGGGTATAACTAGATAATTTTAGCAGTTGAAGATCAAGATAAAACCACATTTACCTGCCCTTAGGGAAATTTTACTTATTGAGTACTTCCATTTGGACTCTATAATACTCCAACAACCTTCCAAAGAGCAGTTCCGGCAATATTCTCTGACCTTACAAATGATTGTGTTGAGGTATATATGGATGATTTCACCTGTTTATGGTGAAACTTATGAAGAAGCTATTACCAACATAGAAATATTATTGATCAGATGTGAGGAACATCAATTATCTTTGAGCCATGAGAAATGTTTGTTGATGATGGATGAAGGAATAGTCTTGGGACATCATATTTCTACAAAAGGCATTCAACTAGATCTAAAAAAAAGTTGAAATAATTTCCAATTTATCCATTCCACAAACACAAACTAAAGTTAAGAGTTTTTTGGGACATGTTGGTTACTATAGATGCTTCATAGATAAGTTTAGTCAAATAGGTTCCCCTATGTTTGCCTTGCTTACAAAAGACAATACATTCAAATGGAATGATATTTGCCTGCAGGGCTTTGAAAACCATCAAAGCTAAACTTGTACTTGCTCCAGTATTAAGAGGACCAGATTAGACTAAAATATTCCATATATACATAGATTCTTCCAATATAACACTAAGAGCAGTTCTTAGACAAAAGGATGAAGAAGGTAACATATATGCTATATATTATATTAGCAAAAACATGACACCTGCTGAAAGAAATTACACCACAACTGAGAAGAAATTCTTAGTTGTAATTTATGCAATCAACAAATTCAGACACTATATAATAGGCTATAAAGTATTTGTCTATATAGACTATTCAACTATTATATATCTTACCAACAAATTAATTATAGGAGGTAGGGTTATTAGATGGCTATTGCTCTTATAAGAATTTGATGTTACTATTATAGACAAACCAAGGAAGTCTAATGTAGTTACTGATTTCTTGTCAAGAATCAACACTACAGGTGAAGAACTAGTGGAAGATGACTTTTTAGATGAACAATTATTTTCTATTTCAACACAATCTCTATGGTTTGCTGATATAGCCAATTACCTCGCCATAGGGAAGTTTCCTCTGCACTTTTCAAAAAAAGAAAAGAAACATTTAATCAAAGAAAGTTATTCTTTTAAATGGATTAATGGAATTTATTTAAACTTGGACTTGATCATGTGTTTCACAGGTGTGTGAAAAATGGTGAAGCTTATGATATCATCATAGCTTGTCATGATGAACCAGGAGGAGGCCATTACTTAGCTCAAAAAACCATACATAAAATCCTAGGAGTAGGATATTATTGGCCTCATCTTCATCACCAAGTAAAAAGATATGTGAGATGCCTCTGTACCCTCATCCTTAACTAATTTTAGAACCATTTGAGAAATGGGGAATTGATTTTATCAGTCTAGTGGATCCTCCTTCTAGAGGAAAAGAATATCTCCTAGTATGTATAGACTACGTGACCAAGTGGGAAGAAGTGGAAGCATTAACTCTTGCAAGAGAGGAGATGGTAGCTGATTTATTATATTTCAAAATCATGCAAAGATTTGGCGCTCCAAGAGAGATAGTCTTAGATTAAGGACTACAGTTCATGTCAAATATGATAAAGCATTTAATGCAAGTATATCAAACTTAGCATAGAAAAACATCTCCATACCATCCACAAGAAAATAGACAAGTTGAAGTCACCAAAAGAGAACTGGAAACCATTTCAACCAAGGTTGTTAATTCTAGTAGAAAGGATTGGGCAGATAAGGTACTAGAGGTTGTTTGGGCCTATAATACTACTTGGAAAACAACAACTAGATTTTCACCTTATGAATTGGTTTATGGTAAGAATCCTTTATTCTCTATTGAATTTGAATTACAAACTTTGAAAACAACTGTAGAAGTAGGAATTGAGTTAGAAAAAATAAAGAAAGAAAGACTCCTACATCTTAATCAACTTTTGAAATAATGATGGAAGCATTACAAAGAATTGAATTGGTACATCAATTAAAAGTTTGGCATGATGCAAAAATTAAGCAATGAAAGTTTCAGAAAGGAGATTGGGCACTGTTGTTTGATTCTAGATTTCAATAGTTCAAAGGAAAACTACAAACAAGATGGTTGGGACCTTATGAGATTGAAGAGGTCTATGAAAATGGTTTTATTAAGTTGATATCTATTGACGATAGTAGAAGATATCTATTAGTCAATGGACATAGGTTGAAGATCTATCAAAAATCTCTTAATAAAAATGAATTTATTCAAAAAGTAAAGGATCAAGTAGCTATTTTGGAAAGCTCTACTTCTTCCATTGAACATGCTCCTTGATAATCCTTAGAAAAAATAAAAAAATAAAAAAATAAATACAAAATAATAATAAAAATCAATCAATAGTGAAAATCCTTCTAGGGACACTATTGACAACGCATACCTAGAAAACCAGCTTGCTGGCTGGCTATGCATTGCAAAAAAAAAATGTTTTGGCTAGAAAACCAGTAATGGCTGACCAAAGGGCAAAAACAAAAATTTATAAGAAAATCTCATCATGACACTATGATTGATCATCTCCATGTAATAAAATAATCCATGCAAACCTATTTGTGTAGGACACCTGGTGAGCAAAGGATAACGTCTAAGGTAAAAAGTAAGTAAGACATATTTTATTTATCTATGTTTATAAACTAATTATCTTTAATTTGATTAAGACCCTATTCTTCTGAAATGACTTAAATTTGAATCGTCTGAAATGCAATGACACATGCCATAATGAAAAAGCATGCAACTGAGCCGCCAAAGGTGTATGGATAAGTCTGTAGCTTTGATATCATCAATTGAGTCATCAAGTACCATAATGAAAGGATGTCATAAAAAGGGGGTTTTAATGAAATAATGAATCACTGTCACCATCAATATGACATGTCATCATTTCACATAACTTGTATTGATGAGACTAAATGGTTGGCACACTCTGTATAAATGTGTGGTACTTAACTGTATCAAAACATCATACCACACTACGGACTCATGTAGCTATAGCATTTAAAATGAACCATTTCCTTTCTATGAACTTCAATAGAAGCTAATCCTCAGAGCTTGTTGTCTACTAACTTCAACAAAAGACTGGTCTACACCTTAATTGGAGTTAAAGGAACTGAGCTGACTATGAATATGTATAGAAATGGGATAGAAGACAAGATCATAGCTGAAGGATCCAACAAAGTTTCATAAAGACAAAGCTTGTGTAACAGTGTTTAGAGCTAATGGCTAGCTACCTTTCATTGAAAATCTCCAAGGTTTAGATGAAATAATGGTAAATGAATTTGTTACCAATCTCACCCCTAAATTTTCAATTATGAAAGGCATTTTTATTCCTATTACAACTCAAATCATAAGCCAAATTATACAAGTTCTAAAAGGAATGAGAGCTATAGGTAGAGTTTCATTTAGTGATTTAATTAGTCAGTTTAATGGTAATAAGCAGACTAGAACTTCATGTCTAGTAGATTCTAAGGGAAAATTAAAAGGGATTAATAGAAATTCACTTCCTAAACTTTAGAAAATTTTAGCCAAGTGGGTACTTAAATATATCATTTGTGAAGGGTAACACAGTCTTTTAAGGGGAGATGCCATGAAAATGTTAATACATTTTAAGCATGGGAGACAAAACCCTCAATATAAAATTAACCTCCCATCTTTCTTCTATGGTGCTCTATAAGTTATGTCTATAACCCATACTACTACTCTTAGGCATCATGGCCTTATTCAGCTTATTATCCAGCATCATTTCCTTTAGCAAGGTCAAGAGGTCTAGGAGGAATTTCAAAACAATATAGCATAAGAAACCCCAAATGTACCACAGGAACACTCATCTCCACTTGCCCCATCAACTGTGAATACAACACCAAGAAAACAATCTCAGACTGTAATCTCCATAGAAATCCTTTCTTCTTCTTCAAGAAGAATCACAAGGTCTCAAAACCCTAAAATTTCAAGGTCTCCACAAGAACCTCATGATTCCGTAGTAAAACTAGTTCTTTTGATAGGAAGAAGAAAATTGAGATGGAAGGTTGCTACATAACTTGAGAAGACCAAGGTTTTGGTGGTTGAGAAGGAAAATCAATCAAGTGTAGCTCAAAGAGTAACTAAAAGAAGGAGAAAGCTCATTTTAATAGAAGAAGATGAACAAGAAATTGTAGATACTTTAGATCATCTTAAAACAGTGTCTCATTCCCCCATACATCATAATATTCTTGCACCTATAGATATTGAAGAAAATCCTTTTGAAAGGAACTCTCCAATCATAATGGAGGAGCCAAATCCAGAGGAAGAGCCACACACGGTAGAGGAATTAAGTATGGTGGAACAACCACCTATTCCATTTGAAAATACAATGGATAAAGGGAAAACTATATGTACCAATGAGAAAGTTGAATCATCAAATCTAAATGATCCTATTATGCAACTAAATTTGGAGCTTTCTCAAGCTCAAGCTCTTAAACATCAATAAACAACTAACATTGCTGATTTGATTAGTCAATTACAAGACAAGGACCATCTCAAATCATCTTTGGTGTAGAAATTAGATACATTATCTATTGATCATGCTACATAAATTCATAGATTAGAGGAAATAATAAAATAACATGAAGATGAACATATTGGTCTTTGGATATATGTAGAAAGTCTGAAGAAGGAAAATAGGAGATTGCAAAATTTGGTAAACTCTTTTGAAGCACTTGCTATTGTACTTTCTCCTCCTAAGGTATTTGTTGACCATGGTTGTCAAAAAAGTGATCCAGGTATTCCTCCCTTGAAAATACTACATGAAATTGAAGAAGAATATTCTTTACTCAAACAAAAAAACAAAGATGCAACATCTTCAAACAAACTCTTGGAAAATGAAAAGAAAGAATTAGAGGCTAAAGTCCAAGAGTTAGAAAAATTTTTGCAAGATGCATGCAAATTAAGAGAAACTCTTTTGGCATGTGGGAATCCTTCTCCCACAAACAGTTTGTTTTTATTTGAACAATTTTATAGATGGTAGCTTCTGTAGATCTCCTGTCATCTTCCTTACAAAATTTTGTAGCCAACAACATTTTTGAAAATTTTATATAGTATTGATCCTGACTTGATTTGCATGACTTGATTCTAGGAAATCATGAGCATAATAAGTTTTTGATAAATCCTCATGTAGGAGAAGTTCAACTGAGAGCATTACATTCTATATTCAAAAATCAGATACCATGGAAAGGCAAATTTGAGGACTATACAAATCATGCTAAGACTATAGGATTATGTGTCAGACTAGCCTTTCCTATTCCCAGATTGATCAAAAAAAAATTAACTGTGCTTTGTTAAATGATGAGGTTAAAACACATTATTTATAGGCTCTATATGATTGTATTATTTATTTTGATTTGTTTTCAAGATATAATTTTGATTCAGTAATGGCTGTAAGTGTAAATAGATGGGACCAACTTATAGTGCCTCTTAAAAGGTGAGAAGTCATGTCCCCAAATAAATTAAGATGGAGTATGAGGAGAGCATCCTCAATTCTATAAATTTTAATAGAGGTAGTCAACTCTGGGGGAGAATAGAAATAGATTGGCATGAGATATAGACCCCCTTTGCTGATCATACCTATTCTAGGATGGCAGAGTTGGGCTCCAAAATTAGAAGAGCAATTCAGTATATGGAAATAAATGATTCAAACACATCAAGGATTTACCAAAAATTCAGATAGACACATAATAGATGAATTTGATGAATATGATTTGAGTCAGAGTGTGGAAATTAGAAGCCACAGCTATGAATGCTAATAAATGTTTACAATGGGACTTGCAAAAGGTAAAGCTTGGGGGAGATGATGAGCTCAAAATATGGCTCATTATTGACATGTTATTTCCTTCAAATCATCTCTCAAAGGATATTATATTATATAAATCTTAGATTCTTACATAGCTATTACATGGAAAATAGATATTTGTCTTGTTTATATTAAACCAAAGACTGAATCTTTACTTTGTCATTAATGTCTAATACATAGCATGTTTTAGTGATATTTTGTGTGAATAATGCTCAGGAAGAAGACACAGGTGATGTACAATGAACATTCCATTGTGATCTCCATCCAGCAAAACTATGGACTCCACAGGTTTATTTCTACAGACTTTGTAGGCTTATTTCCATGGACTCCATAGGCTTGTTTCTACAGAATCTACAGGCTTGTTTCTATGGACTCTACAGGCTTGTTTCTATGGACTCCATAGGATTTTTTCTAAAGACTCCATAGGCTCATTTCTATGGACTCTATAGGGTCAATATCGAGAATTCTGTAAGGACAATGGGAAGCTGGAGACTAGATATGATAAGAAAGAGCCATTCTAGCTGGAATTAAATAAGGAAAATTCATTAGTTCTAGGAATATTTCTAGATAAGGATATATTAGAACCAGCACAACACCCCCACATAGTATACATCTAGATCTATTATCTTAAGCCTTACTACAAATAGCTTCAGACACCAGCCTTGGTTGATAAGACATCAATTTGAGTATTGATTAAATGAGAGTTATAATGATAGCTCATCAAGTTACCTCATCTCAAAGGGATAAGATAACCATAAAACTATAAATAAACCATGTAGCATATAAGAGAGTATGTCTATGTAAATGTATCATTGAAGCTCATAGAATGTGGTCATATTAAGGCCTAAGATGCATGATAAAGATCATGGAAACATATAGATAGTTACAATATAAATTCAATAAGTAAATCAAGCACACACACAAAATCACTCAAATTCAAGTCAAAAGGAAATAGTTTAAGGAGACTAGAGACAAGAGGCATGTTCAAATGGACATGACTTATTCAAATATCCATAAAAGCAATAATGACATATTCAATTGTTCAAACACCAAACAATGACATATGAAATTTTAAAGAAGCAAACGAAGGCATGGGGATTGAAAATAATGGAACATATTCAAATGATCAACAAATAAGATAATAAAAAGACAAAACTCAAGGAAGTACATGAAAGGAATCATAATTAACTAGCACAAACATATCATAGTAGCCTATGGATCCAATGTGTTGACAAAAAATGTCAAGTACATAACATATCTAATACACTTTAGAGTATATAATCATGGATAAAAGCATGTGTAAGTACATATATGAGCTCAAAACATGATAATGTAAAGTGACCATATAATTATATAACTTTAAATTATCATGATCATAAAGGTGGATGCCCCTAATGACTTAGTGATGTGAGTAGTGGGAAATCCCAACATCCTTAAGTGCATAAATCATGTATCTTTGATGTATGTATCATACTCAAAAAGAAGTTTAAAGCATGTGTATGTATAAGTAAATGATATGATATCCATTAACATGTAACTAACACATATATGCTAAGGAGCCAATCGAATATGTAGGCACCAAAAATATTTTTGGATATTTTTTTGGTATTTTTAGAATATTTGAAGCTTTACAACCTTAATTAGGATATTTGATATTGTTTTCATTATGGTTAGATAATTTGAAATGGTACATCATGTTACTCCTGACATTTTAGATGTGTACTAGAAGAACTAATGGTATCATTTAGATTATGTATTAATTTGCCTTCATGTGAAAAATAAATTCCGTACTAATTTTGATTAATTTTAGCTTCCATTTCATATAACCAAAATATTCCTAATTTAAATGAGTTTAATAGAGTTTTGGGTAAAACCCATACTTTTATAAGGACAACATGAGACCCATAACTAATAGGAATAATAAAACAAACCCAATTAATCTTTCTATTTCCCATTATCATGTAGATCTTTGGCATGGTACCCAAGTTGTGAAAAAAATCTTTCAATATAATAGTTTTTTGATTTATTAGTATCAACATGGTTATACCAAAAGTAAGCACCACTCATGAATAAAGTAATTTTTAAATCTTGGTGATGTGAATAATTTTTTTGTTTCTCCCCTTGGGATTATTACATATGATGTGGACCTTGGCTTGGCCCCATGTTAAGTAACATTTTCAAACTAGTCTTATAAATATTATAAACACCACATTTTTGTTCATAATGTTACTTAGGTAATTTATCTCCTTCCTTTATGTGAGGGATAAAGTTTTTTATTTTGAGGGAGGTATGTTAAGTTCTTTTGGATGAGAAATTATGAATGAAGCATATCTATGCACATCATTATATAAATGGGTAAATGACCCATATTTTTATGAAATTCTCTTTACTTTAATGGGGAAATAATCCTACTACTAAAAATAAATTACATTTCCAAATCTGAGGTCTAAATGCTAGCTCATATGATGTACTTTTGAATCAAATAGTATATTCTTGAAGGGAATCATCATCACATTGCTTAAAATTGTGAAAATGTTCTAATGTTAGTTTTGGCACCTTGTGAATATTTAAATCCATAAATAAAAAATCTTATAATTGTAAAAAAGTGGTTGAATAACCTTTAGGTAGGCTATAAAATTAATTTTGAGCCTCATTGAAAATGCTCATGTGGAATACTTTTAGCAATAGTTTGTCATCTTTTGCCCATTGACCAAAATAATATGCATAGTTAATCATGTGGTTGAATGGGTCCTTATGACTCAACAAGAGAGTCAAATTTGGTAGTTCAAAATCTTATAGATAAATATATTCAAGTATACATTGTGAAAGAGTTTGTTTATTAAATGAAGACAAATTTGCATTAGTATTATGGAAAGCCATTTCCATTTGAAGTATAGAAAACTATTTTTGAAGATCCCCAATAGTGGTCATCATAGAAATAAGATATTCCATGGTAAAAATATTGTTTTTAATAGGTTTTATCATTGGTTATAACCCACCACATTTTTTGAATATAGGCATATGAGTATCATCATCCTCATGGATAACAAGAGCAAGTTCATGATCACTAAATTTAGGATATTTTGGTGGTTGTATTAGATCTTTGAATTTTGGTACATTTGGTATATCATTTGAATCACTTGGTTCATTATAAAAATTTGGTTCATTCAATTTTGGTAATGATATAGAAATTGGAGCTTAAGAAACCTTTGGTAAAGACACATTTTTTGGTATAGTAATTACTTTTGGTGGAAATGTCTTGGTTGATATTGGTAATAGTGCCATATTCAGAACATGAGGATACATTTGCACTTTAGGTCTATAATTTTTTATTATTATTTATGTATTAATGTGACGTGTTAAATTTTCCATGATTTCTTGGTTAACCTTTCAAAAAAAATTAATATCAAATGAAGGTATGAAAAAGTCATCACTTTTGACAAGGGGGATATTATTTGGAGATGTTGGAATAGGAGGGGTTTTGATTAATGAGCTTGAAGGAAAATTAAATTTATAATTAATTTGGAAATACTCCATGATATCCTCATGGATTTGGTGAAAACTGTCACAATTAAATGAATGAACACTTTTTTCATGTGAAACCAAATTTTATGTAAGAGGTAAAGGCAAAAGCATTTGATCTTCATTAAAATGGGTCAAATTAATTTATTAGATGGTGGGATCATGAACCTGATTAGAGGGATAAAAAATAACACCATTAAAAACTTTTATATTATATTCTTTATCACTTGGAAGAATATAAGAGTAATCAATTTTGATTCCTTCCTCGAGGGAGAGTTGGATAGTTTCATAATCATAGTCATCAAAGCAATCAATATCAATGATGATGAGAGAGATACAAAAAAATTAGGAAAAAGTAAGATATAAGAATAAAAAAGAGAATGCTTATGTGACAAATATTTTCACTTGGATTTTTACCCTTTGAGGATATGTCTCAACTGTCCTCATCCAAGTGGCATAATTGAACACCTCTAGGTTATGGGTAGCCTAACAATGAGGTGAATCTCTAGATAGGTATAAATCCCTTGATGTACCAATTATATATCATTACTAAACTTATGATGTAATGGAAAAGGGAGATAAAATTGAAATTAAACTATCTTAAATGAAGTGATACACCAAATTAGTTGATGACTACCAACCAGCTCCATGTTACACATGAGAACAAGGGACTAACTAGACATACACTTCTCCAATTTGAATCTTATAACATTAGTGTTTCATTATGAGGTTATGGTGAATGTTTAGGCTATAGGAATAGACAAGAGGTCTATAATGACACTATTGAATATGATAACTCACTCAACCTTAACACTTCTTATAACACTTCACATGACCTATAAGAAGAAACTGCAAATAGGTGAGAGAATGAGACAATAATGCTAAGGAAATCATAGTCATCACTAAGAAAGATCCATAATTCAAGTAAAAACACTATGAAAAATAATATAAAATGTAAAATTTATTAGTATTTATTGATATAATAGTATGAAAATGAGTAGAGATTCACCATACTCAGGTGGAGCATAATTTATAGAGGCCAAAATGGTTAGTTCTTATAGAAATTGGGAGAGAGAGAGAGAGAGGAGAAGAGATAAGTCAAAAGGTAAAAATGAAACTTATAAATATAATTAAAGGAGTTAAATTTTCATGGGAGGAGTGTGTGAAATTGATCATGCAAAATTAGGAAGCACAAGTGTCACCCCAAGTTATGAAATTCTTGACATGTGGTGTTGAATTCCCTTTGCTAGTTTAAATAATTGACTTCATGATTTAGACATATCTAAACATACCTAAACTAAATAGGGATAGGAATAATTATTTGATTGAGGGGAAATGTTTTCAATCATTCCTCTTTATGCATTGGTTGTAGTCTTGATAATCTGAATTCTTTTGAAAGTGAGTCATCACTGCCTACACTCAAAGGAAACTCCTCTTTCACAAAACCCTCACACTTGGCTTCAAAAAATGCATAAATTTTACATGAAAATTAATTTAAGGGAATTTATGACACTTTTAAATACCATACATATCCTTAGAGGCATCAGGAACACCTTAAAATTAGTTTACTTGAAGCTTTTTACCCTTTTCACTACCATGTTCACTATGCCAATTCTGATTGGTTGAGATGAATTAGTTGGTAAACACACGTATGAGTTTTTAAAAGGAATTAAATGTAAATTTATAGTTATATTAAGTCTCAATATTCCTTCTTATATTTATTTCATCTCTTGAAACCTCCTAGAACCTACACAATGCACAAAATAGTTAAAAAGAGAAATTTTGTACCCTGTCTGTATGGATTCTGTACAACTCATCCTAATGGTAAGGAGTATAAATAAGTATTATAAACAATCAAATAATTTTTGTTATCATTATGGTCCATTATGTTAGTTTTCCATCCTTGTTTTCCCAATTAGGTCATTATTTAGGGTTTGGTAGGGTTTTAGCCTCATTTTGCTCATAAGCTTTATTTATGAAGGTTAGACATTGGAATTTCAAAAAAAATACACAAATTTGATATTAAAGTACCCTATAAACTTACCCAAACTACTTATATCTCCATGAAAATTTCCAAGGGAGATATGGGAACTCTAAGTTAGGCTATCGAGTTTGATTCTTCATTTCCTGCAGGTTGGGTTGTTCTAAATTCTAAAAATAACTTTTTCATGACTTAACATGAATTAAAATAGATTATAAATGTATAAATTAATCATATAAACATTTTAAAATATTTTTAAATCTCTCCTAATTCTATAAATGAAGTTGACCCCTCCTTTGGATTTTAAGCCTAAACCTGCCTTATAGGCTTGCTTGCAAACTTAGCTCTCTAGACTATCATATTTGGTTACCTCCTTATGTGAGGTGTTTATAATGTTGTTTTAGGTTTAATAAAACATATCACACATCCTATAAATTTTAAATAATCTTCTAGTTCATCCGTTTCTCTCCATTCCTCAAGACTATAGGTTTCACTCATAAAGGGAGTGCCATCTATCTGAGACAAAATAGAGGGAACTTCCCCTATTTTTCCATACCAAATGATAATTTTAGGATCTTAAATAGGTTTTAAATACCTTATACACAAAATTTCATCCCTTTTTCAAACCATTTGACCCTCCAAAATCTTTAAAACCCAAGATAGCCCTGTGTGGAGTGGATTGTGTGCAAGGTTTCTTGGTATAGATCAAGTGATGCATCTTTAGGGTAATATATATGATTTTTTATATATAAATACCCTATAGATACCATAATTTTCATAATTAATTCATTCTAGGTTTGTTTCATCATTTTAACTCTCCATACACCCCTTTCCATACATGACTAGTCAAGACAGTGTTCCATCTTTGACTATGTTTTGCTTGTTATAGTAGGTATTCTTTCCTATTTGGGATTTGAAAAACATTGTATGAGATTAATTTAATACATTATGGTAATTTTATATTATTTTTAACCTATTTTTTGATTCTTAATCACTACCAATACTTAGGCATTACTCCTTTAAGCTCATTGCCTGTAATAGTCAAGAGTAGTTGACTTCTTCTAGAGAAAAAGGACCTTATGAGTACACATTACCCTTTGAAATTTGTGATACATTTACCTTGAGAATAATTTTAATTATCTAGAGTTATATTTCACAACCAAAAATGGATATCTCCATGCTCAAACTGCTCACCATGAATGCTATGGAAGATGGCTCTTGGTTGTAGGTGAACAATTTGGAACTAGGCACACATGTAGGTGTATATGAGACCTAAAACACAGTAAATCACCTCATTTTGATGATATTTTAGATCATAAAAATAAATTTAACCATTTTTAATCATTCAAATATGTTTCCATGGTCTAGTTTTTAAATACTAGGTGAAGAGGTTTGTTTTAGGATCACACCTATAGATGATCACTCCCTAAGTTTAGTGCATAAATGGGAAACTTTAGGACCTCCAAATTCTATCTTATAATAAATTTATACCCTTAATTTTTTTCATGTATTCCCTCCTATGTAAATTATTCAATAAAAGGTCATTTATATTCACCAAGATCCTTAGAAACCTTGTTATATGATTCCACAAATTTGTCAGGTGCTCTATTTTCACTCTTTGGGGATTGTGTCCCATATCTTAGTCACTTCACCCTTGATCAAGGATTTCACTCCAATTTATCAACCTAAAACTTCAAGTATGGATTGCCTAATCTACATAACATATTATGACTCTAAAAGAGTTAAAACATGTCCAACCTCTCTATACAAATACCTTTATAGCTTTACTTACACCACCTGTAGTTGCATATTTCACTGTGTAGGCAATATATGTAGAATAACAAGTAGTGATCAAGACATATGTGTTTTTGAATCAATATATACCTTCAAAAATGTTTAAAAATGTCTTTTTATCTCTCAAAATTATTAAAACACCTATTCAATCTCCCCTTTCAACATGACATCCTCTAGAGGGCACTTGTAGGTGTGCATGAGCTATATGCATGCATACATGAGCATTGGAAAGGAGTGTGAATTATGAAAATTAAGTAAAAAATTACCATAAATATTAAACCCTTTAAATGTCTCATATGTATCTTTTAATATCATGTCAAAACAAGGTAAAATAATTCATATTGACATGTTATCCATCCTTTGAAGTGCCTATAGGTGCATACCAATGGCAGAATGTGTGAGTGACTGAGTATGACTACCATAGTCTCTTATTATTGACAAGTGAAGGATTATAATTTATGTACATGGAATCAAAGTGTGTTACACATCTTGAGACTCTCATTACACTTCCATGAATCATGCTCAACATGCTCCATACACATGATTCCCTATGACAATGAGTAGTAAGACTGAAAGTTGATCAAAGCATGATGTGATGAAACCAATCATGGAAGGAGGGAAAAATTATAGAATTAATACATGTGGAACATCATATTATATCTACATAAGACTTCTACAAAGAACCAACATTTTTCAAATAAGGAAAACTTTGACTGAGACCTCACATGGTGACACCTCCCTACAACATCAGATGACTTGCTCATCAAAAAACCATGAAACATGAAACCAAGCATTAAGATAATTTGATAATAGATCAAACATCCTCTAGATTCAACATCACCAACTTGATTGTATGGACCTATCCAAAATAGATAAAAACCTATAGGGTTCAATAAATAGTGAGCCAAAAAAACATAGTCAACTTGTTAGAGATGGTTCATACTGCATAGTTGAAAAATATTTAAACTCTTTTTATGGAAATGGATCTCTATGAGTTTAATTTCACCTCCTAAAGGACTTTGAATTGAAACCTCTTCAATTATCTTAATGTTTCTATGTGTCTAGAAGGGTCAAGAAGGAACAAAATGGTTTTGGGAAAATTTTAACACTTTCAAAGTACTTCAAGTATATAAATGGGTCTTAGGAAGATGAAGAGATATTCCATGACATTATCCCACATGTCACCTTCCCTCATGGTCCATATAAGTTCCAAGCTCATCTTTTTTAGTTCGTTTATTGATCTTTAGTTAGATAACCTATAATTTTTAGATGGGACTAACATTCTTGAAAGGGAATTTGATTTCTTGGATGTTTTAAGGGAAACCAAGACACTTGGAGACCTTAAAAATTGTTACACTTGCATTTATGACCCCTAAATGGCTCAAAAATATAAGGATTAAAATGACTAAGACCAAGGCTAATGTAGCATTAAATGACATCAAAAGATCTATAATATACCCTATGACATAATATTAGACCCCTAAAACATATAAAAATAATTTTTTTACCTATAGGGGTCCCAATTTGACCTATAGGGTCAAATTTGGTCAATAAAAATGATGCTCAAAGATCGAGTTCACTAAAAGTTTAACCCTAAGAATATAGATTAAGGGGATCTATGGCTAAGAATATAGAAATTAATAAACATGAGGGTGATAAATAGATCTATATTAGGCCAATTAATTATAAAACTCATACAAAACATATATTTAATTAATTATACTGAGATATGCTAAATTTGGAAAGTACACATATGATAGGTATATAATGATAAATACCTAAGATACTTATATGGTTTTGATGTTAATACAAATCTAGATTTAGAATAGGTAGGAATTAGACTGGGAGAATATTATAGAATAGTCACCAAATTTTAGATTTAGTGCCTCTGTAGCCTCAAAAACTTACATCAACCTTGGTTAGCTACATCAATTCTAATGTTTGGATTGGATACAAGTGTCTTATATATAATACCCACTAGAATAGGACGAGACCACCTGGATGCTTGTGTATTTTTCATTGTCTTTGCTTTAGTCAATTTAGATCTAGGTCATGGGTTGTCACTCCTTGTCAAACAAAAAACCATGGTTCTTCCTCATAGTGTCTATGGAAAAAATGGGTTAGTGGGCACATAAGATTGAGATACCATAAAGACCCCTTTGTCAATGAGTGCTACCTATATATCCAATACTTTAAATAGGGACTCAGATTTATGTAGTTCTCCCCTATGTGTTAGCTTGTGTGTGAATCATGAAATATGTGGAAAGAAAGTACACTAGTGGCATAGCTTAAAACTTGGAAAATATATCTCTTAGGCTGCTCCTTTAGTATTTCAAAACTATGTATGTGATGTTCCTATGAATGATATGAGAACATGAGAAAATAGAAAAGATTTAATTTATTAAGTGATTGATTGAATGTTTTTGATAGTTTTTCTTGGTCTCTGCTAGGTGAGGAATGAATGAGGGTTGATCTTATATTTATACTAATCCCTTTGATAAATAACTCACATTAAATCATTTAGGCCAACCATGAGGATATGTTTCATTTATACATTATATCATTTTAGGGAACTAGAAACTTGCATTAGATTAGGACACCTACATCAATGTAGGTGTTTAATGGGATCCAAGTGTCCATAGAGAAGGAAAGTAGGTACAAGCTCAAAACTTGTAGAGGCATAATATAAATACATTTTAAGCATGACAAGCAAGATAAAAGGCATGGGCCATCAACATAAGAATACTTATACTAAGATATAGTCCAAGGGGCATAATAAAGCATAGATACAAGACTTGTGGAGTAAGGAAAGGTCTAGAACTAAGAGGAACAACCAAGATCTAAGTTTTCTAAGTGTACAATACTAAGGTCATATATCATTCATAAATAGTGTATACAATATCAACTTTTAAAGGACAAATAATTAGAGAAATAATATAATGACCAAATTAACATTTAATTTAGTTTCTTAGGGACCTTAGAAAGTGGTGAAAACCTAGTACATGATGCAGATTTATTATACACATGGATGCTCATGCATCATGGCTGCTAGGTTACCAAAATTTTCAACTAAATATCCCTACTAGAATAAAATGTTTAGTTACCCATAATGTGATTCATTGTTAGAATAAATGGATATATAAAGACATTATAAACCTAGTGGTTGTTGGATTCAAATGATATGATAATTTTTAGCTCAAAAATTGCATCCCATCATGATTTGTTTTCTTTACATTCATCATAGCTTTTCTATCTCTAATCAAGATAATATTTTCTAGTAAAACAATCATTCCAAATTCCATGTCTAGATTACATTGTTAAAACTTAGTGGTCAGTATGTTATAACATTTGATGTATTTAATTTACATTTATATGAATTAAATATATATATTTTTCTCAAGTTTAACACAAAATTATATCCAATTATATGAAAATAAAAATGTTGGGAACCTAGTGGCTACTAGCTCTCAACAACCTAAGTATTAGGGTCTTCATTTTCACTATTTTGTTTGTGCCCTTTTATTTTCTAACAATTTGTATATGTTTAAAATCATTATATATATATTTTTGGATGTATGAAATCATTCTAAATACTTATGGATGTATGATAATAATATGGAAAATATTAAATGGTAATAATGATAAAATATAAAAATATGTTTATAAATTAGAATCTATTATGTTCCTAACATTTTCCTTCAAAATTTCATGCTTTAATTAAATGATTAGCTAATAATCAATTGTATAATTCAATGTTAAGATAAATGGATATCAAAAGACATTGGGAACTTAGTGACCATTTGCTTTAAAGGATATGGTACTTTTTAGTACAATATTTGCATCTTATTGTGAAAAAGGGTTTTTAAACTTTAACACAACATTCCAACCAAAATTGAACATCTAACTATCCATATTTTGATTCAATTCCCATTAGAATGTAATTTTTGGAAACCAACTAGCTACTAACTCTCTATGAAGTGATCCTTTTTAGATTAAAAATTTAATAAAATTTTGAATATATAAATTACATGGTCTAGTCCCATTGTCAAAGGTTTCTCACATAATAAAATTGAAGAAACAAGGACAATGTGGTTCTATTTATCTATTTTAGTTAGATATTTGCAATGCAATGTAATTATTATGCTAAAAGCAAAGAAATCATTTATACCTAGAAACCTATATGTTTTAAAAAAATATTATTTCATTATCTATGTTATTATTATAATGTTGGTATAAATTGATATCCAATGACCCTTTTTTAAAAATAAGTTTCTCTATCCTCACAAAAAAATCATCTGAGCGTGAATACCTTTCACATTCAAATAATGTTTAAAACATATCAACCACTAGATCTAAATGATATGATATTTTTGAAATAATTTTCTCATCTTGTCATGAAAAATTTATTTCTATACCTTTATCAAATAATTACATTCTAGTTTAAAAAAATAATTAGCCATCTTGGTTACCTAGTGATTACTACCTCTCAACATGGTTCTATTTTTATCACAACAACTACATCTGAGTGTTAATACCTCTAATTATGAAATAATATTAAGAACCTAGTGGTTTTTATATCTTCAAGATGTGGTCATTTGTATCACAATGATTACACCATCAAAAAAATATCTAATTAACATATCCCCAACTTGTGGTTATAGGTTACCTACATATTATTAGAGGTATAATCACTAAGAGGGGGCTAAATCAATGAGCCCAAATATTTCAAATTTAGTTCCAATCCTTTCAAAATCCTAATCAGTCAATACATACATTCATGAGGCATATACATCATTCATAGTAATGAACAATAAATATAATGCAATATCAAACACATAACACATGACATATGTGGGAAATCCTCTTTGGGAATAAAACCTATTGGAACCTACAATTGGACCACTATCCTATAATAACAAGAACCAATTTAGACCATCTATAAATGATCAAGGAACTACCATCCCTAATTTTAGTGAGATTGCAATCCCACAAGGAGATTCTACACCTATTTAACTAAGCATCCATAACAACTATCCCTTTAGCAAGTTTGACCTTACAAGGAGGCTACAACCCCCTTAGATGTTGAGCAGCCATGAAAACACCTAGAATAAATCCACCTTTTAACTAATGTCTTCAACACCTAATGATGGAAATATGAGTATCACCCTTCACTTTCAATAATAACTCTATCACCCAACACACCTTTTTGTCAAAAGCACATTACATACTTAAACCAACACACAAAGATCAATTAGGACACATTACATATCCCAACCAACCACCCTCTTCAACTCTACACACTCAATGCATCAAAAACAACTTTTTCACCACATTAACAACATGACTAGATGGTCATACACATTGTCCACACTCTGATTAGTCTCTCAAACTAGCCACCAAGCTTTTATAGACACCAAAAATCCTTAGCTTATTTTAAGACATCCAAAACATCTTTTTGGATACCACTATACCTCTTCACTCAAGATCAACCTATAAGAGAACTATTCTACCATTAGAAACATGACCTATAGGTCATAAACATAGTTCTCAAATTTCTCTACTCATCAACCCAACCATTGGGCACACTTGGCCTCTTCTCTTCTTTATTTCAACACTTATTTTTCTCCAAGTCTTATAAGTCTAGAAATCACCCCCTTTGATTTCACTATTTATAGAGAAATAATGATAACCACCATCTTTGCCAACCATTAGGCATGCCTTAAAACTTAAGGCAACTATCACATAAAGACAAAGATTAATATAAAATTCATAGGTTGGCCATATCATCTATGGGTCACCCTTGATAAACTACACCTTTTAATAAGGCCCTTGTAAATCTTATAGATCTCTTGGATACATATTCACCCATTTAGCACATCATCGAACAAAACAATAACATATGACCACTTATAATTACATAGGTCCACTCCTTATGTCCCCTTTGACATCCTCAAATGATCACATTCATTTTAGATCACCTTTGTATATGCTCAAATAACTCAAACATTGACTTGGTGCACAGGAACATCATGAATGAATACACAATCAACTTCTTAAGTATTGTTCATACTTAATATAGATTTATCACACCTCCAAAATCCACATAAATAATCCTCATGGAGTTCATAACACTCCTCAATAGGAAATTAATCAATAGACATCAAAATAATATCTATATAATCTCAATTATCTTTTTAGGGTCACTTGTAGAACAAACATGAACATACATGAACATATAGTCAACTTCTAGGATCAATATATTTGACTTTAATCACTTTCATATCTTCAAATATATATTTCTAAATGTTCTTTGGATTCCTATATAACTTTTATTTTTACAGCAATTACAAATTTGACTTCTATCAAAAGTTATGGATAAAATACAGAGCTCTATTTTTTCCCTATGTTAATTTAAATATTTGAATGACAACGGTCATAGTTAAACTTTGACCACTTTGATCACATATCATGTCCTCTCAGCTTTATATCAATCTCACACCATCAATCTTATCTAAGATTTAATGTATATTCCACCAAATCCAAATGTTAAACCTTAGTCACTTTGACCTCATCTCATGCACTCTGGAAACTTTAACTCAATATACTCCATTGATCTCTATAGATTAGTTAGGTCTTTATCATGTAGCTCACATCATTGATCAATATGTAAGAACAATCACTTACCATTAGATACTTATCCTATACCTTTAGTCAATCATTAAACATCATGAACCTATCCTCATCTTTCTAATTATTAACTTCTTAGAGTAACGAGCACTATCAATCTTGCTTGAACTTTAATTTATGTAGAAATGACTAAGTATGGGGACCCTTTCAATATGCATGGAAGGCCAACTTTGGATAGATATATCTTTTTTGGTTATCAATATCATGTCCCACAAATTACACCATATGTTATCCTTTCAAAAAGAATCCAACCATATACCAAAATACTCCTGAATCCTTTATCTGTGCGAGATATACCATCATTAAAATCCCTTCTCACAATCTTCTGTCACAGAGCCAACTATGTTAAAAACATGCTTGGGAGGACAAATTTAAACAAACATATATTTTGATGAAATTCATTGCATGATATTAATTTTAGTTAAAATGAACTAAGATCAAAATTAAACAAACCCATATTATTATTTTCTCTTGACACCTTCACATGTATAAGATATAACATCATCAAAATGCCTTCTCAGCTTTCCTTGTCACACACAAATTTAGCGAAGTATGGAAAAACATGGTCAAAATACCTAGGAGCCCAAATATTTGACCATTCTTTGATGAATGACTTGAGATATGACACATAATAACTAGGGACTAATGTGATCACAAAAATATGACCAACTCCCCTTGACTCATTCTTATGTGGAATGGCAATGTCATCAAACTACCTACTCATATTTACTACCACTAGACCTAAACTATCTAGATGAAAACTATGGAATACCAGATAAATTCCACTTATGCACATAAGATCTCAAAGCATAGATAACATATTAGGGACTTATTTCACATGCTCCAATCACCATACTCATCCACGAACATCTCTAATCATGCCAAAATTGAAGATCGACCAAGCCTCCTTTAAACACACTAGGATAAACACATTGCACACTTTGTCACTATTACTTAGGATATAAAAGAACTTCATCCATTCACCAGGAAACCTCCATGACATCACCATGATATCACTATAAAATATCCAACAATCTCCCCTTTTGTCATTGATGTCAACAACCATCAAATAAAGCAATATACAGCTCACCTTCTCTCTCTTCAAGCACTCCCAAACAATTGATCTTGAGGAATTAAAAAAACCATAGATAGGAAAGGACCATATTATAAAGATGATACAAACTCCCCCTTACCTTAAACCTACTTCTGCTTGCCTTGACAACTTCTTCCTGATCCGTGCCAATGCTCTCTTCAACCAAACACTACAACCAATGAAGAAAGAACAACCAAAATAAATAAAATATGATGTAACTCACCAAGAAAAATTTGAGAGGGATTCCCCCTAAGATTTTTGAGCCATTTCACATCTTGAGCATATTCTGATCTCCACACACCATGAAGAACCAATATACGTGCTTACTAGCCTTCTCTCTCAAGCTACCACAAGGACCACCAACAAAAGTTCATACAACTCACCAAATAGGAAACATGATCTCAAACAACTTGATATCTCTCCTTGAAATAAACATAACTTGCTCTTTTGGACAAACTGATAAAACATCACTCTTCTTCAAACTAGGTCTGTCTAGCCTCCTTGTAGCTCTACTTAAAAATTGTAAAGCCTATAATTTTTAGTAGATACATATTTAGGACCTAAAACTTCATATTTGGTGAAATCTCATATTCCCCCTCAAGAACACAAATTTTCATCACCAATCTCATCCTTTGCAACATACTTACTTCACAAACCTACTAGCTAATTAAGCCTCCAACATGACAAAAACTTGAATAACTTGAGAATCATAAACCTTAATTTTTTTAAAAAATATTGATTTGACTACCCATTTGGCTCATTAAACATATTAATAAGAAATAGATCTCAGTTATTAAGGAAAAATACTTTTTTAGCATAGCCCAAAACCCTAGAATCTTAAAACAAATAGGGGCAACAAACCTCCTTCTAGTCAATGCACACCTCTAAAACTTATTTTACATAGAGACACCAATCACACACATCTATACCAAAATTTTATCCTTCAAACCTTTGGGATTCATGACTTCCTATAACCCATTTAGGCCTGCTTGCCCTTAAGCCAAAAATTAAGAAAACTGAGTGTACTAAAAAATATTCAATTTGGCTTCAACAAACCATTAGAACACAAAACACCTAGAGCACATCATAAATAATTGAAAATATATTTCTAAGCACCAAACACTTCTTAACAATCCATCAATCTCATTAAGCCACTTGGAACCACCCATTATGACCCTATAATATAGTTCTTTCACAAATCTCTGGAACAAACTCATGAACTTGTTGCTCCCCTTTAAACAAAGACCTTATTTTATTGGAATTATCATCTTGATCACACAAAATTTCTTCTCCACACCTTCTTTCTCAAATTTAACTACTTAGTCCTCTGATCCTAGGACCTAACTAATTACAAAGCTCCCCCTAACTTCATGCTTTATCAGGAACATGACATCTTCAACAAGTCTTCAAAAACTATCCAATCACAGCCAATACTCATATAGAGACACCTCATCTTCAAAACACTATGAACTTCCATGACATACACAAGTGTTCAATAAGCATTTAATAGGCTTACAAAGATCTAAAACAAAAGTTTAGAAGAAAGGCCTTCAACTTATAGGCTCACATGGCATCTACCTTAAACTAATATACAAATAGATATTTTAAACTCACCTTATACCAGAGCATCCAAACCATGATAAAAATTCCAATTCCTTCTCAAGATACGACCACTAATATTCTTCATAAGCTTATTTTCTCCAACAAAAGATGTATAAAACAATGCACAAACATACCTTGTTTACATACCATCTTATCAAATAATATCTTATATCCACCAAAATTCCTATGACTGATATGTATTTCCTTGAAGCATAGATAGAGACACCCCTTTGACATAGTGAGACTAAAAGTCCCAAAACTAAGGAGACTCCCATATCTCCATATCTTTCTCTAACTTACAATCCTATTTGACTTTAATTGAATCCTTGACTGCATTTTTTTCTTTAGATTTATCAATAAATGCTATCAATAGAAACTATTGACTTTCCATCTCTGATCCTTTTTCCACCTTGGAAAACAATCCATAAAGACTCTTGGACTCAATAGGGTTATTCTTCTTAGTCTTTACTACCTCAGGTCTCCATACCATAGTTTGACTCTTCTTGTCTTCTGTAACCATCTTACCAACTTGATCATTGAGCTTATCCTTATTTGTAACATATCCTTCTAGAGAAAATTTCTTATTAACCTTATGATTAGAAGAATTGGTAATGATTACCTTTGGTTTTCATACCAGAGTTTGTCCTTTCTCAAACCTTCTAGGAGCTCTATATCCTTTGACATACCCTAAAGACCTCTTAACACTATTTGGATAGAATCTAGAAATATGTCCACTCTTATAACAACTAAAATAAATAACATTATTCATACCTTTTGACATATTTGAACTATGATCAATATTTGGCAAAAAATCCTTCTATCATATCTCCATTAATGTCCATACTTGATTGACTTCATTCTATAGTCCTTAGCTCTATGACCATACTTTTTACATATATAAAAATGACTATGAAATAAACTAGCATACCTTGAAGTATTTGGTTGTCTAACATACCTTCTTTCATTGCTCTTAACCTGATCTAACTTCTTTTAATTTTATTCAAGCTTGCTTATCTTGACAACAAATTACTCATGTTCATTCTTTAATGAATCTAGCTTGGTTTCCAATTAAATACACTCATATTCATTAGCTCTTATATTTTAAATAACAACCATCAACTGACCTCTAAGAATTTGGAGTATCTTTATCACTCTTAGCTTTTTTAGCCATGCCATCCTTTATTCTATGTGCTTTCTCTATCAAACTTCCCTCAAGAGAATTAACTTGTGCTTCAAGACCTTTGATCACATACCTTATCTTGTGATTCCTTTTATTATACTCATTTAGTTCATCAAGTGTAGTCATGAGCTCAGCTTATATATCAACTTCTTCTTCCTTACTATCATATTCTCTACTATTATGGCAATCTTCTTTATCAAACACAATGTCCTTTTCTTTTGAACACAAACTTGTCTTGGCATTTACTAGCTGAACCTTGAGATCATTGATATCTATTCTTCAAGTGCCTTGATCATAGCCTTCCACTATTTATTTTATTTCTTCAACTACTTATCCATCTTTGTACCTACTTAGGATCACCTTCAAGCTATTAGGCTTCCTCCAAAGGACCAACTCTGATACCAATTGATATATGGACAATCACTAAGGAGGTGAATTAGTGAGCCTAGATATTTCAGATTTAGTTCCAATCCTTTAAAACTCTTAATTACTTAATACATATATTCATGAGGCATACAGATCATTCATAGCAATGAACAAGAAAGACAATGCAAGATGAAGAGAATAACACATGACATATGTGGGAAACCCTCTTGCAAAATAAAACCCACTAGAACCTACAATTAGACTACTATCTTATAATAACAAAAACTAATTTAGAACATCTACAAATGATCAAGGAACTACCATTCCTAATTTTAGTGAGACTGTAATCCCAAAAGGAGCTTCTACACCTATCTAGATGAGCAGCCACAACAGCTAGACCTTTATCAAGTTTCACCTAGAAAGGAAGCTCCAACCCCCTTAGATGTTGAGTAACCATAACAACATCTAGAATAACTCCACCTTTGAATTGATGTATTCAACACCTAATGATGTAACTTTGAGTATCACCCTTCACCTTCATCAATAAATCTATCACCCAACACACCCTATTAGACAAAGCACATTACATACTTGAACCAACACACAAAGATCAATTAGGACACATTACATATCCCAACTAACCCCACTCTTAAAATATTCACACTCATTACATCAACAATAACTTTATCACTACATTAACAATATGAACAAATGGTCATACACAATATCCACACTTTGATCAGTCTCTCAAACTAGCCACCAAGCTTTTACAAATACCAACAATCCTTTGCTTATTCTCGAGACATCCAAAACATCCTTTTGGATCACTCTAAACTTCTTCGCTCATGCTCAACCCATAAGAGCACTATTCTAATATAAAAAACATGACATATAGGTCATACACATAGTTCCAAAATTGATTTGCTCATCAACCTAGCCATTGGGCACACTTGGTCTCTTCTATTTTTAGCTTCAATGCTCACTCCTCTCCAAGTCTTACAAGTCTAGAAATCACCACCTTTAATTTCACTATTTATATAAAAATCATGATAACAACCATCTTGGTCAAGAATTAGGCATTCCTTAACCCTTAAGGCAAATATGACATGAATATAAAGCTTAATACAAACTTCATAGGTCAACCATAACATCTATGGGTCACCCTTAAGTATTGAAACCTTTTAATAAGACCTTTGTAGCTCTTATAGGTCTCAAGGAGACCTATTCACCCATTTAGCTCATCATCAAAGAAAAAAAGAACATAGGACCACTTATAATTATATGGGTCAACTCTTTATGTCCCCTTTGACATCCTCAAATGATCATAGCCATTTTATCTCACCTCTACATATGCTCAAACAAATAAAAAACTGACCTAGTGTACATGAACATTTTGAATGAACACACAATTAAAATTTAAGCATTGTTCATACTCAGGATAGAGTGATCACACCTCCAAAATCCACATAGAGTTTAAAACACTCCTTAATAGCCAATTCATCAATAAAAATAAAAATAATATCTATATAAGCTCAATTATGTTTCTTGGGTTACTTGTAGAATAAGCATGAACACACAGTCAAATTCTAGGCTCAATATATTTTACTATACTCACTTTCAAATCATCAAATCTATATTTACAGATGTGCCTTGGAGTCTTATACAACTCTACTTGTTACAACAATAGAAAATTTGACTTCTATCAAAACATATGGATAAAATATAGAGCTCTACTTTTTCCCTATGTTAATTCAAATATTTGAATGACAATGGTTAGAGTTAAACTTTGATCACTTTGCTCACATCTTGTGTCCTCTCATATTTTGATCAATCTCACACCATCAATATTGTATGAGATTTAAAATATAGTCTACCAAATCCAAATTTTAAACCTCAATCACTTTGACCTCATATCATGCACTCTAGAAAGTTTGAATCAATGTGCTCCATGGATCTCTATGGATCAGTCAGGTATTTATCATGCAACTCACACTATTTTATCAATCTATATGAAAACTCACTCATCATTAGATCTTTATACTATAATTTTTCTCAGTCATTAAACATTGTGCACCTTACCTCATGTTACTGCTTCTTTATTTCTTGGAGTAATGTGCACCATTGATCTTGCTTGAAATTTAACTTGTGTAGAAATGACTAAGTATGGGGACCCTTTCAATATGCCTAAAAGGCTAACTTTGGATATATATATATATATATATATATATATATATATAATTTGATGCAATCAATCTCATGTCCCATAAATTACACCATAATTTTTCCTTTAAAAGAGGAATCCAACCATGTAATAAAATGATCCTAAAACCTTTGTGTATGTGATATATAACATAATTAAAATTCCTTCTCAAAATCTTCAGTCATAGAGCCAACTATGTCAAAAACCTACTTGGGAGGCTAACTTTGAACAAGCATATATTTTGATGCACTTCATAACATGATCTAAATTTTAGTGAAAATAAAATAAGATCAAAAATTAAAAATCCCATATGAGTAGTTTCTCTTGACACCTTCACATATGTCAGATATAACATCATTAAAATGCCTACTTAGCTTTCCTTCTCACACACAAATTTGGCTAAGTATGGAAAAACACAGTCAAACTGCCTAGGAGCCCAACTTTGCATATGCATATCTTTAACCATGATTCAATGCATGAATTAAGATTTAGAATATAATAAATATGGAATAATGTGATCATAACCATATTACCAAAGCCCCTTGACTCATTCCAATGTGACAATGGTGATGTCATCAAATTGTCTACTCAGATTTACTACCACTAGACACAAACTATATAGATGAAAATTATGGATTACCAAATGAATTCAACTTATGCACGCAAGCTATCAAAGCATAGATAAAATCTTAGAAAATTCTTAAATATGTTCCAATCACCATACACTTCACTGAACATCTCTAATCATGCCAAAACTAAAGATCAACCAAGCCTCCTTTAAGCACACTAAGATAAGTACATTACACACTTTGTCATTGCTACTTAGGATATCAAATCAATTCATCCACTCACCAGGATACATACATGACATCACCATGACATCAATAATAAATCTCCAACACATATCTATTATTATAGAATCAAGGATGATGTGGTTATAATTATAGATAATAATTTGGAATTATTCTTAAAAATAATCATTGATACCTATAAGCTATTATGTTAAAAAATTCATTATATACATATCCTTGTCATGATTCAATGTTAGGATATATTTATATCTATATAATATATTTTTGGAATTAGCTACTAAGAGGTGAGGGGGTGAATCATTAGAACAAAAATGATTTCAATTCCAATCCACATAACATTCATGAATCATCATAACAAAGCACGAGTAACTAGACTAACATCAATGCAAGGAGATCACATAAAAATAAAATATGAACACAACCATGACACATAATATATGTGGGAAATCCTCAAGAGGGATAAAACCCACTAAACCTTGAAATATGGACTACAATCCTATAATGACAAGATTCAACATTTAGATCAGCACCAATTAATCAAGGAACACCCACCCCTCAATTTAGTCAAGCACCCACTTGACCTTTAGCTAGATCAAACTAAAAAGGAAGATAAAAAACCATAGGAAATCAAGAAAAAAAAAATACCTATGTCATATTATCATTCACCCTTCACTCACACTCAAACAACCTCTAGGTCTCACTTGCTCAATATGCCTCTTCTAGGATTATTAGGTCCAAAGACCTATGTGTCCACCTTAATAAACTTGATAAGATAATAATAACTGATAATATTCACTCTCTAATTGTACTTAATGATATGTACCTTCTCTTCCAAAGTTTCTCTCCTTTTCTTAGCTCCTTACTTGCTCAACTAACACAAATAGGCTAATTAAGCCTTGTGCTTTTACCACATCCTTCCTCTAACCCATATTGATTGGACAAGATGATTTTAAAATTTGTGTTACCCTTAAAATAGTTCTTTAAACACATTAAATGTGATATCCATACTCTTCATATCTTGTTCAATACCTCATTAGCTCCAAACCTCCATTAAGCCTAGTTGAGACCAAAAGCAATTAGGTCTACCCAGGCACACATTACCGATTGAACACAAGATAAAATATTAATAATATACCAATAACTCAAAAAATTCAAATATAACTTGAATATACACATTAAAATCTCATATTAGGTCCATGACATCTATAACTCCATTTCATACCTTGAACCAAGCCTTTTAGCCTACTCGCCAATTAGGCCTTCATACACAAAAAAACTTATCTTAGAATTATGAATTATAAAACCAATTTTATCACACAAAAATGTGAAAAAATAACATGGATGAAACCTTAAATACCTTTTAAACACATACATGTGACTTATATACTGCAACATATGCCAAACCATCTCAAGAACCCTCCTTCAAAAACATTATTCAGAGCTGCTTGAACTGCCATAAACTCAATTAAGGATATTGAACATATAAACACACTTATTTCACTGAAATATTACCAAAAATCACATTAATGGACAATATATGACCTCACAAACTTCTCCATGTCCCTTGGACATATTTTCACAGGCTCTAATTATCTAAATCACCTCTATGAACATGACCACTTAGACTGGTCACACATAATCAAAGAATTTGATTATACACATATATTCAGGGATAAAAAAAGACTTAAAATTCCTTCTCATCCACCTTTTATACTTATATAATAACTTCAAACTCATTATATCCTTTAACTCTGCCAAGAACATTTCCAACTCACTCCAAAATGACCATAACTTCCAATAGTAAAACCATGTAGATGTTCTTGTATAACACTTGAAATAACACTTTAATAGCATATAATAAACATACATATATTCTATGTGATCTATATATCACTCTCAAGTTGATATTTCTCTTGTTATAGTACTAGTCATTGGTCTAATAGACCAATTCCTCACACCTCTTTCTCACTGTCTCCACTATTCAGACAAGCTACTTTGAAATCACCTTTAAGCTTATATTTTATCATCACCAATACATACCAAAAAATTTATTAGGAGGAATATATATTTAATAAAAACCCCAAGTCTTTTTACCCAACCCTACTCACCTAAAACACTTCCCTAAACACTTATTCACTTGACTACTTTTTCTCATTATTTTCACTATTTACAGATTTAGCGATAGGACAAAGTGATTAAATAAAAATATTGATATAGTGACTATTTTATGTCAAAAAAAATTAATGGGGCTCAATAATAAGTCTTGATCTTAAATCTCTAATAGCTTTCATGTGTTGACCGAGTCAACTCTTTTTGTAGCACCAAAATCTTTATAAATAAGCTCTTTTGTGTACCTTCTACTCACTATCCTAACACACCAATACCACCTATAGATGTGTGGAGGATTAATATACACCATATAATATTCAATTATTTTCAACAAATCCATTATGTGCACTTTACAAAAATTTCTTTCCAATCACTCTACTATAAGGGTTTATAGAAAGGATTTGACCATTTTACATTCTTAATGAAAGTTCATAAAGATTTATCCCTTAAACCACTAAAAATAATTGGAAAAAATTATTATTTAAATTTTAAACCTCTCATAAAATGATTAGGTCACCATTCAAACTCTACACATGCCAATGAGCATCAAAAACTTCTTCTGGGGCTTGAAAACCTTCATTTTGCATGCACAAGTGTCATTTCAACATTGTTTCTTGCTTTATCTTCATCCTAAAGACTTGAAACTTGGTAAAAGCCTTTGAAAATAACTATCACACCTTATTTCATGCTTAAATGATCTGAAACAACTTGTAAACTCACCTTTACCCTCCATTTCAACCTCACTAGGTCTCTATACAAGCTAGATCTAGGACTACAAACCATACTTTGACCAAGAAACCACCTTGAAACCTCTTCAAATGATCTTACCACCTTATATACATGTCATACACATTCATTAAAATATTCTTCTCCCTAGCCTCAACATGCTCAACATACTAGGCTACCAAGCCTATGCCACTACACAAGGCTACCGAGCCTATGCCAACACATTATTCACATACTTATCTTCTCTTCTTGACCTTACTTAACATTATTTGACATCAATTCACACATGAAATGATCCTTTGACATCAATGACAACACACTTGCCAACATATATTGGGAACCTTGGCCTTTATCTATGGATAATATGATAGTTTTTAATAAAATAATTATGTACTAACATAAAAATGTTTTATTTGAATTTAACACATCTCATCTTGGATTCTCTATTATCACAATAATTTCATATGAGTGTGAGTACCCCTCACATTCATATAATTTTAGGAACCTAACAACCACTAGCTCCAATGATATTATGTTTTCTAGCACAATAATTGTATTCCATTATGAAAATGGCATTTATTTACCTTTAGAACAAAATTGTATTAAATATTTAACAAATAATGAATCGTCTTAGTTTTTTTTGTCCCACATATCTTCTATTGTATAATCAAAGCTAATGTAGTTATACTTATCTATTGGGATTTATATATTTACATTGTGATGTAAATTTTGTGCTACAAACAAAAAAATCATTGAGAAATAGTGGCTAATAGGTTATTAAACATTTTTATATACATATCCTCATTACTATTAAATTATTTATGGAAAATGGATATGAATGTTGTGATTATTTTTTGTATAACAATTTTATTTCATAACAAACAACTAATCATGTAATTGAGAGTTGAATTTTAAACTAAAAGAAATAATTTTAGAGTCTTGATAGTTTGAAATATGTAATATAATGATTAAAATAAATATTTTATAGATACATTTCCAATTAGGAATTTTTATTATTATAATTAAATCCAATATGCTAGCCTTGTCATTAGATTGATCACCCATGGCCACAATGTTTGGTGGGAGGTTGATTATTATTTTTAATCAATCTTCGTAGTCTTTGAATTTTTGGGAATCAATTAAACTCCCCACCATAATTATGCCAGGTGATAAATATAGTGATAATTATATCGTATTGTATTCTCTTTATTAAATAATTTTCCTCATTAGAAATGTATCTACACAAGAGTACATCTTATCACAAGATTACAAAATTCAACCAATCAAGACTCAAATTATTTATTGTAATTTATAAGGTAGAACTAATTAGATCTCAATTAGGGGATAAATTTTTTATATGATATTTATAAGGTGTGTTCACTCAATGTCTACAAGGTATAACTAATGCCTATTTTTATTTGTTTTCCATAACAAATCCAAATGCAAAAATTCATTTAAAATAAAAAACATATGCACCTCAAACTAAATAAGATGTATCATTTTTAAAGGCTTATCCACTTAAGATTTCCATTTAAAATGAATTAAATTTAAAAAAATATACGCACCTCAAACTAAACAAGATGTATCATTTTTTAAAAGGTTTCTCCACTTAGGCTTTCCATTTTCATTTTAAATGGAAAGCTTAAGTGGAGAAACTTTTAAAAAAATGATACATCTTGTTTAGTTTGAGGTGCGTATATATTATTTAAATTATTTTTTGTATATATATATTTAAAAAAAATATACGCACCTCAAACTAAACAAGATGTATCATTTTTTTAAAGGTTTCTCCACTTAGGCTTTCCATTTTCATTTTAAATGGAAAGCCTAAGTGGAGAAACCTTTAAAAAATGATGCATATTGTTTAGTTTTTGGTGCTTAAATATTATTTAAATTAATTTTTGTGTGTGTGTGTGTGTGTGTGTGTGTATATATATATATATATATATATATATATATATATATATATATATATATATATATATATATATATATATATATATATAATCTAATATAATGATTACATCAATGTCTGAATACTTATCACATTAAAATAATATTATAAAGATGATGCAAGAGTATTACCTAAAATTATTTATTTTTCCAAAATTTGGTCTTGAATAGGTTTAGGAAGTCATATTTTTTCTACAAAAGCTTTTAAAAACTTCACTTTGTTTTGTATTGTTCATTTTGGCTTATTTTCAAGTTTCCCACCAAAACTAGAAATTTGAATTTTTGATTTGGTTTAAGGCATTTTTGGAGATTTTCTCATATCCTAGTAATTTTTTTGGTCATGATAATTCATGGAGGGTTAAAGGAATGTCTTAAGACATGTTTTTGAATAATCATAATGTCTTAACTCATAATTGACTATTTCAAACTCAATCAAGGTTAAGACTTAGGTGGAGTTTAAGAAGCTAGATAAATAGTTTAGGAGTTTGGAATGAAGGAGGGAGAATCAGAGAAATAGGATTGAATGGAAAGGAGAATAAGAAAATATAATAATTTAAATAACTAATATATTTAAAGAAAATTAGGAAGAAATTTTGAAAATAGGGTCGTAGACAGTGTTTTGTGATACATTTTGTATTCAAAATAATGAAAGAATGCCTTATTTGAGTTCCATGTTTTAAATTAAATATGATATTACATGTAATTAAATGTTATTATTGTTTTTAAATCATATTTATTATTTTTTAAGAGTTTTCATTTATGTTATGGGCTTGAAGATATAATTCAAGGTCTCTATAGTCAAGAAAAGGGTTCTAATAGTTAATAAAAGTTATATTTTATCACCTTTTGAGATTAGTTAGGTGATAAAATCAAGTGGAAGATAATGATACATGTTTGGATATTATTTTAAAATAAAAAATATTCCAAAATATATCTTAAAATTTGAATTCCTATGGAATTTAAGCTCTTAGCCTGTACATTATCAGAAAATCCTAAAACGGGGTTTTGAAGTACTAAAATATTTCTAAATAAAAAATAAACTAGTCAAAACTCATAAAAATTTGTGGAAAGGAGTGTTAAGATGTAAGGAAAATTTTTAAAGTGGTTTAAATTTTTTATAACCAAGATTAAAATTTATTCAATCTTCCCAGTCTGCATGCCTAAAAACAAAACGTATAAACCCTATTTTCTTGCAATTTCAAGTTTGATCAAAGGAATAACCCAACATGGTGGGTATTATAAAATTTAATTATAAGTGGGATTAATTGAACCTTATCCTTGGTATTAATTAATTAAATAATAATATATTATTTATTACCATGAGATTTAAACCTTGTTATAATAATTAATAAAGTTATAATTATTTAATTATTACCAAATTTTAATTAAATTATTTTATTAGGATGGATGGACCTATTATTTTTACAACATCACCTCCCTTGGTATTTTAATATAAATAGGGTTTTACTCTTATTTTGAAATTATTTGAATATGAATTAGTTGATCATATTTAACCTGCAAAACTTGTGAAGGATATTTGATAGTGAGAAGAGGAAGAATATGTTATATTGGGTCTTGGTTTCTCAATAATTTGAATAATCATCATTGGTGGGGTTTTTTTTAAATCTCTTTGAGGTTTTCCCATGACAAATAACTACATATTATGTCAATTGGTTTATGTTCATTTCTATTCTTTGTTTATCAATTATACTCTAGATCTTATTCAATGTGCATATATAATCATGGTATTGGAGCCAAGCTAAGAACCCCAAGCATCTACAATGTGGATTAAGGGGGGTGTTGTAAGTAAAACACACCCAAACTGATAAAGAGTTAGTTCATAGAGGGGCTAGTAGCTTAGTTGGTAGAACACTCTAACAAAAAATATAAAGTCGTAGGTTCGAGTCCTATCTAGTCCATATGAGTTGTATCTCAACATGTGGTATTGATAAAATATGCAAAATGAATGTAATAACATAAAAAAATTAGATATGAGATCAAGAGCAAAGGTAAAAACACCATAACATAGATATACTATGGAAAAAACTCATAAAGAGGTAAAAACCCACCAAGATTATTCATATTATGAAAAACTAACAAGTACCTAATACAGTCTTTTTCTTCTCACTTCTTTTCACTATGATTCAAAAAACTCATAAATTGAATATGATAAAATAATTTCATACTCATGATATGATTTCATAATAGGGTTAAAACCCAATTTATATTTAAATACCAAGGGAGGTGACTATTAAATAATTATAACTATATTATTTATTTATTAATGATGTTTTCTTTATACCTAAGCTTTAAAATAATTTGATATTTTTTCCTTAAGTTAAAAAAGATAATTTCATTGTAACATTACTTAAATATATTTGGTCCATTAAAAATCAATCTAGTTCCTTGATTATTGAAGGTATTTACAATAATGGTTATATATTTTTTCTCCTTTTGTATGTTTACTTTCATCACATAATAAGAATGAATCTTAGTTATGGCATGAAAAATTATGACATGTTAATTTTAGAAGCTTACATCATATGTCTGTGACTAATATTGTTATTGAAATTCATTCTATCCCCTCTCATCATGAAACTTGTGACGGTTATTTACTTGGTAAGCAACATACTAATCCCTTTCATAATAATGATGATGTGAATTCCTCACATCCTTTATAATTGATTCATAGTGATTTTATTGGACCTCTTGAAGTTGTATCTCTTAATAGTTCTTTGTATTCTATCAATTTTATTGATGATTACACTAAAATGATCTAGTATTTTTTTATTAAAAAATATGATGTCTAAATTTAAAGAAGTTAAAGATAGTGTTGAAAATGCATCTGATTTTTCTATTAAGAGATTAAGAATTGATAATGGTAGTGAATATGTTAGTAAAAAGTTTGATTATTTTTGCATTAGTTTTAGTATTTAAAAGGAATTAACAAATCCCTATTCCCCTCAATAAAATAGTATTAATGAAAATAAAAACTCCATCATTATTGAGATGGCTAGAATAATCTTATATTATGCAAATGTTCTTCCTATTTTTTATGGGCCGAAACCATGAATACTATTGTGTATATTTTGAATAAGAATATCTACTTAATATTTGTTTTTTTTCTACATCAAAAATACATGTATGCTGATAGTATTTCATTTGCTTTGATATATTTTTTTTTACTCTATGTATAATAACTATATTGATAGTGTCTCATATACATTGTATTTTTTATTAATATGATATAGTTTGACTCTTGAAAAATGTTTATTACAATTATATTCTAATATATATTTGTATTAGATGATAAATAAAAAAAAATATTGATCATTTTCAATTCATATGAGTTAGTATAGGAAATATATTATATGCATAACATTATGCTTAATTTGACAAAATGATCATAATTAGTTATTGCATTTGGTAAAAATATCATACTCAATGAGTTTGGATATTTTGTGTTTCAATTGATTAGATACTCTCATTTGATTATTTTATAATTTTTTTGTTTATGTTAACATCCTTATATGCCTTATTTGAAAATAATATATGTTATGAAAGGCAAAGTGTAAATAGATTTTTTTATTTTATGAGGTAAAATATAGGTTTTAAAGGGACTTGGAACCACCAACATGTAGTATAAGAGTTTTAATAGACCATAAACAGGGTTGAGGAGCCAAAAAGCAAAAAAAATATAATACTACAATGAGAACAAAAAATAAGAAACCAAAATGGAATTAGGAGGAAGGTCCCTCTTGAGGGTCTTCAACTTATTTAGCGTCTTTCATTGGAATGATTTATTTTTCCTTAAAAAATTTTGATCGAGTGTGGTTCCTAGGGCCTTTAGCAACTTCCCTGGGGAAGATCATTCAGGGGAATTTTTTTAATTTAACTTGTATGGGGTATTATTTATGGGGACCCACTTGGGGGAGCCTAAGGGGGGATTTAAAATTGTTAGTGATTGAAAGGCAGGGAATTGAGTAGGCTAGATAGATTGGACAAAATCCTAAACTATGGCTTTGAAATTTTTATGTAATGAATTTCAGTCTTGAATGAGTCTAGTTAGACCCAACCCTACTTGTTAAACCTTAGAATTAGATTTTTCCAAATTTAGTTTGTTCCTTTCCATGTCATCATTCAAAATATCTTTCCTTTTCTAGGCTATCTTTGTTAGGGTACCCAATTTGAGTGAGATAGGTTTTAGTTTGGGGATAAAAAACTTAAAGGGGAGGTTATTAGGGGAAGAATTTGATAAGTTGTCCTAGGGGGTGTGATCAGAGGGCTAGTGGGATCCCTCTGTGGGATATTCTATCAAAAAGTCCTCCTAGGAGTCCTCCCTAGATAAGGAACCCCCAAGGGGAACCTCCCATATGTAAATAGATTGACCATGCTTGACTAGAAGGATAATCAAGCCTTGGTGAAGGATGAGATTGATGTCATTTACTTGGTGCATAAAGATGGTAATCTCAAGGGAAACTAGTAGAAAGTAGGAAAGGCTAATTTTTTAAACAATAAAATGATTTAGAATAAAAAAATGGTGGGAAAATATAAGAGTCTATTTACCTTCCATCATCATGTAATGCATGATTTGAAGGAAAATACCATGCTAGTAGCATGGGAGATCAATCTATAAAAAGCCTTTTTTATTCATCTGCATAAAATAATTTATCTTAAAAAAATGTTGCAGTGAATCTTAATTCTATGTTTGATCTTTGAATGCTTTGGTTCTTGTACATGACATTCAAGTTGCTTGACTAATGAACTCCTTTGAAACATTGATAGTGATGCCATGGATGGTCACTTTTGGCTTATTTTAGGCCACCATGAAGTCATGGGTAATCTCATCATTGTGTTTTATAACTTGATTCATGAATTTAATGAGTCCCCCCTTTTTAGCTTCTTCCATAATTTTTTTGTTTTTAGACCTCCTTGTAAGCAATAGGTTCTAATCTATCCCTGTCACCACCCATGAAGACTATGAGTGCAGAGTCGAAATGGGTAGAATGAAGTTTCTAGATGAGGTAGATTAAAAAAAAGCATGAATAGTTTGAGAATCATATTTCATGGGAAAAAATATATATTCCAAAAGATAATGGAGGTTTTGGCTTGAGAAGCATCAAATCTATGAACAAAGCCCTGTTAGAAAAAATGGGCTGGCACCTAATGAGTAAAAATGGGGAACAGGAAAGAACCATAAAAAAATAAATACCTAAAAGGTGTGTAAGAGGATGACTTCCTATGGGAAGAAGTCCCTACTAATTGATCCGCCTTCTAAAAAGCCATAACCAATTACAAGGACTTATTGAAGAAAGTCATCTTATGTAAAATTGGTAATGGTGAGAAAATTGACTTCTAAGAAGAAACCTGGTTATCTCCCACCCCCCTCTCCACTTAAGGGATTTGGGTTAGGTGGTATAGACATTTCAAGTAAAGATGAGGATCCAAGATCAAATATTACTATTGACAATAGAGTTTGTATTATTGGTTCTTCATAATTTACTTTACTAAGCATTCTATTCATATATCTCTAAACTTGTTTGTTTCATTCTCATATCTATTTGATTGGATGATGGTATTTCATGCTAAAATTATCCATATTTTATGTATGAGAGGCTATACCTCAATATTTTTTTCAAGCATATTAAACTTGAATTTTTTTTTGATAAAACTCAAATGATAAAAAGAGTTATTTATAATAAGATATCTAATGTTTGGATAAAATTAGTATCATATTATTAGTAATTTATTGTATGTACATTGCATGATAGTTAGGGATGTTCATCTTGTCAATATTGGAGATGTCCAATAATGAAATGCATACAATAATTTATGTTTTTTCACTAACTTGGTAATCAAAGTAGTGAACTTGTTTGCCTAAAATATGATATGATTATTTTAAAATGTGTTTTATCATACAAAAACATATGTCATATTTTTATGTATGTGGTTATCGTGATGCTATCCATATTATGCAATCATGAATTTATTTTTGGATATGTGTTTAAGTTTTGTGTAGGTTCACAAACAATAATTTAAGCATATTGAAGTTCATATGTATTTTATTTGAGAGAAAGTCCTCAATGGTGATATTAATCTATAGTTTTGTCCTAGCATAGACAAGTGGTAGATATCTTCACAAAACCACTTCATGTTACCAAGTTCTATCAATTTCATGTAATGTTGGGCCTCTCAGAGTTATAATTGAGGGGGAATGTGCATGATAATAACACTTCCTAATGGTTATGTCTTTCTTCTTCTCTATACTTCTCAATTTCAAAGCACTGTAACTCTAATTCTACTAAATGCAAATATGGGAATAAAAAATTTGTTAATAAAAATCATAAACCTAAGATTAATAGAAATTAAAATTTATGTGATAAATTTAGTCATAATATGGAAAAATGTTATTAAAATAAGTATATAAATAAAAATAAAAATTCTAAAAATAATAAAGAGAATAAATATAATCAAAACAAGTAGAAAAATCAAAACCCTAATCAGAATAACAATTAGAATTTAAATGTTATTACTTTATATGTTGTTTTATTTGCTTTAAATGAAAATAAGTGGATATTAGATAGTGATGCATCACACTATATGCCATTCTCATCTAACATTTTGTGTGACTTTAGAGATATCTTTGAAATAATTTACTTAGGAGATAATTCATTTTTAGAAGCAACTAAACATAGAAAAGTTTTCAAATGTTGTTATTAATGATTTTTTCTTTGTACCTAAGTTTAAAAAGAATTTTATATCTTGTTCTCAATTTAAAAATGATAATTTCATTGTAACATTACTTAAAGATAGTTGTTCCATTATAAGTCAATCTAGTTTCTTAATTATTGGTGTTCAAAAGAATGGTTTATATATTTTTTCTCCTTCTGCATGTTTACTTTCATCACATAATAAGAATAAATCTCAGTTATGGCATGAAAGATTAAGACATGATAATTTTATAAGTTTAAATGATATGTTTGTAGACAATCTTCTTGTTAGACTATCTTATGTCCCCTTTTATCATGAAACTTGTGAGAGTTGCTTACATGATAAACAACATACTAATCTCTTTCATAAGAATCATGATGTGAATTTCCCACATCCTTTAGAATTAATTCATAGTGATATTATAAGACCTCTTGAAGTTGTATCTCTTAATGGTTATTTAATTCTATTACTTATATTAATGATTACACTAGAATGATCTGGTCTTTTTTCATTAAAAAGAAATTTGATGTGTTGTCTAAACTTAAATAATTTAAAATTAGTGTTGAAAATGCATCTGATTTTTATATTAAGAGAATAAAAATTGATAATGATAATGAATATTTTAGTAAAGAGTTTGATTATTTTTGTATTAATTTTAGTATTTAAAGGGAATTAAAAACTCCTTATTCCCCTTAGCAAAATGGTATTGATGAAAAGAAAAACTACACCATTATTGAGATGGCCAAAACAATGTTGTATTTTGCAAATATTCCTCTTAGTTCTTATGGATAGAATCTATTAATAGTAATATGCATATTATAAATAAGAATATCTACTGAATTTTTTTTTTTTAAGATCAAAAACACATGTATGCTCATATAGTTTCATTTACTTTGATAAAATTATTTTTACTTTAGAGATATTAATTATATTGATAGTGTCTCATCTACGTTGTATTTGTTAGAAAATGATTTAGTTTGGTTCTTGAAAAATGTTTATATATATATATATATGAGAAATTAAAAAAAATATTGATCATTTTTAATTCATATGAGTTAGCATAGGAAAAACATTATATGCATAACATCATGCTTAATTTGATAAAATGATCATGTTTAGTTATTAAATTTGGTAAAAACATCATGCTCAGTTAGTTTGGATCTTTTATGTTTCAATTGATTATATACTCTCATTTGATTATTTATGCTACATCCTTATATGATTTGTTTGATAATAAGATATGTTATGAAATTCAAAGTGTAAATAGAGTTTGTATTATTGGTTCTTTATCATTTACTTTAATAAGCATTCTATTCATACACATCTAAACTTATTTATTTTATTCTCATATTTATTTGATTATATGATGGCATTTCATGCTAAAATTATCCATATTTGATGTATGAAAGGTTATACCTCAATATTTTGGTGAAGCATATTAAACTTGAATTTTTTTTGATAAAATGAGTTAATTATAATAGGATATCTAATATTTGGATAAGCACATTATCATATTATTATTAAATTATTATATGTTCATCGCATGATAGTTGGGGAAACTCATCTTATCAATATTAGTGATGTCCAATAATAAATTGCTTATAACAATTTATGTTTTTCTTTAACTTGAAAATAAAAGTAATGAACTTGTTTGCCTAAAATATGACATGATTATTTTAAAATGTGTTTTACCATAGAAAAACATATGTCATATTTTTATGTGAGTAGTTATTATGATGCTAACCGTATTATGCTATCATGAAATATATGTTTAAGTTCTATGTAGGTGCACAACACCATCAATTTAAGCATATTAAAGTTCATGTGTACTTTATCTAAGATAAAATATTTAATGATGATATTAACCTATAGTTTTATCTTATGATAGACATGTGACAGATATCTTCATAAAATCACTTGGTATTACCAAGTTCTATCACTTTCATGCATTGTTGGGCCTCTCAGAGTTGCCATTGAGGGGGATTGTACATGATAATGATAATTCCTAATGGAAATCTATTTCTTCTTATTCTCAATTGTAAAGCATTGTAACCCTAAATTTGTTAAAGATAAATACATGAATAAAAAACATGGTAATAAGAATCTTAAACGTAAGTTTAATATAAATTGTAATTTGTGTGGTAAATTTGGTCATAAGAGGGAAACTTGTTATAAAAATAAGGATAGAAATAACAATAAAACTTATAAAAATAACAAAGGGAACAAATCTAATCAAAACAAGTAAAAAAATCAAAACCCTAATCAAAATAACAATCAAGATTTAAATATTATTACTTTATATGTTATTTTATTTGCTTTAAATTGAAATGAGTGGATCTTAGATAGCGATGCATCACAATGTATGAAATTCTTATCTAATATTTTTTATGATTCTAGATATATCTTTGAAATAATTTACTTATGAGATGATTCATTTTTAAAAGCAACTAAACATGGAAATGCAAAGTTTTAAAATGTTGTTATTAATGATGTTTTCTTTGTACCTAAGATTAAAATTTTTTTTTATGTTGTTCTCAACCTAAAAATTATAATTTCATTGTAACATTACTTAAAGATAGTTGGTCCATTAAAAATCAATCTAGTTGCTTAATTGTTTAAGGTGTTTAAAAGAATGGTTTATATATTTTTTCTCCTTATTTTGCATATTTAATTTCATTGTATAATAAGAGTGAATCTTAGTTATGGCATGAAAGATTAGAACATATTAGTTTTATAAGTTTACATGATATGTCTATGAACAATATTCTCATTGGACTTCCTTCTATACCCTCTCATCATGAAACTTGTGAGAGTTACTTATGTGGTAAGCAACATACTAGCCGCTTTCATAAGAATTATGATGTGAATTCCTCACATCTTTTAGAATTGATTCATAATGGTGTTGTAGGACATTTTGAAGTTGTATCTCTTAATATTTATTTATATTATATTATTTTTATTTATTATTACACTATAATGATCTGATCTTTTTTCATTAAAAATAAATCTAATGTGTTATCTAAATTCAAAAAATTTAAAGCTAGTGTTGAAAATGCATCTAATTTTTCTATTAAAAGATTAAAAACTGATAATGATAGTGAATATGTTAGTAAAGAGTTTGATTCCTTTTGCATTAGTTACAATATTTAAAGGTAATTAAAAACTCCATATTTCCATCAACAAATTAGTATTATTGAAAAGAAAAACTACTCTATTATTGAGATGGTCAGAACAATGTTGCATTATATAAATGTTCCTCCTAGTTCTTATGGGTTGAAGCCATGAATACTACTGTGCATATTCTAAATAAGAATATCTACTTAATATTTTTTTTCTACATCAAAATACATGTATGCTCATAGCATTTGATTTGATCTGATAAAATTATTTTTACTTTAGAGATTTTAACTATATTGATAGAGTCTCATCTATAATGTATTAGTTAGTAAAATGATTTAGTTTGACTCTTGAAAAATGTTTATTACAATTATATTGTAAAATATATATTTGTATTATATGATAAATAAACAAAAAAATTATCATTTTCAATTCATATGAGTTAGCATAGGAAATACATTATATACATACCATCATGCTTAATTTGATAAAATGATCATGTTTAGTTATTACATTTGGTAAAAATATCATGCTCAATGAGTTAGTATCTTTTATGTTTCAATTGATTACATGCTCTCACTTGATTATTTACACTAATATCCTTATATGTTTATTTGATAATAAGATATGTTATAAAATGCAAAGTGAAAAATAGATTTTGTATTATTGCTTCTTCATCATTTACTTTACTAAACATTCTATTCATATATATCTAAACTTATTTATTTTAGTCTCATCTCTGTTTGATTGGATGATGGCATTTCATGCTAAAATTATCTGTATTTGATGTATAAGAGGTTATACCTCAATCTTTTGTTGAAGAATATTAAACTTGAAAAGTTTTTTGATAAAACTCAAATGATAAAATGAGCTATTTCTAATAGGATATATAATGTTTGGATTAAATTAGTATAGTATTATTAGTAAATTATTATATGTGCATCACATGATAGTTGGGGATGCTCATCTATCAATATTGGAGATGTACAATAATATATTTCATACAATAATTTATGTTTTTTTCACTAACTTTGTAATCAAAGTAAAGAACTTGTTTGCCTAAAATATGACATGATTGTTTTAAAATGTGTTGTACCACAGAAAAACATATGTCATATTTTTATGTCTAGTTATTATGATGCTAACCATATTATGCTATCATAAATTTATTTTTGGATATGTGTTTAAGTTTTGTGAAGGTTTACAACATCAATAATTTAAGCATATTGAATTTCATCTATAATTTATCTGAGATAAAGTATTCAATGGTGATATTAATATATATATTTATCTTAGGATAGACAAGTGGAAGATATCTTCACAAAACCATTTTGTGTTATCAAGTTCTATCATTTTTATGTAATATTGAGCCTTTCAGAGGTGTCATTACGGGAGAATGTGCATGACAATGACACTTCTTAATGGCTATGTATTTCTTATTCTTCTCTATACTTCTTATCAATTGTAAAAAATTGTAACCCTAATTCTACTAGAGGTAAATATGGAAATAAAAATATGATAATAAGAATCATAAACCTAAGTTTAATAGAAATTTTAATTTGTGTAGTAAATTTGGTCATAGGAGGGAAACTTATTATAAAATTAAAGATAGAAATAAAAATCAAAATTTTAAAAATAACAAAGGAAAGATATCTAATCAAAACAAGCAAAAAAATCAAAACCTTAATCAAAATAACAATCAAGATTTAAATGTTATTACTTTATATGTTGTTTATTTGCTTCAAATGAAAATGAGTGGATCTTAAATAGTGGTGATTAAAATAATATGACATTATTATTTAATATTTGATGTGATTTTAGATATATCTCTGAAAGAATTTACATACAAGATAATTCATTTTTAGAAGCAACTAAACATGGAAAAGCAAAGTTTTCAAATGTTGTTATTAATGATATTTTCTTTGTAACTAAACTTAAAAATAATTTACTATCTTATTCTCAACTTAAAAATGATAATTTTATTGTAAAATTACTTAAATATAGTTGGTCCATTATAAATCAATCTAGTTCTTCAATTATTGAATGTTTTCAAAAGAATGGTTTATATATATCGCATAATAAGAATAAATCTTAGTTATGGTATGAAAGATTAGAACATGTTAATTTTATAATTTTACATGATACATATATGAAAAATTTTCTTTTTATAATTCTTTTTATCCCCTCTCATAATCAAACTTGTGAGATTTACATACCTAGTAAGCAACATACTAACTCCTTTCATAAGAATCATGATGCGGATTCCTCACATCCTTTATAATTGATTCATAGTGATGTTTTAGGAACTCTTAAAGTTTTATCTCTTAATGGTTATTTTTATTATTTTAATTTTATTTATGATTACACAAGAATAATTTGGTATTTTTTCAATAAAAAAAATTTAATGTTTTGTTTAAATTTAAGAAAGTTAAAGCTAGTATTGAAAATGCATCTAATTTTTTTATTAAGAGATTAAGAACTAATAATGGTAGTGAACATGTTAGTAAAGAGTTTGATTATTTTTTCATTAGTTTTAGTATTTAAATGGAATTAAAAAATCCATATTCCCCTCAAAAAAATGGTATTACTAAAAAGAAAAATTGTACCATTATTGAGATAGCCAAAACAATGTTACATTTTGCAAATGTTCCTCCTAGTTCTTATGGGTCAAAGCCATGAATACTACTGTGAATATTTTGAATATGAATATATGATTAGTATATTTTTTTATACATCAAAAATAAATGTATTCTCATATCATTTAATTTTCTTTGATAAAATTATTTTTATTTTACATATATTAACTATATTGATATTATCTCATTTACGTTGTATTTATTAGTAAAATGATTTAGTTTGAATCTTGAAAAATGTTTATTATAATTATATTGTAATATACATATTTTTATTATATGAGAAATAAAATAAAATATTGATAATTTTCAATTCATATGAGTTAACATAGGGAATACATTATATGTATAACATCATGCTTAATTTCACAAAATGATCATGTTTAATTATTGTATTTGGTAAAAAGATCATGCTCAATGATTTTGGATATTTTGTGTTTCAATTGATTAGATACTCTCATTTTATTGTTTATTATAACATACTTATATACTTCATTTGATAATAAGATATGTTATTAATTAAAAAGTGTAAATAGAGTTTGTATTATTGGTTCTTCATCATTTAATTTACTAAGCATTATTCATACATCTCTAAACTTATTTGTTTCAATCTCATATTTGTTTGATTGGATGATGTAATTTCATGTTAAAATTATCCATATTTGATTTATGAAAGGTTATACCTCAATATTTTGTTGAAGAATATTAAAATTGAAAAGTTTTTTGATAAAACTCAAATGATAAAATGGGTTATTTTTAATAGGATATCTAATGTTTGGATAAAATTAGTATCATATTATTCATAAATTATTGTATTTACATCACATGATAGTTGGGGATGCTCATCTTGTCAATATTGGAGATGTCCAATAATGAATTTCATACAATAATTTATATTTTTTCACTTTGTAATCAAAGTAATGAACTTGTTTTCGTAAAATATGACATGATTGTTTTAAAATATGTTTTACCATAGAAAAACATATGTCATATTTTTATGTATGTGGTTATTATGATGTTACCCATATTATTTTATCATTAATTTATTTTTGGATATGTGTTTAATTATTTTGTAGGTGTATAACACCAATAATTTAAGCATAATGAAGTTCATGTGTATTTTATTTGAGAGAAAGTCTTAAATGGTGATATTAATCTACTGTTTTGTCTTAGGATAGACAAGTGACAAATATGTTTAAAAAAACACTTGGTGTTACCAAGTTATGTCACTTTCATGTAATTTTTAGACTCTCAGAGTTGCCATTGAGGGGCAATGTGCACGATAATGACGCTTTCTAATGGACATATGTTTCTTCAAGCATTGTAAACTTCATGTGAAAGTTATATTATTGTAAAATTCATGCGAAATTTTTAATTTTGTACATAATACAAAATATAATACTTTTTAATGGAGGTCCTTATATTATAAAAGGATCCAAATATGCTTAGATGATTGTTCAAGAGAAATTGTGAGATGTAGTCTTGTGGTCATGTTATCCTAAACTTAATTTTGAGTAGTTTAAAGATTATAATTTCTTTTGTTTTAAAATGTGATGTTTGGCTTTATGAAAGTTTTTAAATCCTTCAATTATGTACACAGTATAATTTTTTTAGGAGACTATGACATTTATCCCTACTTAGCATTAAGGGGAGTGTTAGAACATTTAATTCTAAGTGGGTTTAATTGACCCTTAATCTTGGTATTAATTAAATAAATAATAATTTATTATTTATTACCATGAAGTGGAACCTCATTATAATAAATATTAGAGTTATAATTATTTAATTATTACCAAATTTTAATTAAATGTTTTATCAGGATGAATGGACCAATTATTTTTATAATATTCATCTCCCTTGGCCTTTCACTATAAATAGGGTTTTATCCCTATTGTGAAATTATTTGAATATGAATAATTTTATCATATTTAACTTGCATAACTTGTGAAGAATCTTTGACAGAATAAACGAGAAGAAGAAGAATATGTTTTATTTAGTCTTGGTTTCTCAATAATTTGAATAATCATCATTGATGGGTTTTTTACCTCTTTGAGGTTTTCCCACTACAAATAACTATGTACTATGTTAATTGGTTTGTGTATATTTCTCTGCTTTGCTTATAGATTATACTCTAGATCATATCCTATGTGCATTACTATATATATTGTCTATCAATTTTATCAATGGGATGAGAAAATATATAATGAAAAAATAAGAGGATATTGTAGCATAAATATTCCTTGTTTAGTTACAATTTTATCTCAAGAATGTTGTAGGCCTAATCTTTTTTAACTCCTACATCATTTTTGGTATCAGAGTTAATTTTTGGTTGTATTTCAAAATTGACCCAAGGAGAAAGATATTTCATTGAGAAGATTGAAGAGAAGATTATGAAAGAAAAACTTTTAAGAAGTTTTAAAATGACACTTAGAGGAGCAACCAGAGGTGGTGCTAGAGGAGTTCTAAGAAGACAACCAAGAGATGTATTGTTAGAATAGATGAGAAATTTGAAAGCACATTTGGAGGTAATATAAAATTTTCAAATAAAATGTGTTATGATAGGTGATATGAGTGATATGGAGGAATAACCACAAAAATATATTATAAAATAAGAAGAAAAAGAAAAAATGAAATAAAGACTCTTTAAAATCTATCATAGGAGTAGGTTCCAAGCTCAAATTATAGGTTATAGTATATGCATAAAGTCTAAATGTTGAATAAATTATTGATCGAATAACTACAATGGATAAATAATTTGATTATGAAAGAATAACTACAGAAAAAGGTCAAATTTTCTTGTACCAGGTTGAAGGGACATGCATCTCTTTTATCAGATAGTGTCTAAGATGAAATAAGGAAAATAGGTAAAGAGAAATAAATTTCATGGTACATAATGATAGATAAACTCAAGTCAAAATTCATGCTTGTAGACTACCAGACAAATTTTTCAAGAAACTTCAAACCTTGAATCAAAAATACATGAGTGTAAAGGACTACACTAAATAATTTTATAATATTATAATCAGAGCTAATCATGTAGAAGAATATGTTGAAAAAAAAACAAGGTATATGAATGGATTGAGGTTTAATATTTAGGATGAAATCAATTTATTGTCACTAAGATCAATGAAATAAGATTATCAATTTTCACTCAAGGCAAAAAAGAGGTTGGCTAGAAAACAAAATCAATATTCTAGAGGAAAAGGTAGAAATTTCAAAGCTAGAGGACAAAAAAGTGGTAGAAATTGGTTATAAATTCGTAATGAAGAATCAAGAAGATCTCAAAATCAAACTAGCACTACAAGAGGAAGCTATTCATATAAAGGAATAATGCCATATACAAGAGTTAGAGGAAGAAATGTTTTAAATGTAACATATATGCTAACCATAGGTCATATGAATGTACTAATAATAAAAAATAAGCCATACAAGAATTAAAGGTAGAAATCAAGTTATTCAAGTTGAGGAAGAAAGTGTAGTATCACCATCACATGTGGAAGAACCTAAAGTAAGAGAGTCATTATTGATGAAAAATATATTTCTAAATCCAAATAAATAAGTGAAGGATCCAACCCACAAGAATACCTTGTTTAGAACTACATGTAAATACAAAAGTAAGTGTTATAAGATTGTCATTAATAGTGGTAGTATAGATAACTTGGTTTCTTTATAAATGGTTGAAAATTTGAAATTGAAAATATTGATACATCCTACACTTTATAAAGTATCCTGACTTCAAAAGGGGTATCAAGTGCTAGTTAATGAGTAATGTCAAGTTGATTTTTAGATTGGTAATTTTAAAGATGAAGTAATTTGTGATATTATGCCTATGGATGTTTTCCATGTGTTTTTGGGTATACCTTGATATTTTGATATAAAGTCTATACATTATGGAAGGAGTAACACATATACATTAGATAAGGATGGAAAAAATCATACCTTGACACCATTGAAAGATGGTAATGAAGAAGATGAAAACAATACAAAAGTGTTGATAGTTAGTGGAATAAAATTATTACAACTAATAAAGAAGAAGAGGTTGGACATGCATTGATTTACAAGCCTAAAATGGTCATTAAAACCACTAAGTTAGCTAATTTACCCTTAGAAATATAAAATTTTCTAGATGAGTATGTTGATACAGTGGTTGATGAGTTACCTAATAAATTACCACAAATGAGAAGCATAAGTCATCATATAGATCTTATTCTAGGAGCTAATTTTATAAGTAAAGTAGCATATAGAATGACACATAAGGAAAATGAAGATAACAATAAGAAATTATAGGAGATTTTAGATAAAGTTTTTGTTAGAGAGAGTCTAAGTCCATGTGTTGTACCAATAGTCTTAACTATAATAAAGGTGGAGAATGAAAAATTTGTACATGAGCCATCCATAAGATATTTATCAAGTATATGTTTCCATTACCAAAGATTGATGATCCAATGGATTTTTTGAGTGGATCAAAATATTTATCAAAGATTTTTTTAAAGAGTATTTACCATAAAATTAGAATTAGAGAGGGTGTTGAGTGGAAAATAACCTTCAAAACTAATGATGGACTATATGAGTGGATTGTTATGCCATTTAGTCTGACTAATGCTCCTAGTACCTTAGTGAGATTAATGAATGGGGTTTTAAGGAAATTTAATTTATTATTATTATTATTATTATTATTATTATTATTATTATTTATTTGGATGACATTTTGATTTTTAGCAATCAAAAGAGGAACACATCAAACATCTTAGGATGGTAGTGAATAAGCTATAGGAAGAGAAATTACGAATTAACCTCAACAAGTGTACCTTCATGAAAACTAAGTTGGTTTATTTTAGATTTGTCATTTTCAAGGATGGTTTGAAAATGGACCAAGAAAAGGTAAGAGAAATAGTGGAGTGGCCTACTCCAAGAAGTGTTTTTGAGGTACGAAGTTTTCATAGATTAACTAGTTTCTATAGAAAGTTTATTACAAACTTTAGTGTTATTTGTTCACCTATTATTGAAGCTATAAAATGTGACAAGAATAAATTTCATTGGATTGAATAAACTGAGAATAATTTTAATATTTTGAAGAAAAAAATTGAGTAGCTTATCTTAGCCTTACTTGACTTTAACAAACTCTTTCAAGTTGAATGTGATAGTAGTGTGTTAATTATTAGAGATATTTTGAGTCAAGAAGGAAGGAATATATTCTAATTTAATGAAAATATAAATTAAGTTAAGAATAATAATTTAGCCTATGATCAATAATTATATGTCGTAATTCAGACATTAAATAAGTGGAGGCACTATATATTACCTAAGAGTTTATGATATATATAGATAATCATGATTTTTAATTCATAAATAATCAAACTAAGTTGAGTCAAAGACATGTGAAATGGATAGTTTGATTACAATTTTTTTATTTTATTCTCAAATATAAGAGTGGGTAGTATAATAAGGTAGTTGATGCATTGAGTAGGATAAGTATGATCAAACATAAATCTCAAGTGAGTATTTTGGGATTTAAGTCATTAAAGGAGTTGTATGAGGAAGATAGAGATTTCAAGGAAGCATATGAAGATTTTAGGAATCCAAAAAATATGGATAGGAGTCTATGGATGGACTAAATGGTTAAAAAAGGATTTTTATTCAAAAGCAAAAAACTATGCATACCTAAGGGGTCTATGAGAGATAATTTACTAAAATAAAATTATAGTGGTAGTTTAACAGGATATTTAAGACAAAAAAAAGACCTCTAATCAATTGAATACATATTGTTATTGGTCAAGAATGCAATAAGATGCTAATAAATTTATAGGAAGATGTAATATTTGTCAACATGCCAAAGGAAAGAGTTAAAATGCATGTCTATATCAACCACTACCTATTCCAAGTAGGCCATAGGATGTAATAAGTATGGATTTTGTATTGGGTTTTCCAAAAACATAATGAGGTAATGATTCCATTTTTATTATTGTTGATATATTTTCAAAAATGGTATACTTCATAGAATATAATAAGACAAGTTATGATACAAATATTTATAACTTGTTCTTTAAATAAGTGTTAAGGTTACATGGAATTCCTAGAAGAATTGCTTCTAATAGGGATACAAAGTTTGTTGGAGTTTTTTGGAGAACACTTTGGAATAAGTTGGTAAATACATTAAGTTTAAATTTAGCTTACCATCCCTAAAGTGATGGTCAAACTAAATTTTCAATAAAAGCTTAAGGAATCTATTAATATATTTGGTAAGTGACAGTCCAAAGCAATGGGATCAAGTGTTATCCCAAGATGAATTTACATGCAATGATTCACCTAATAGGAGTACAGGTTTTAGTCCATTTCAAATTGTTTATGGGATAAATCTAAAAGGTGTTTATGAGCTTAGATATTTATGCAAACAAGAGAAGAGGAATGTTGAAGGTGAAGACTTTGCTATGAACAAGTCAATAAATAGTTAGAATTGAGTGCTAGTAAGTAAAAAGGAGATTTTGATAAAAGAAATAAGAAAATGAATTTTTATATAGGATATTTGTTGTTAGCACACCTTAGGAATGAGAGGTTTCATAAAGGTGAATACTATAAAATGAAATTTAATAAGATAGGACTATATAAGGTCTTGAGAAATTTTTATACTAATTCCCATGAATTAAAACTCACATATAATATTGGGATTCACATATTTTAAATGTAGCATACTTATATCCTTATATATTGGAGGAAGACACAACAAAAGTATCTGAAGATGCTAATGAATAGGTCATTGATTGAGAACAACATTTATCGAAGGAAAAAAATATGAACTTGAAGATATTTTTTAAAAATAAGTTATCAAGAGAACCAAAGGTAAAGAGTACTTAAAATATTTATTCAAGTGGAAGAATAATCCTCTTGAATAAGCTTCTTGGTTGACTCAGTATGGAACTACCATTGAAGACCTCATGAGTAGGAGCTCATGAATACTTTTGTACTCAAGGAGCTTGATGCAAGATCATTATTTATAGTTATTTATTTTTTAAAAATTTGGTACTGAATAGGTTTATGAGGTCATTTTTTATCTATATAAGCTTTTTCATGATCCACTTTGCTTTTTATTATTCATTTTGGTTTGTTTTCAAGTTTTCTACCAAAATTAGAAATTTGAATTGGTTTAAGGTGTTTTTATAGATTTTATCATCTCCTAGTGAATTTTTTGGTAATTATACTTCATGGAGGGGTCAAGGAAGGTCTTAGAACATGTTTTTTAATAATATTAATTTCTTAACTCATAACTAACTATTTCAAACTCAATCAAGGTTAGGACTTAGGTTGAGTTTAGGAAGTTAGCTAGAGAGTTTAGGAGTTTAGAACGAAAGAGGAAGAATAAATAGAGATAGGAGTAAATGAAGAGAGTAAGACAATAAAGGAATATCAATAATTAAAATATTTATAAAAAATTAGAAAGAATTTATTAAAACAAGGTTGTAGATAGTCTTTTGTAATACATCTTGCATTTAAAACAATGAAAGAATGCCTTATTTGAGATCCATATTTCAAATTAAATATAAGATTACATGTAATTATATGTTATTATTTAATTTAAATAACATTTATTAATTTAAAGAGTTTTCATTCATGTTGTAGTCCTGAATATATAGTACATGTTTTATATAATCAAGAAAATGATTTTGATAGTCAAGAAATGTTATCTTTTATCACTTTTTGAGGTTCATCAGGTGATAACATAAAGTGTAAGATTAGGATAAATGTGTGGGGAGTATTTTATAATAAAAAATATTAAAAAATATATTTTAAAATTTTAATTCACATTAAATTTAAGCTCTCAGCTTGTGCATAGTCAAAAAACCTTAAAATAGGGTTTTGAAGCACCAAAATTCTTCTAAATCAAAACCGAACCAGTCAAAACTCATGAAACTTTATGGAAAAGAGTATTAGGATTTAAGGTAAGTATTGAAATTGGTTTAAAATATTTCTATCATCTAGAGGAAAATTTATTCAATCTTTCTAATTTGTAATCTTAAAAATAAGGCCTAGAAACCCTATTTTCTTGCAATTTCAAGTTTGATAAAAGGAATAACCCAACATGGTGGGATGAAAAAATATATAATGAACAAAAAGAGGATATTGTATCAAAAATATTTATTTTTTAGTTACAATTTATTCATAATAAGGTTATAGGCTAGATCTTACTTAATCCCTACATCAAAACCTATCACATGTAAATAGCCATCTTAGGAAACTAGGGGTAGCTAGCTTTGAATTAGATACTATTTTATTAAAACAAATAAATATTATTGTGACTAACTCTCACATTCAAATAATTTTTGGAACATAGCTACCATTAGAATCCATAAATTCTTCTATTTTCATTTATGATTCACACTATATTATATATACACACATATACAAAACCTTATTCCTTAAAGTGACCCAAACAAACAAATTAGGGTTGCTTAGAGATTTGCAATGGATTTTATTTGGCAAAGTAATTATATTTAGAGATATCATTGATGTCGATGTATTAAAAGATTTAAATGATTTAACTTATGTAATTTTTCTTAAATACATGTCATTTTATACATTTAAATAAATTAAAGATTGGATATTTAAAAGTGAATTCAAGTACATTTAAATAACTTGTACTGCCCTATTTTTTAGATTTGAAAGTTTGGAATTTATTTGTGAAAATTCATTGTCATTGTCACCACCATGCATTTTAATTTAGTTATATTTATATATTATTATTCATATAATAATGATGTTATTGGATTTTTTATTTAAATAATCATGTTGTGGAGGCCTAGAAGCCAATGTTAGGAACCATATGGTTGAATATCTAAGGGATAATGTTGGTAAAATTCTTAGTAAAATAATTACATCATTAATAAATATATAAATAACATGGATTGAGCCCATTATTATAGGTATCATACATATAAGTTATTTCATAATCATGGATAATGTAGTTATAACATTAGGTTTGATTCTGCCATAATATATATGTATACAATCCATAATAGTTAGCTCAAGCCATATTACAAGTTAATTATATAAAAATATTATAGCTAAAAGTAAACATAATTATTATTTATGTAAGTCACTAAACATCACCAAACACTTTAAAATTTTATTGGTTTTCTCATAATAAAAACAAAACTCTTATAAGCTACTATTTATATAGAACCTAAGATAAAATTCAAACACAACTCTTCTAGGCGAGGTCTAACTTAAGAAATTCACTGGTATTTGAAATATTTAATATATGTCTTCATTTTATTATTTTTTATTTCCTATGATTCCATAGAAATAATATTGCATATTAATAAATCAAAAATGGTAAAATGAATACATATATTCAACATTTCAAAGACCTATGAGTTTAATAGATTAGACCTAACTCAGAAGAATTGAATTTAAATTTTATCATAGGTTTTTCTATAATAATAGCCTAAAATAATTGTATTTAGATCATGTGAATAAATTTTAAATTTTGAGGTGTTTGGTGATGTTACATGACTAATCTTGATTAATAATCTTTCTTCTTATTATATATATTATTATTATATTCTTAGTTTTTAACATGGCACATGCCCATTGTTCTAGATTTAATACATATATATTGTTACAAAATTACAACCAATGTATTTCTTTGTATGTTTTTATGCTAAAAATTATCACCTCATCAAGATCTATCATCCCATTTGTTCCTAATTAAAGTTTTGAATATCTAAATAATAATGTTTGGAAAATAGTGGTTGCCAACGCTTAACCAAGATAATTGTTTTTAGTGTAATTATTTCATATCCACATAAATATATACATTAAATTAACTAAACTAATTTTTCTAGGTTTTCTACATATTTTTTATTTCAAAATCAAAGCCAAAGTATTCCTATTTATCTATATTTATTTACATATTTACATTGTAATGTAATTTTTGTGCTAAAAAGGATCACCTCATTCAGAGAACATTTTCTATGTTTCAAAATTATTTATTTAGTTATCCATATGATTTTATCAATAAAAATTATGGAAACCTAGAAATTAATAACTCTCAATGATGTTCTCAATTTAAGGATAACACTTTCTATATACAAAGGAAAATACAACTGATCTATTTATCAATCCTAGCTCAAAGAAGATAAATATTACTTACACTTCTATTTGTTGATACATTTAAACATTCAGGGTCATGACCAAGATGGATCTACTAGATCTAACCAAGGGATCCCTTATCAAAATAACATCACTAGGGAGGGTTACAAAGCCTCTAGTCAAGTAACACTATGCAATAAACCTAGCTAGGTAATATGTTTTAATATTCACTAAGTACATGTAAATTAAAGTAAAATATAATATAGTGCTCACAAAAGCTTATGACAAAAAATGGGAGTGATAAACAAGAAATAAAACATGCATAGGATAATTCTAATTAAGCTATGTATAGATATAACCCTAACACATGAAGAGAGAAATATTTTAAAAAGTAAAATAGATTGTAATTTTTTACGAATGGGAACAATGTTTGACACCCATTAAGAATAGTCTATAGGTTTAATAAACTTGGCATCTAATAGTTTGATAAATTTTTTATGACATAGGGTGGAAAATCTAGGGGGAAATTTATGCTAATTTTGTCAAATAGGTTTGGCATTAGGGTATGTGATTATGTTGTGCACACTGATACTAAGATCAATGTCAATAATGTCCTCATATGACAAGAAAAAATCTGATGATAGATATCAAAAAATAGACTAAAATTATCATGCCCGGTCAGTGTGAGTTCTCTAGAAAATGTGACAGGTCAAGGACATGAGGGTGTTCCAAATTTTATTCTCATGGTTTCCTCAATAAGCATAAAATTTCCATCTTGAAAATGATATGGAATGTTGGGAAGAGAGGAAATCAAATTGGTTTTGGGATCAATGATAATAATGAAGTTATTAAAATGAGGGGCCTTTTGCTTGATATTCCATAATTTATGATGTTGTCAAGGAAGTTGAGGTTTTCCAGCATGGATCAACTAAAGTATATATTCATCACTAGGTAACATAGATTAAGGTCCATACTATTTCACATCTAATATAATATCAATGATTTTTTTACCATGGTGATCATATTCAGAATGTATTTGGCATCAATCTATGGCCTTGGCATTGAGAGTGATCTCAAGAGTAGGTAGAGATATAAAAGAAGGTAGATTGGATTCAATTGGATTGATAATAGGAATATATCTAGAATCATTGGTAGGGATGGGATATGGTAGAGTGATGGGTGTGATAGGAGGTATAGAAGGTTCCATAAGGTTTGAAGTTGTGAGAGGGAAGATTTGATGAATAACCCAAGGAGTATTGATAAGTGGATAACTAACTGGAGGTACATGACCTTTAAGTTCTAAATCAATATCCATGGAAATAATATAAACATCATAGTTAAAATAATTTATTTTAGCTAAGGTTTGATGATAGTGTTTAATATCTAAGTCTCTTGATTGAGCTTGGGTCATAATGTAGTTATCATCATAGGTGGAAGATATAGTACATGCTTGTGTATCTAAAGGAAATTTTGAAGGTGAGATGCCTAAATCACTAAATTTATGAGGTGACATGGTTTAAGGGTCTTGAAATAACTTGGCCACTACATAATAATTATAAGTGAAATCATATTCTGTATAATATGCTTCATGTGCATTACATGGAGGAGAGAAGTCAATGATTTCATTGATAAGAGGGATGGTACAATAATGAGGTAATAATAAAGGAGGAAGGCACGTCAAAATTTAAGGATTTAGCTTGGTATTATTGCATGTGTTTTACAAATCATTTGGCTCATCATCATTAGAATCGGTAAGAGTGACCTGTAAGTCTAGATTCATATTGATAAATTCAAGTAAAGCTACACATTTAATTTTTGTAATAATGGGAATCCAATACTAAGATTTAGGATTGGGAATTTGCATAATCCAAGGGCTAATATAAACCTCATGTTTATATCATTTTCCATTATGAATAAATTTGATAGATTAGCTACCAGAAGAGGCAATAACCCTCATGCAATGAGTCCATGGGCATCATAAGATTATAATATAGGATAATGGTAAATAAAGAACCATAAGCTTATTACGTATATTTTTGATTCCAATAATAAGAGGGATCCAAATACAACCAAGTAGATTTTGATTGGTCTTATCAAATCCATGACTTATTAAACAAGTTTGCTTGAGATGGTCTTTATTATACCCATGTTTTTGAATGAGCCAAAGATAATTTCATCATTGATCATGCCTTATTCTAGGAACTCTGTGGAAGGTTTTGGAAAAGGACAAATATTTTCAATGGTATGAAATTTTGTGGGTTGAGGCTCATGATACAGTTTTTTATCTTCTAAGGAAGATGGTTCTTATATTTATTTAAGTTGTTATATTAGGAAATTATGATGATAGGGATAAATGTGAAATAAATCCATGAGAGGAATTTTACAAGGCATAGAGTTAAGTTCCTCTAAGAAGTTCCAATGAGTTTTAGAAGAGGAAGAACTAACATGATGCTTGGAAGGTAAAATATGTTTAGTAGGAAAAGAAGTAGTTGGAGGATCAGATTGAGGAAGTGGTTCCTCATTGGTTTCCAAAGGTAAGTTAGTGGTAATGGTATCTTTAATAAGTTTCTCTTCTAAAGATGGATCCTTTAGTTTGGTGAAAGGATATTTGTGGGTAAGTTTGTGTTGATAATTGAACTTAGAAACATTCACATATTTGGAGTTGGTATAGTATTGATCATAATCGGTACCAACTATAAAAATATCCTTGTTTTATTGTTGAGGATTGGATGTAGAGAAAGTTTTTGGATTGTTAGAGGAATAAGATTTAGAAGCTTGTTTCTTTTGAGAATCATTAACATAATCATGATGATGGATTTTGATCATGGAATCATGATTGAATGAATATCTTAGCATTAAATAAATGGAAAATTTTGTAAGCCCATGATATGTTTTATGGGAATGACCTATATCAGCATGAAACCAAAAAAGTTGGTTAGGATCATACCATTTAGGGGGATTATTAGGATACATGAATGGTTTATAAGGTGATAAAAGTTATTTCATTTGTTTCATGGTTAATGGTGTATGGTAAGGATGGAGATTTTATGCTTTGGCTACTCCTAGTTTTGGTTGAGGAGGATTTTTAGTTATTACATTGCTTGAATGTTAGAAATATCCGTTGATGGTTTTAGTGTTAGGTTCAAATTTTTTCATTTGAAATTATTGAAACTTAGCTTGGTCAAGAGCATTGTTTAAAGTTAGGGGATCAAATTTTTTAGCCTTGTATTAGAGGGAAGGTCTTATAGTTATGATGAAAATTTTGTACAAGTTGTCATCAGTCATGTTGTGATAGGCTTTGTGATCCAAAGGTTTCCATAATTTGATAAAATCATGAAATGTTTTGATAGGGGATTACTTAGCATTGATGAAATGAATAAGACAAATTTTGAGAATATGATTATGTTGGAATTATTTAACTAAAGGATTGACTAAATCCTCAAGTTGCCATATGGAATGTTGGGGAAGTTGGTTATACCATTATGATACATCATCATTGAAGGTTTTAAATATAAGTTTGGTAGTGGATAAGGTATTCATTTGGATCCACTCTTTATAAATATTACCAAATGCTTTGAGAAAAGATGTGAGGTCTTTAGTCCCATCATATTTAATAGTTGGAGATATTACCAATCTCAATAGATATAATGAAAGGGGTTAAAGGTTCATTTTGAATGTGTCAAAGCATCTTATTATGCATGATAGGTTAGGGAATGACATTTCTTATGACATCTTTATGAGGTGGAAGAATAAAATTTTTATTATTTTGGGGAAGATAAATGGGAGGCTCACTAGCCATGTTTATCAAACAATGTTGTATTTATATCATTTAAGAGGTTTTATATGTTTATATAAAGTTAGTTTGTTTCATTATATGTGTAAGAATTTGAGTTTTATCAATTGATGGACTGGTTTTGTTATGAGGATTCCCCAAATTGGTATTAATGGGAGGGTTACTAGGTGGTGGATTGGTAGGAGGTGGGTTGTTAGTGTTGAGAAGGTTTCCTGTGGGGTTATTTGTTAGGTTTGTGTCAATTTCCCCCATTGTATGGTAATATTTCTAAACGTGAGAATTATATTGATAAGTATGAAATGGGTCTGATCCACCAGCCTCATCTATTGGATCAATTTGAACCATATTTTAATAAAAATATGAGGGATGATAAAAAGTGTTCTAAGAGTGAGGATCCTCTTGGGTAGTGAAGGTAGGAAGAAAATAACATCCCATATAGTCTCTAAATGGATTTAGGTTATCCAAAAAGATTTTGATAGGGGATTTAATGATGCTTGAAGGCATAATCTAAAATCAAGAAGTAAGGAGGAAAAATAAGGACATAGTCAGCCAAACACAAAACATTATTGGCCAATAGGTACAAGGTTGACTGGGTTGATAGAGTATGTGGAAAAGGTCCACATAGCATGATGTAAAAGACACAGTCAAACTAATTGAATGTGTTTTATAAATGGTAAAATTTAAACATGATATAACTATACATAGTCATATGGGTCAACTATATCTTATATATGGAGAAATTGAATAGATGAAAAACATACATAGTCTGATAGGTCAACTTTGTATTGAAGGTAAGCAAGATTAATAGTCTATAAGAGATTGTGATGATAGGGATGATAGTGTTATGAAAATAATTATTTTTTATTAGATAATAGCTAAGAAAATAAAGTGAATCACATAAATAATTAGATCAATGTGGATTGATCTAATTAGAGCACACAACATAAACCTTGAACTAACACTAGTTAGTGCAAGTTTTAAAATAAAAAATAAAATTATCAAAGAGCAAGCAAAAAAAATTGAATGTAAATGCTAACTAATTGGTCATTCCTAAATGTTTTTAAGTTATAATAAATTTTGAAATTATTCTGATGTGAAGTTGGATGTAATAAGGAACTATCTATGGATATTTTTAGGTAGTTTAGGCTGAAAGGGATCTATATTGATAATGGTACTATATTGGTATTCAGGCCTACCCCCTCACTTCACAATCTTGCAATGATAAGGGTTGCGGGTGATTTTTTGATATATACCATCAACCACATGTTTATAATTGGCCAAAAAACCAAGTCAACTTCCTCCTTGGTGATGAAATCCAAGTAGGTATACTTTGGGAAGAATACTGTTTAATGCTTATTTAGTGTAAAGTTATTTAGAAGTGTGTGTAAAAGAGAAAAATAGTATGACTAAATTGGTAAATTGAAAACCTACCTAATTAGTCTATGTTTTTAACTCTAATCATGCAAACAAATGAAATGTAAAGTGAACTAATTACTAGCAACATAGGTTAATTCTTTTGACTATGAATAGTACATAGTAAGTTTAGGTGACACTATATGCAAATAATACATAATAGAGTTGATAGGGTCACTACTATTCTAAGGAATCAGAACCAATTTTTTATGGGGTTGTAGTTTTATAGACTAAAAACTTATGAAAATAATATTTTAAATGAAAAACAAAAATGATAGAGAAGGTAAGAATGAACCTTAGTAGTTTTGAAAATGCTCAGTTTGAAAATTTTATGTTGTGTTACTCAAGTTCTGATTTTAAATATTCTATGAATAGAGTCAATCAGGTTGATGTGGTCTACAAAACTTGTACACTAAAAAATAATCTAAGAATAGAGTCAATTGGCATGACTATGTATGTAAACTTGTATGCTAAAAAATAATAACTACAAACAAAGTTGATTGACTTAACTATGTATGTAATTATGTAACTAAAGAAGAAGAATATGTAAATTTGATCAATCCATTCACCTGTATTTTGAGAAGACATAGAAAGAACAATAATTTTAGAGTGATTATGTGTTAAACCTTTACACAAACTATTAAACTACAACCACAAGTTCAAAACAATACCGTAAAAATAAAAATATATAATATGACAATAATATGAATGCATGAAATAAAACCTACAAGGGTTTGATTCATGTCAAGTTCACCATAATGTATAGAAAGGAAAATGAAGATGATCTATTAATCAATCCTAGTTTGGAGAAGATAAATCCTACTTACACTTTCATTTGTTGATACATTTAGACATTTGGGGTTATGACCAAGATGGATCCATTATCGAGGGGTCGATTATCACAATAAAATGACTATAGAGGGTTCTCAAGCCTCTATTCAAATAACACCATGTAATAACCTTATCTGAGTCCTATGTTTTCTTACTCACTAAATACATGCAAAGTAAATTAAAATCTAATCTAATTCTCACCAAAGCTTGTGGTACAAAATAGGGAAGATAAACTTGAAAGTAAATATACATAGAATAATTATAATAAATCTATGTATAGATATAACCCTAATGCATGGAGAGATAATATATTCAAAATCCATTACTTATGTTACTTCTATCTACTAAAATAGAGGAGTAAAGTTAGAGATACTTACCTTGAAGATGAACCCGTCAAGACTCGATTTCTCCCTTGGCCAAAGGTGCTCTATAAAAGGTTGTTGTGGTTTGTAAATATCACTAAGATAGGCCAAATCATCTAAGACTTTTATATAATATAATATTCTTATCCAAGTATAAACCTTAAGTAATAAATCCTCAAGTAGAATGGTCAAAGAGTATATTTTAAAGAAGTGAAAATGAATAATTAACTCTTTCTTCCTCTCTATGAAATTGTGAAAATGGATGTGTATATATGGCTGGATCTAACACTAAACCTTTCTAAAAGTTTATCCAATAGGTTCAGCCCAATTCAAATCTATATTATTAATCAATAAAAATAAGTTATGTCTTAGTCTATGTCAACCTATACCTGTAACATGTAAATATAAATTAGAATACAAGGTTTGCCTAGGTTGACATTGTTTAGTACATGTCAAAAATGGGTTTAGGCTTATGTAGGGGCTAGGAAAGGTGATGAATTTATTGGGAGATTTTGTAAGAGAGGATGAAAATATTAAATAAGTGTATAGGATATGGTTATGTAGATAAAAAGTGGTGTTATAGGGGACAATAATCTTATGAAGCACTAATGGTTCTTCCTGCCCCTTTCCTAGTGCACCCTTTAAGTCATGCACTCAGAGAGATTGAGACTCGATGAATTCCTATAAGAGAGAAATCATAAATAATTTATAAGTTTGAAAATATTATGTATACATGTGTTCTATTTGAAGCTCATCATATGTCACTCTATTACAACATGGGGTGGTGCTTTAAGAAAAGAATAAAACAACACACAATGCTAAAGCGAAATAAATTATATTAGTTTAAAGCATAAAATAATTTAAAGTGAATGACTAAATAAAAGTAATGTATATGTACCTTGATGTTCCTTTATCACTAAATTTTTGTCTATTCTGTTTGTAGTTTTGATCACAGAGGGTGTAGATACTACTTTGGACAAACCCAAGGATACAAAACTAAAGAGAAAAAATAAACTAACAAATAAATCCAAGATAAATAAACTATGAAGGCATGACATACTTGTATTTTTGGTAAGCTAGGGTGATAAATGCTAAGTTAAGACAAAGTGACCAAGCCAAAAATTTATAGTAAATCTAGTAATTGAAAATCCAAGGCTACTAAATGACCAAATAAATCAAAAAAGTAAACTTTAAGTAAGAAAGGAAAATAAACCAAGTCAAACTAAGGATACAACTAAAAATGGTAATCAAACATCAATGTGAAAATAGTAACAATCCTTACATAGACAAAGATGGGCAAGCAATGGTAAACTAACATTTATGAGTGACCAGTAATAATCCTTACTCAATCATGAATAAAAAAGTACATAAATGGTGAAACAACATTTGTGAGTGAGAATTAATAATATAACCTCACTCAAAAATGGAAAAAGTAATAAAAAAATAGAAACAAATGTAGTTGTTTAAAAAAGAGAGTACAAATAAAATATAGAAACAAATGCAGTTGTCCAAAAAATGAGGTACAATAATGGAAAATTTTCAAATAAACCAAGGCAATTCTAGAAATGTAAATAAATGGTGTAAATAAGTAATCCATAGTCACTAAATCATAATTTTTTATTAAAAATATATATAAAACCAAAATAAAGTAGTATTAGCATGTTGTTAAGATGTGAAGAAGAAGGATATATAGAAATGGGAAAATAGATTTAGAATCAAACTTGCCTATCAAGGGAGGAAATGAAATGGGTGGTGGGGGAAATTAAGGGAAAATATAGGTATAAAAAATCTTTATCAAATTCAAAACACTCAAATTAGGTTTTTAAAAATAAGAAGCCTTTTTACATTAAGGACTCTAGAGAACTTTTCTTAATCACACAAGTCTTAGGTCACCAAATGAAGTATAAATATCATATCATGGAGGCTGTATGCATGAAAATTAAAATGGACCTACCTTCTCACAACATGTTCACCATTGTTTATGACCCATTACATAACCATATATATTCTAAAAATATTAGGTACTTGTGTGAAAAAATAGGTAGATCTTATAGATTATTTTGAATTTTCCTATACCAATATGTTGGCTTACCACACCTTAATGGAACTTGGATCTATCATGAGACAAACTATGGAGTTTGATCTTCAATTGGAGATAAGATATGTGTTATGAATCATGTATTTTGGTGTGATTTTGAATTTTTACTTTGTATGTTGCTTTTTTATCATTTCTTAATATTCTAGAAAAGGAACACTTGGTAAAACAAAAGGTGTTTCTGAAATAAAATGGTAGTTTTATAAGGAGAGCTTGGTCCTATCCATGGTATTACACTAAAAATAATAAAATATAAACCCACATGGGTGAAATAAAGGGAAAATTTTATTTATGAGGAGGGCCTAGTCTTATCCATGGTCTTACACTATAACTCTTAAAAGAGAAACCCAAGAGCGTGAACAAAGCATGTGATAACAAAATGGTAGAAATAGTATTTATGAGGATGTCATGGTCCTATCCATGGTCATACACTATAAATCACAAGATAAAAACCAAAGAGGGTGTAAAAAAATTTATAAAATATCAAATTAAATAAAATACCCACCATTTTTGGGCACATTTTACTTCTTTATCATGGGTATAGTCTAATTTAAGGACTAGATCACCAATATCAAAAGTGTAGACTTTAACCTTTTTGTTATGTTACCTTGTGATACCACTTTTGTATTGGATATTATGTTGTAAAATGACTAGATGATGTTCATTAACAATATCGAAAGCATGAAGTCAAGCTTCACATAATTATTCATTGGGAATGATACCATGAAGAGATATACATAAGGAAGGAAGCTCAAATTATAACAGTAAGATAGACTCAAAGCCATAGAATAGAGAGAACTATGTTACCCTAGTGGTAGTACATATTCTAGTGTTATAGGACCAAAGTTTCAGATATAAATGGAGATGAAAATCCATGTAGGTTTAACAGATGGTCTTTTGGAGGATTTTATTGAGAATTTTATTTGTGGCCTCAACTTGGCCATTACATTGGGGGTGATAGGGTAAGGAAAATTTATGGGATATTTTTGAATTTAGTGCAAAAATTCTTCACATCCTTGATATTGAAATTACTTCTATTATCATAAATGATAATATGGGTAACTCTAAAATGACAAATGATTTTTTTAAGGATAAATTTGGAAATTGAAGTTCCTGTGACATTGACAAGAGGCATGGATTTTACCCAATTGGTAAAATATTTAGTTGTCATGATGATAAAAAAATTCCCATATTATGACAAAGGTATTTTTATAATGAACTATAATCCCCAAATGGAAACTAGCCAAGGAGATTCCATAGTTTAGAGCTCAACTGATGGTGAATGAATTATATCATCATGGAGTTGGCAAGGACTACACTTTTTAGTGAAATAGATAGCATCCTTTTTGAGAGTAGGAAAAATTATCCCATACATAGGAATTTTCATGATGTATAATTTATTCTATAATAACCACCAAAAAATCACCTATGTGCTTGTTTAAGGAGAGTAAGAACCTATTCTTTCATTACCTAGTGAAGTAGGGTACCTTATAAATTATGATAATAAAGGGTATTATATCAAAAGACATATTTAAAAGTTTATTTTCAAATTATAGTATTTTTATGAGAATCCATGTTCTAAGGATGATTTTGATGTTTAAAGAATTAGATAGTACCTTTATACCATGGGCTCTATTGAATGGTGACTGCTTCAATATTATAAATAAGAAAATCTTTCAGTTGGATAGAAAATAGGGAATTTATTATTTGAATAAGAAATAGGGAATCATTAAGAACTTGATGCAAAGGAAATAAGGATGCCAAAGAAGTAAGAAAGTTAGTAATAAAATTGTGATCTCTTAGAATGGGATCAATGGGAAAAGAGGTAAACTCTTGGCAAGGGTAGTATTTATTTGATGATAAGCAATAAGATTTTTACTTTTACATTAGTAATTACCATTAACTTGATGACATATAAGTTATGAGTCACCCAAAGTGTGTAGATATGGAATATCTAAGTCAAGTATCACTCTCATGCCTAAGATTAATGTTTCATATTCTACCATGTTATTGGTGACATAAAAGGTGAGATGGAATTCTAAAGGGATTATTTTATCATGAGGACTAGTTAAAATACAACCTTCCCTAGATCCTTGGAGATATTTGGCACCATAAAATTTGAGAGTCCAGGTGTCTTCATGCAAATCTATAGTGATTTAAGGAATCTCTTTGATAACTACTTTGGATTTAATAGTATCATGAATGACATAGGTATCTTCTTGATTACTTCTAAATCAGTAGTGAAGTTATGAAAGTAATCTTTAAGAGAGATAGCCTAATTGAGACCTTCAATATAGAGAACGCTATCATTGGGAAGAATAACTTAAAGGTGATTTGTAGTGGGTATGGGTGCTATTATAAGTTGGTTAGAAATGAATTATCCTTTAACATATTTTTATGTTATGATGTGAAGGTCAAATTCCATCAATATAACCATCCACTTGCATATTCAATCTCTAGGTAAAAATGCTTTGGATAAAAAGTGATGAAGTGGGTTAGTATGAACAATGACATAGGTTGTTTGATAGAGCATGTATTGAAAAAAAATCAGTTGTGAAATAGATAGTGAGGCATTCACGTTCTAATTTAGTATAACATTTTTCATAATTGATGAGGCCTCGACTAATAAAGTAAATAATAGACTCTACTCTAGTATCATTTTGTTGGGAAAGCATTTCCCCAATGTTATGGGAGTAGAATTGTACAAAATCAAAGGATAGTCATTAGAAGGTGGATAAAGGGTAGGCAGATGAATTAATGATTATTTCATGTTATTAAATACCTTATAACAAGGATCAAACCATTCTAAAACATTACATTTATTAAGAAATTAATATAGTATATTTGATAAGCCATTTTTGGGATGAATCATCGGATTACCCCAAGCTTGCTGAAGTACATACAAATGTCTAGAATGGACTGATAAATAGGCATGTTAACTATAAAATTGACTTTTAATAGGATAAATGTCAATACCATAAATAGAGACTAACAACCATAGAAATTTACTAGATGTAATGCCAAAAACACATTTATAGGGGTTGAGTCTAACATTGTACTTGATGAGTTCATCAAAGATGATCACTAGATTCGAGAGATGGTTTGTATAAATTTTGGATTTAGAGATGATATCATCCACATAGGTTTAAAAAAAATTATGTAAGGTCATGAAAAATGTGGGTCATGTTCCATTGATAGGTAGCTATGGCATTTTTAATATCAAAGGGAATCTTAACATAGCAATAGGTGCCCCATTTTGTAGTCAATGGTGTCTTATGTTGGACTTAGGGTGTGATATGAATTTGATTGTAGCTTGAAAAACCATCCATGAGGGACAAAATTTCATATCCAATAGTGGAATCTACAATGCATATATTAAAGATAATGGAAAATTATCTTTGGGACAAGTGAGGTTGAGATTGTAAAAGTTAATGCAAATAATAATAACCATGGTAACTTCTTTATGAATGGGAACAATGTTTGAAACCCATTAAAAATATTTCATAGGTTTAATAAACTTGGCATCTAATATTTTGATAATTTATTTATGGCATAGGGTGTAAAATTTGAGGGAAAATTTATGTTATTTTTTTTGAATGGGTTTGGCATCAGGGTACTAAGATCGATGTTATGCATGTCCTCATATGAACAAGTGAAAGTATCATAATATTTATCAAAAAATAGACTAAAATTATCATGCTCAGTTGGCATGAGTTATCTAAAAATTATGATAGGTCAAGGACATGAGGCTGTGCCATATTCTATTCTTATGGTTTTCTCAATAAACATATAATTTATATCTTGAAAATGATATGGCATGTTGGGAAGAGAGGAAATGGGATTGGTTTTGGGATCAATGCTAGTATTTAAGTTGTTAAAATGAGGGGCCTTTTTCTTGATATTACCAAGTTTGTTATGTTACCAAGGAAGTTGAGATTCTCAGGCATGGAAAAACTCAAGTATAGCTTCATCACTAGGTAACATAGGTAGAGGTTCATAATATTACACATCTAATTCAAGATCAATGATTTTTTTACCATGGAAATAATATTCAAAATGTATCTGGTGTACATATGTGGCCTTAGTGTCGAGAGTGATCTTAGGAGTAGGTAGAGTTGTGGAGGAAGGTGGATTGGATTCAAATTGATTGAGAATAAGTGTAAGTTTAGAATCATTGGTAGGGAGGGGAGCTAGTAGAGTGATGGGTGTGATAGGAAGTATAGAAGGTTATATAAGGTTCGAAGTTGCAAGAGGGAAGATTTTTTCAACAACCCAAGGAGTATCAATAAATGTAGAATTAACTAGAGGTAAATGACCTTTATGTTGTAACTCAAAATCCATGGAAATAGTATGAACATCATAGTTAAAGGCATGTATTTTAGCTAAGGTTTGATGATAGTGTTGAACACCCAAGTCTCTTGATTAATGTAGTTATCATCATAGGTGGGAGAAATAGTACATACTTGTGTCTCTAAAGGAACTTCCAAAGGTGAGATGCCTAAATCACTAAATTTAAGAGGTGACATGGTTCAAGGGTCTTGAAATAACTTGTCCACTCCATAATCATTACAAGTGAAATCATCTTTTGTATAAGATGGTTGATGTGCATTACATAAAGGAGGGAAGTTAGTGATTTCATCAATAAGAGGGATGGTACAATCATGAGGTAATAATGAAGGAGGAAGCCACTCATAAATTTAAGGACGTAGCTTAGTAGTATTACATGTGTTTTGAAAATCATTTGGCTCATTATCATTAAAATAGATAAGAGTGACCTATAAGTATGGATTCATAATGAAAATTTAGGTAAAGGTGCACTATTAATTTTTGGAATAGTGGGAATCTAATACTAAGATTTAGGATTGGGAAGCAGAATACTCCATGGGTTAGGATCAGATTCATGTTTATATCATTTTCCATTATGAATGAAATTGATACATAAGCTTCCGAAAGAGGAAATAAAATTCATGAGATGATTCAATGGGCATATTAGGAGTATATTATAGGATAATGGTAAATTGAGAACCGTAAGCTTAATATGTATAGTTTTGGGTCCAATAGTAAGAGGGAGCCAAATACAACCAAACAAATTTTGATTGGTCTTGTTGAATCCATGACATGTTAAATGAGTTTTGATATGAACTTTGTTATACCCAAGTTATTTAATGATTCAAAAAGATGTCACATTAATTCTCAACCCTTCATCTACTAATACTTTATGAATAAGGGTGATATTAATATCTATTTTAATAAAGAGAGGTGGATCATCAGCTTGAAAGATAATTTAATCATTGATCATTTATTCTTCAAGTAATTATATAGAAGGGTTTGAAAACGGACAAATAGTTTCAATGGTATAAACTTCTATGGTTTGAGGCTTATGATAAAGTTGTTCCTCTTCTAAGGAAGATGGTTCTTCGATTTCTTGCAATTGTTGCATTAGGAATTTATGATGATCAGGAGAAGTAAAAATTAATTCCATTAGAGTAATTTTTCAAGGCATAGAGTCAAGTTCCTATAATAAGTTTCAATGAGTTTTGGAAGAGGAATATGCATCATGAGGCTTAGAAGGTAAAATATGTTTAGTAGGAAGAGAAGTAGTTGGAATATCAGATTGAGGAAGTGGTTCCTCATTAGTTTCTAAAACTAAGTTATTGGCAATGGTATCTTTGAGAATTTGCTCTTCTAAAGATCATTTATTTGGTTTGGTGATAGGATCTTTATGGGTGGTTTTATGTCAATAATTGACCTTATCAAAATTCACATATTGGGAGTTGGTATAGTATTAATCATAATTGGCATTAACCTAACAAATATCCTTGTTTGATTTTTGAGGGTTGGATGTAGATAAAGTTTTTAGATTGTTAGAGGAATAATATTTTGAAGCTTGTTTCTTTTGAGAAGAATTAACATAATCATGCTGATGGATTGTGATAATGACATCATGATTAAATGAATTTACTAGCATAAAAAAATGAATTATTTTTTAAGCCCATGACATTTTTTGTGGGAATGACCTATATTAACATGAAACCAATAAAATTAGTTAGGATCATACCATTTAGGGGGATTATTAGGATAAATGAATGGTTTATAAGGTGCTAAAAGTTATTTCATTTATTTCATGATTAACAGTCTATTAGAAAGATGGGGATTTTCCACTTTGGATACTCCTAGTTTTGGTTGAGGAGGATTATAAGTTATTTCATTGGTTGAAGTTTGGAAAGATCCCTTGATGGTTTTAGTGTTAGGTTCAAACTGTTTCACTATAAAGCCTTGTTACTTATCTTGGTAAAGAGCATCATTTAAAGTTTGGGGAGCAAATTTTTTAACCTTATATTAGAGGGAAGGTGTTATGGCTATGATGAAAATTTTAAACAAGTTGTCATGTTGTGATCAAACTTGTGAGCCAAAGATTTCAATTATTTGATAAAATCATGAGCTGATTTAATGTGGGGTTTCTTAGCATTGATGAAATGACTAACAATTTTTAGGAAGATCACTATGTTGGATTGTAAACACATAATATTTTTAACTTTTATCAAATTTTGATGCTTTACATCTTGCAAGAACCCATCGAGACTCAATATATATAAGTTCATGCATTAAGGGGTACACTAAGAAAGGGGTGGGTAGACCATTAGTGATTCACAAAATTATTGTCCCTTATTGTCACTTATTACCAATCCAACCAACCCCTAAAAATAATTCCCTAAGCTATTACTCCTATTTTACATACTCTAGTATTTTCCCACTTTCCATTACTCTTCTCCTCACCTTAAGCCTCTTTTTATAGTCTGTTGTACTAAGTCACTAGGTCAAACCTGCAGTATTTTGGGTAAAATTCATTTAGGGTCTAGTTTAGCCCTTGGCCAACCTATCACATAACCTAGTGAATTTTTGTCCATAACTATACTAGGTTGGCTAGGTTGATCTTGTCATCCAAAACTTTTGAAAGGGCTTAGGGTTAAATCCACCTATATATACAAGATCATTTCATCATTATCTACCAATAAACAAGAGTTATTATTTGTTGGCACTTATGTACAATCTACTCTTCCACAATTCTATTTGAGGAGTCTTAGCTTAAGGTTTTTACTTGTAGAATCTAGTTTTATGGAGAAGTCTTGGATGCTTTGGAATTTCTTAGTGATACTTACAAACCAAAAAAACCTCTTGAAAATCCCCTTTGGCCAAGGAAGAGATTGAGTCTCAATAGGTTCATCATTCAAGTGATTGTTCTCTAACTTTTCTCCTCTCTTTAGTATATAAAATTAGCATACGTATTGGATTCAAATAATATTACTCTTATTCTTCCATGTATTAGGGTCTTAATCATACATATCTTAATTGAGATTCTCGTATGCATGTTTGTTTTATTTACTAACCCCTATATTATGCCACAAGCTTTGGTGAGAACAAGATTAGACTTTTACTTTACTTGTTATTAGTTTAGTGAGATATGAAAACATAAGACCTAGAAAGGGTTATTACGTGATTATGATTGACTAGAGGCTTTGGAACCCTCCTTAGCATTGTGTATTGTGATAAGAGATCCCCAAATTGGTTATAGTAGATCTCCATATTGGTCATGTTTCCAATTATCTAATGTACCTCCAATCATAAGTGTATGGTATGATCTATCTTCTCTGAGTTAGGATTGATTTATAGACATGATGCATTTTTGGTTGTATACATTTTGGTGAATCTAACCCTTACAAGTTTTATCTCACATTTTTCATTATTTTATCATTATATTTCTCTATATTTGTGATATTAGGCTGATAGTGTTGGTATAGTTATAAATTCTATGTGGAGATTTAACAAAGAGTCATATCAATACAACTCTATTTTGTTTATGTAGGTTTTAAATCAAGTACAGACTACTAGGTCAACTCTATCAACATAGTACACTTTTTAGACTTCTAGACAGACTACTATGTTGACTCTATTGACATAGTACATTTTTAGGCTTTCAAAAAACATACTAAGTCCATCTTGTCAACATAATATACTTTACAGGTTTTAGTAAATAGGTAACTATAGAATTAGGTCAACCCAGTCGACCCATTTGGTAGAATTTGAAAGTATAAATCAAGGAACTTCAATAATAATCTCATTTTCCTTTACATCATCCAACCCAACAAGGTTCCTTTCTCTCTTTCTCTGCCTTTTTTTTTATTTGTTACATTTCTATTTTTCATAGTTTGTAGTCTTTAAAAATCCCCTATACAATAGACTAGGTCCACTTTATCAACCTAGTTCTATATTCTATCTTCTATATAGAAAACTAGGTTGACACTATCAATGTAGTTATTTTTTATACCCTTGCTTTAGCAATATAATAACGACACTGTTAACTCTATTCTATAATCTTTGCATACACTATCATCTAAACCAACACTATACTATATTTCAAAGTTAGAATTAACACTTATATGCTAGTAATTATCTCACACTTTCTTTTTTAATTGCTTACATGCATAGAATAGATCACATAGTATAATTAGGTGGTTTTTCAGTACACCATTTAGCTACACTATTTTCTATTTTCTTACACACACTACCAAATCACATAATCTTAAAATGTATTTAAACAATTTTCTATCCAAGGCCTACCTACTTGGATTTCATCACCAAGGGGGAAACTAGCTTGGTTTTTCATCCAAGTATAAACACATGGTTAATGGTATATATTGGATAAAAACCTAACACCCTTATCACTACAGTGTGTGAAGTGAGGGGGTAGGCCCCAATATCAAGCTAGTACCAGTGCTAACATAGATCCATTTCAGCCTAAACATCCTATAACCATGCATAAATTAATTTCTAGTTCCTTGCTTATAGACAAATTCCTATCACATCATAAAATTATTCTCTAATAATCTAACAACATTTAGGATGATCACTTAGTTATCATTTACTTTCCAAGTTGACAACTTATCTTTGTTCAATTGTATGTTGTATTACAAAAACTTGTATTAGCCAAGATTGGTGAAATATTTTTGTTGTGTGCCTTAAGTGGATCATCCTCATTGATCCAATTGATCATGTGTTTCTTTTTACTTCTTAATTTCAAAAGGAATTTCAAAAATTTTCCTATTTCAATACACACTTGATCTACTCAACACAATCTTTTACAGACTATCTGTTCCCCTACCTATAGTACTAGTTTGACCCTATCAACATAGTACTCTTTTATGATTCCCAAGATATAGAACTAGGTTGACCCTATTGACTATGTATCTTTTTTTGTGTATTTTTTGTCCAGGTTATAAAACTAGGTCGACCCAGTCGACCCTATATCCCCATTTTCATAGTTTTTAGACCCTTTTTTATACTAGGTCAACCCAGTCAACTGTATTCTCTTGCTGCCTTCCTTGTTTATCCAACTCAGTTCTTTATTCTTCTTCCTTAGCATTTTGTTCATTTTTATCAAATCATAATGAGGCCCCCTATCAAAGTCTTCTTAGAAATCTTAAATCCATTTAGATACTATATGGGATGTTCTTTTCTCCCTCTCTTTTCCTCCCAAGATAACCATCACTCTTGGGGCATCTCTTCCCCCCATTCATCCATGACTTGCCACATGGTGAAAATCACACCTCAATATGAAGTTGATGGGTCTAAACCTTTATATACCTATCAAGACACTTCTCATCTTCAAAACATTTAAACTAATGTGGAAGAAATTGACACAATTTTAATCAATAATCCCACTAATAATCCACTTCCAATAACCCTCCCCCTAATACCAATTTTGGGAGTGCTCCTACCAACACCAACCCACATATTAATACAACTCAAATTATTGCACAAGTCATACAAAAAAATGAACATAATGCAAAATTATAACACCTCTCAAATGATGCAACTCCAACATCATTTGATTAATATGGCTAATCAACCTCCGGCTATCCATCCTCAAGTTAATCCTATTAATATTCCTCCACCTCTTAGAGATGCCTTAGGTAATGTTATTCCTCAACCAAAAATGAATAAAAAAATGCTTAAATGATCATTTATCCCCCTTCATTATGTCTATTAATATTGGTAATATATCCCCAACTATCAATTATGGAAAAACTAAAGACCCAACATCATTTCTCAAAGCCTTTGGCAATCTTTACAAAGGGTGGATCTAAACTAATTATTTTGTCAAAACTAAACACTTTGTCAAAAATTTCATTATTGATGTATTAGAATGGTACAACCAACTTCTACAACACTCCATTTGGAAACTTGAAGATTTGGTCAATACTTTAGTTAAAAAGTTTCAACATAATGATCTTCCCAAAAATTGTCTTAGCCACTTCATCAATGCTAAGCAATCTCCCACTGAATTAGCTCATGACTTTATCAAAAGATGGAAATAATTGGTCCATAAAGATGAACATAACATGACTAATGATAACTTATTTAAAATATTTATAACTTCCTTTACTCCTTCTCTTCAATATAAGGTTCTAACGTTTACTTCCCAAACACTTAATAAAGCTCTTAATCAAGCCAAATGTCAAGAATTTCTCATGAAACAATTCAAACCTAATCCTAAACTTATTAAAGGATATTTTCCAACATCTACTAATGCTATCATTGGTAATACTCCACAAACCAAAATAGGAGTTTCCAAAACTAATATACCTTCATATTCTCACACACCATTCTCAATGTATCAAATAAAACAATTTTTATCACCCTCTAAACCTTTCACCTATTCTAACAATCCTCCTACATAATATGATCCTAATCAATTTTATTATTTCCATGCCAACATTGGTCACTCCCATAAATATTGTAGAGGGCTCACTAAATTTGTTGTCTTTTATATGTGTGGTTATTCATTTAATCATGAAGCCATGATCAACCTTCATCATCAAGAGTACACCGTTGCTTCTCAAAAATGACAAGTTTCCAAAGATTTTACCTCAAATAACCAAAAATATTTTTCCATAAATAATAATCAATAAACTACCAAAGATGTTTGTTCCATTGATGTTGATTATGACCAATATTATAAAAATTCTCAATATGTTAACATAGTTAAGGTCAATTATCATCACAAGTTGGCCCATAAAGATCATGTTACCAAACCTAAGAAACAATATTTAAAATAAAAACTTCTCAAAGATACTATTACCACTAATCTTGCTGTGAAAGCTCTTGAGGAACAACTTCCTCCTTTTGAGCCTCCAAACACTTATATTCCTTTAAAATATACCTTACCTCCTAAACATCATACTGATTCTTCTTCTAAATCTCATTGGAAATTAATTGAATAACTTAACTTTATGCCTTGCAATATTCCATGTATGGAGTTAGTTTGCACTTCCCCCTATCATCACAAGTTCCTTATGCAACAATTACAAGAAATTTAAGATCCATCCTCTATAGATATGGAAACACCTTCTATTGAATCTCAATCTACAAACATACATATTATTAAAACCATGTGTCCTTCTTCCAAGCTATCTATTTAATGTCTTGAAGAGGACATGATCAATGATGAAATTCTTTTTCATGTTGATGATCTGCCACTTTTCATTAAAATCACCATGAATACTACCCTTATTCGTAAGGTTCTAGTTGATAAAGGCTTTGGTATTAATGTGACATCTTTATGGCTTATCCAACAACTTGGGTATAACAAGGATCATCTTAAACAAACCCATATCACATGTTTTGGTTTTGATAAGACTAATCAAAAGCCAATTGGTTATATTTGGCTTCCCCTAACCATTGGACCTAAGACTATTGAAACTAATATTATGATCCTTAATTTACCATTATCTTATAATATACACCTTGGTCACCCATGAAATCATAGAATGAGTGTTATTACTTCTTCTAGTAGCCAATGAATTAAATTCTTACATAATGGAAAATGATACAAGCATGAGGCTGATCCTTACTTGTGGAGTATTCAAATTCCCAATCCCAAATCTTAGTGTCATATTCCTACCATTCCTAAGATTAATAGTGCTCCTTTACCTAAGTTCATCAACATAAATCCCAATTTACAAGTCACTCTTGATGATTTAGATGATGATGAGCCTAATGATTTGTAACATACTTGTAATATTACCAAGTTACCTCCCTACATTTTAAAGTGGCTTCCACCTTTATTACATCAAGACCATACTATAGCCCTCATTGATGAGATTACTAATTTATCCCTCCATGTAATGCTTAGTAGCCTTATTATCTAGAAGAAGCCTTCACCTGTAATGAATTTGAAGTGGACAAATTATTTCAAAATCTTCTCATCATGTCTCCACGTACATTCAGTAATATTTGGACTTCCCCTTCTAAAACTCCCCCTAAATATCAATCATGTATAATTTATCTAACATATGATGATAATTACATAATATCCCAAGCTCAATCTTGAGAATTGGATGTCCAACATTATCAAAAAACCTTAGCTCAAATTCATGATTTTAATCAGGATGTTCATACCATTTCTATAGATCATAAATTATATCCCAAATTTTATGTGCCTCCTACCTATTTTCCATTTTTTCATACTCTTTGGGTGGTAGATAAAATTATACCTTTCAAACCTCCATAAATTCCTACATCTTCTTTATCACCTATAGATCCCATCATTGCATCTGATATTTCCCCCATCACAAAAACCATCAACACATCAATCCCTTATGATCCATCTACTCCTCCTATTCCTAAGATTACACTAGATACCAAGGCCATCAATGTTCATCAGATACATTCTGAGTATGATAGCCATGGTAATCAAATTCTAGATCTTGAAAAATATGTTGAGTATTATGGTTCTCTTCCCACCTTGCCTAGTGATGAATCAATTCTTGAAATACTTCATACTCAATAAACTCAACTTCCTTGGTAACATCATAAACTTAGGAATTTCAAAACCAAAACCCCTTGTTTCAATAACTTCATTGATAGCATTGATCCTAAAGTTAATCCAATTTCTTCTTTACCTAATGCACCATACCATTTCCAAGATGACAATGCTATGCTTATCGAAGAAACCACTTATATTGAATATGGTACTCCATCCTATCCTTGACCAATTATAGTTTGTCATGAACTCTTACCTATTGAGTATTATAATTTTAGATTATTATTTAATAAATATCATGAGATATTTGCTTGGTAATATCAGGGCATTCCTAGTATTAACCCTAGCATTTTGGTGCATAACATCATTACTTATATTGATGCCAAACCTATGTATTAAAAGCAAAGGAAATTTCCACATGAGGTTTCCACTTTATGTCATAATAAAATCATCAAATTACTTAAAGATAAATTTATCAAACTAGTGGACTATTCTAAATGGGTTTATAATATTGTTCCCATTTGAAAAAAGGTCATTATGGTCCTTTGCATCTGTATTAATTTCTCCAATCTTAATCTCACTTGTCCCAAGGATGACTTCCCTATACCTTTAATAGATTCCATTGTTGAATCCATGGCTAGTTATAAAATGTTACCTCTTATGGATGGATTCTCTAAATATAATTAGATTGACATCGCCCTTGAGGACCAACACAAGACAACTTTCACCATAAAATGGGGAACCTATTGTTATGTCAAAATACCCTTCAGCCTCAAAAACTCTATAGCCACTTACTAATGAGAAATTGCTCACATATTTCATGATCTTATCCAAAAAATTATTTAAACTTATGGGGATGACCGTATTGCTAAATCCAAAAATTAAAAAATTCATCTCTCCAATCTTCCCATCATCTTTGACCATCTTCCTAAACACCATGTTAGACTAAATCCTTATAAATGTGTCTTTGATGACACATCTAGAAAATTATTAGGATTCCTAGTCTCTCTTCATGGTATCAATATTTACCCATCCAAAATTAGTGCCATTGTCTACATTCCCATTCCTTGATCCATTCTAGGCATTCACACTTAGGCAAACTTGGGGAAATTAGATTATTTGTCCACAAAATGGCTTATCGCATCCACTCCATCAATTCTCTTCTTAAGAAAGTTAATGACTTAAAATGGATAGATCCTTATGATAAATCTTTTGATAACATGAAAGAATCATTTCTTCATCTACCTACACTTCATCCTCATTCAAATGATCAACCCTTGATCCTATATACTTCTTTCATACCCATATCAATTGGGACAATGCTTGCCCAACAAGATGATATTGGAAGAGAGTATGCTATTTATTACATTAGCTGAGGCCTCATCAATTATGACAAACATTATACAAAAGTTAAACATTATTGCCTCGCCATTTATTTTGTATCTAAAAAGCTTTGACATTACATGTTGTACTAGACCACTTATGTTATCATTCATTTTGAACCCCTTCATCACTTATTCTCTAAGGCCTTTCTTCTTGGAGATAAAATTGACAAATGGAAGGTCCTCATGGAATTTGATCTCCATATTGTAACTCAAAAAGATATAAAATGGCAAGTCATAGTTGATCAAATTATCATAGTTCTTATGCTAGCTACCAATCACCTTTAAGATAGTCATTTAGATGACAATATTCTCTATATTGAAGGTCTCAATCAAGATATTTCACTTAAATATTACTTTCATAACTTCACCAATGATGTTTAAACAAGTAATCTTGATGAATCTGCTATCCCACTTTGATACTAGTAAAACAATAGTAGTTATCAAAGAGCTTCCTAAAATTAATGTCAACTTGCATGAGGATACTTGGACCCTTCACTTTAATGATGTTGAATGTCTTAAAAGAGATGTGGTAGGTTGTATTATTACAAGTCCTATTGGCATAATCATTCCTTTATATTTTCACTTAACCTTTGACATAACTAATATTATGGCAGAATATAAAGATCTAATCTTAGGCATGAGAGTTAGTCTTGATTTAGACATTCAATACCTACATGTTTTAGGTGATTCTCAATTCATTTACCACCAAGTTAATGGTGATTACCAATTAAAAAGTGATAATATCATTTATTATCATCAAATTTTAATCACTCTCACTAAATATTTCATTTCCTTCACTATTGAGCCTATCCCTCAAGATCAAAATTCTATTGTTGATTCCCTCTCTTCTTTAGCATCTTTATTTCATCCCCACCAAATTATTTCTGGTCCCACTTTTATTATCCAAATAAGAAAATCTCCATATTATACTCAACCGTAAGATTCACTTATCTACCATATTAAGGATGTCAACATTAGATAAAACTCATGGTATAAAGACATCATTCAATTTATAGAACACTAAACATATCCTCCTAATTTAGACTCTCGTGAAAAGACTCATATTCATAAATAATATTTTAAGTACGTATTTTGATACAATATCCGTTATTATCACAATGTTGAAGGTAATATTGTCTTTTACATTTTCACCCTTTAAGGAGATGTCTCAGCTCTCCTCATCCAAGTGGCACATTTGAAATACCTCTAGGCTGTAGGTAGCCTAAGGATGAGGTGAATATCTATATAGGGATAGCTCCCTTGATGTACCACTTGTATATCACTAATAAACCTATGTTTTCAAGGAAAAGGGAGATAAAATTGAAGGTAAAATATCTTAAAGGAAGTGATACACCAAATTGATTGATGACTACCAACTAGCTACATGTCACACATGAGACCAAGAGACTAACTAAACATATACTTATCTAATCTAAATATTCTCACATTACTATTTAATTATGAATTTGTGATGAATGTTTAGTTTAGGAGGACTATAAAAGAGGATTAGAATGGAATTAATTGAATATATTAACTCTCTCAACCTTGACACTTCATAGAACACTTCACATGACCTAAAATAAGAATATTTCAACATACAAATAGGTGTGAGATTGAGACAAAAATGCTAAGGAAATAATAATAATCACTAATCAAGATCAATAATTCAAGTGAACACAATTATTAATATTCATATAAGAGATAAAATCATTATTCTTTATTAATCCATGGTACGCAAATGAGTAGGGATTAACCATCCTCAGGTGGAACATGTTTTACAAAGTCCAAAATAGCTAGTTCTTATAGAAATTGAGAGAGATAAGAGAAGAGATAATTCCAAAGGTCATAAGGAAACTTTTAAATTATATAAAATGAGTTACATGTGCATTAAAATGTAATGTGAAATTGATCATGTAAGGATAAAAAGCAAAAGTGTCACCCCGAGTCATGAAATTCTTGAAATGTGGCATATGAGTTCTCATTTTGCACAAGTAAATTTCCTTTATCATTCACCCATATTTGAAAATTAAAAAAAAAATTATGGATAGGTATAATGATTATAATGAGATGGAAGGATTGTAGACATACTTCTCCATGTATTAGTTGTATTATTAATCACCTAAAATCTCCTGAAAGTAAGTCATCACTACCTGCAGTCAAATAAACTCCCTTTTCAGTCACCCTTCACACTTGGAATCAAAATTGGATTTATTTTCCCATGAAAATACATGAAAAAGAGTGGATGACACTTTTAAAGACTCTCCATGGCCTTATGTTACTTAGGTAGGCCTTAAAAATCCATGCACTTGAAGTTCTCACCTTTCTCACTATCATGCTCACTACGTCAGTTTTGATTGGCTGAGATAAGAGATATGGTAGGCAAAATTAGTATTATTTATGAATAATTAAATGTCCATAAGGATTTATAACAATTATCTATCTTCCTCCCAAAGTTTATTTCATCTCTTGAAACCTTCTAGAACCTACAAAATATATAAAATAGATAAGAAAAGCAATTTTATACCTTATTCGTATATGTATGAAACACCTCAAGTGGATGGGAAGGGTAATTTCAGAGTATCTTACTATTTTCAATAATTTCCATTCCCATTTCATCTTATCTATATATCCCTCCAACCTTATTTTCTTAATCAGGTTATTAACTCTTAAGGTTTGTTCATAAAGATTTGATGTTAAATTTGTGAAACATTTTCACAATATAAATATTCAAGATATCCATAAACCTCCCTAAACTCCTTATATCTCCATTTAAGGTGCCAAGGGAGATATGAGCACTCAAAGTTACCTTTTCAAGTTTTTCCTTCCATTTCCTATAGGATTAGACTATCTCTAAGCCAAAAGTGGATTTTTATGTGGTTTCCATTGAATCCAAATATCTTAGATACATATTTTATGACCCTATTAATATTACCAAATGAATTTTAATTCTATTCCAAGGTTGTAAGTTGAATTTACCTTTCAATTGGGTTATAGGCTTAATCATGCTTGATAGGCCTGGTTGTAACCCTTATGGTCTAGGCCACCTTGTTGATATTCCTCATTATATGCATGCTTTATCATGTGTTTCTAGGTGTTATCCAACTTCACACACCTCATTTCCACATCAAACCATCCCCTAACTCACCTGACCGTTACCATTTAAAAAAACTATAGGGTTTGTGCATGAGGGGAGTGCCCTCTATTTGAGACCAAAAAAAATGGCACGTCCCATATTTTATCATATAAAATAAGTGTTATAGAAGTAAATAAAATTTAAAAATACACTCCCTACCAAATTATATCCCTTGTTCAAGTCATTTTACCCCTCAACTCTTTCAAAACCTAAAATAGACCCCAAGAAGGTAGACTATGTACATGATTTCTAGCATATGGACTATGTAATGCATTATAGAGTCTTTTATCTAAATTATTTACATATAATGAGGGTATAAAAAATATATCATAACCACAATTAAGGGATTATATTCTTCATTTATCTCTCTAACCTCTCATATACCCTTCCATACACTTGAACTCACAAGACTGTGTGAAGGATTTGACTGTGTTTTATATTTTCCTCCCTTAAGGGTGACCTCTGTAGGTTATCTTGCATAATTTGACCTTAATATAGATTAAAAAAATTTATTTTGTTGTTATTTTCAATATATCACTCATTTTGTGTATTCACATCATAACCCTGAAATGTAAACATCAAGAACACTAACTCTGCTCATTATTCAACTACAACTGATTATGTTCAGGCAAAATAGGGGTCCACCTATAGATGAAACTTTGTGTTTTATAATTATATATATATATGTTATAATACTTCATATATATCCTTGATATCATTTCATATTATCTTAAAAACAAGTCAATCTACATATAGGCCTGTTAATGTCTGACTCACTAGTTTCCTTCCACTGTCACACCATAGTCAAACTATAGGTGGCTATTTTATGACCAAATGGAACTTGTAGGTGTTATCTAGAATTATAAACTATTTTATATGTATTTGGATAACATTTATTCAAAATTTAATATCAAAATGTTCATGTTTATAGGCTCATTATCTTCCAAGATCACTTTAGAGCTCAAAGAGCACCTACAGGGAGGCTATAACTGGCCTTTTCTAGGTCACTATACACCTGTAGATGAATACCTAATCATCACATTGAAATTTAGGACTCTTAAAAATAATTAATGTAAATTTTAATACTTTATAGTATTATAAAAACATGATAATATTCTTGGCATTTCCACCTTGGGAAATGGAGCTCCTTTTAGGTTCAAAATCCTGTAGATTAAAGGACTTTAGTGGCCAAAGGGAAATTTTGAGGTTTTCAACAGATGACTTATACTAGTCATATACCATTCATCCTTTGTATATTACTTATACTATGATAGGGATACAAGGCATGCACATTTAGTAACATCAAAACTCTTAGCAACCCTATTATAATATCTCTACAAAATGCTTAGGTGCTCTATTTTACACTTTTAGGGAAAAGGTCCATGAATACATTCTTTTTACCTTTGATCATGGTTTCCCATTATATATACCAACCAAAAATTTCAAAAATTAAGTTTAATTCACACTATAACTTCAAAAGAGTTACATCACTTACTCCAAATTTCTTCATATAAGTACTCTTAGTCCTCTGTTAAGTAACCTGTAGGTGGTTATTCCACTGTGCAGGTAGTGTGTAAGACATGTGTTTGTGATTCACTCTAAACCTTAACCAAGGTTTCCAAATGTAATATTATAAATATAAAATATTTAAACACCTATCAAATCTCCCATTCCACCATTATGTCATCTTAAGAGGCTCTTGTAGATGCACTTTGAGTTATATGCAGGTAGTAAGCATGAATTAGAGAAATATAGAAAAGAATTTGCTTTCATAGTTAATTGGTTTCTCCCCAATGTATTCAAATGGAAAATTAAGATGTTTTAAATATTGAGACACTCTCACACTTCCTTTCCAACATTAAACCCTTCCTTCATGGCACATGTAGGTGCATGTTCATGGTGATTGTGTGTAAATGTTTCACATGACTAAAATAGTCCATCTTTCTTGCATAATATGGAATTAAATTACTACCTTATGTGGCTATAATATATTAAAAATATTTTAAACCTTAATTATACTTCTTTATATGTTCCCATAGCATCTAATAGTTATGATTGATATTGAGCATGAGCTGGGAATTTACTGTGCATGCCAATGGACTACAACCTCAATGATGTTCACATTGGAGGTTGAAAAATTTGAAATAAGGATGTTACCATGAAATTTTAATTAAGACACCATTCCACATTATATTTATCCATTTCAGAGAAAGAGACTTTATACAAATGGTGAAATTTGAGTGCAAGTCCACTATCAACACCTTCTTACAAAGTGAGTTATTTGAGCTATCAAATCAACTTTAAACATGAAATAAAGCATAAAGAGAATTTTATAAGAGAACCAAAATCATCTAAAATTAACATTAGTATTTGGATTGTATGGACTTTTCCAAACTAAATCAAAACCTGTAGAGTGCACAAATTAGCAACCAAATTAGATAGGTCAACTTCTTAGGAATGGTTCATAAAGAATAGGTCACCACTATTCTACAAAAAAACATAAAATATAAGTATACTGAGTGTATAAGACACCCCAAAAATCAATTTGTCTAAAACTTCCCCTGATGGCCTTACCAAGCACAAACTCAAGGACCATTCTTGCTTGCCAAGTTTAGTGAAAAAATAGAGAAGTGGTTTTCTCAGTTTATTGGAGCTTCTAATCAAAATAATTGCTATAAAAAGTGTTTGGAAGACCAAGATACACTACTTAAGTGTCCTTAGTTGCAAGAATCTATACAAATTTGTACACCTCATTAAATACTCATTTTTCCAAGAAAACTACTCTTTCTTATAAATAAATTTCCACTTTTAAATTAAAAATATTTACCTAAGAATTATTAGGAGACATGTGTTATGACATCATCCTTTGAAACTTTCAAATTTCCCAAGGATTCCATACAAGTCATTTAATTCTCTATTTTGACCCCCAAAATGACTCAAAAAGACACAAATGTTGAATAAAACCAAGACCAAGGCTAATTTGACATGAAATGATATCAAATGATCCATATCATACTCCATGACAAAATATTATACCCTTAAAACATCTAAAAATAAATTTTTTACCTATAGGGGTCCCAATTTGACCTACAAAGTCAAATTTGGTCAACAAATTGGTGACTCATAGGGGTATTATGCCTATTATACTAAAGATCAGTAGATTTATCCTATCCATGGGCTTATGCATTCATATAAAGTTTTAAACAAAATAAGAATACCTATCACTTGACAATAATATATGACCAAGACAAGATAACTAATTACCTTAACCACACAAAATAAAGGACACACAAATCAAAGTAAACACACTAACAAGACACACATGTCCTCAAATCACTCAGTAAAATATAAAATAAAAAACTATAAACAAATATAAATTAATCATACCTCCTTTCTAGGATAAAAATAAAAGTTTATTGATTCTTCTTCATGAGATTAATCATAGTGCTAAGCATGTTGCTCCTTGGATTGGATGCTTGGTAGATCAGATCTATTCTTTGGTACTTCACTTGATCTACTCTCCAATTTAAATTTATACCTCTAGAATTTGTACACATATCTCATACTACTACCCACTCTTCATCTCATGATCAATTTGTATCTTCTTGGTAGGCATGGTTTCAAGAGCAGTAGTTTCTTGTTCCTTAGAAGATTGAGGCTAATAAGAGCTTGTTCTATCCTTAAAAAGTTGATGTGTCTCTCCCAAATAATTGAGAGGATTATAACCAATCTTGATTATTTCAAAAATATCATCATGGGATGCATAATCTTCTTTAAAGGACAAATTTGAAAGGTTTCTTTCTCTTTGCATACCTACTTGAGTGCCAAGGCTACCTTCTCCATTTTTTATTAGATCATAGCTTCCTTAAAGAGGAGTATAACATGACCTAATGGTTGAAAACAATTCATCTTAAGGATTATTATATATTTATTCTTTCCCATCTATGATATCTTGGATAGTGATGGAAGAACCAATGATGATTTCCTCTTCTTTAGAAAAAGGAGAACATTATTCAATATCAACACAATCAGAAGATTTAACACAAAAAATCACCTCTTCTTCTGCATTTAGAACCTCTTGAGGGATATAAAGTTATATCTCATCTATCATAACCTAAATTTGCCTCTCAAGGACTAAAATATCCTCAATTTATTTCTCCTTCTTGGTGATGCCAATGCTAGGCATTTTGTAATCAAGTGACCTTGTCTAATGAGGCTACCAAGGAGCTATATTTTCCTTAAGAAAGAGTTATAAATTATTACCAATAAAATAATCCTCTTTATCTTCCCACACCATAGGTCCATCAAGGTAAAGGGTGATAGGGTGAGGACAACATGAACTAGTTGGTGGAGGCAGAAATAGAACTCAACATCAGATTAAGGATGCATTATAGGGGATTATTTTGGGAGTTCTTCAGGAAGGTAGGCAGAACTTGGGATAAAATAGATTGGTTTTATTCCTTATATTTTATAATCACTTCCTTTAAATCTGATCCAAATTGAGCACTCTCTTGAGGAAGGTTAGACGGGGTGTGTTTAGGAATATGATTTTCTTTTGTCTCTAAACCTTCCTTCACACCTTGACTCAATAATTTCATTCTTAACTCTAACTCTTCAATTTTCTTGGATAGGTTATATTAGAAAAGTATCTATTGAAATTAATAGGCATCATCAGGAGGATAAGGATTACAAGAGGAATGATATGGAAAATAAGAGGTCTCTTGAGGAAGGGTGAGAGGGGCTTGCATATGATCAATCTCTTTCTCAACTTCACACTCTTTATCAAGGATTTTATCCCCTTTCTTTCCCCATGATTCCACTACCTTATTCCAACTTAAGATGTTAGGATTAGGATTCTCTTCTTGAATTAGTGGTGTAATTTTAGGAGTGGATGAAGTGTTAAAGAAACTTGGGATCTATTTAGGCTTGGATTCTCTACCTTATCTCCAACTTGGGATTTCATATCTAGAATTATCTTCTTGAGATGGTAATGTAATGGGAGAGGGAAATGGGGGCTTATATTCCACTTCATTTGCTAATAACATGGACTGATTCATCTACTTGTTTCCTAACTCAATATGCCTATCAATATTTGCTTCAAAAACCAAGTTTATCTTTCTATCTTTCTCTTCTAGTTGATTAGGGAAAGATGAATTTGATAAGCTTAATTGGGCTCATGAGTAGGGGTCAATTAGGACTGATATAAATATTGGGGAGGTGGATATGAGGGTTGATAGACTTGGTCAAGATACCCCTCATGCATTCTTATCCTATCTTATAAGGATGCAACCAAGCCACTCACATCAAGCATCTCACTTGTGAGCCTTTGCCAATTTGCTCTTTCAATAGGTTCCCACTCTTTTTTAACTATATCTAGTGCATCTCTCACATTATGAATGAAATGACTAGGAATATCTAGACCATGTTCCCTTTGTGTGTTAAGATATATCATGTACCTATCATAGCCCAAGAGAGTTTTCTTGAAAGTGGAAATGGATTGATTAGAGAAGTGACTAGGTTGACTAGGAAGAGCAAGATATTGAGAATTCTAGTTATATGATTGATAAAACTAATGAAAAGGCTGATAAGGGTCATATTTAAGCTAGTAAGGATCATGAAAAGGCTAATAATAATCATACAAAAGCTAATAAGGAATGCCATAAGCTTGATATATCTCACTAATTTGTGTAAAAAAATACTCAAAATGAAAATTATACATGGAACTTCATTGGGAAAATATAACACAAAGAAAAATTACCAATAATCTTCAAAAGGAAAATCTAGGCTACTTGACCAGCTGATGTAACTTTAGAGTCACTATTGATGTTTGGATAGATTCCTCCAAAGGATGACGTGTTGAAAGACAACACCAAAAATATTTCAACTTCTTGCATAATGAGTCTCATTGGGTGTGCAAAAACTATTATAACTTGTATTTTCACCCTTTCAGGAGAATTATCATCTCTCATCATCTAAGTGGCACAAGCACAATTAAAACACCTCTAGTCTATGGGTAGCTTAAGGATGAGATGAATCTCTAGAGAGGGATAGCTCCCTTGATGTACCACTTTTAGATCACTACTACACCTATGTTTTTAAGGAAAAGGGAGAGAAAACTAAAAATAAACTATCCTAAAGGAGGTGATATACCAAATTTATTGATGACTACCAACCAGCTGCATGAAACTCTTGAAATGTGGCATAGGAGTTCTCATTCTACACAAGGAAACTACCTTCATCATTAACCCCTATTTAAATGTCCAAAAACTGACTAGGGATAGGTCCAAATATTATACTAAGAGGTAAGTCTTGCAAGCATGCTTCTCCATGCATTGGTTAAATTCCTAATCACTTGGAATCTCTTAGAAATGAGCCATCATTGCCTATAGTCAATGAAACTCCCTTTTCAATCACTCCTCACACTTGGAATTAAAATTGGCTTCAGTTTCCCATGAAAATACATGAAATGGAGTGGATAAAACTTATAAATACTCTCCATGGACTTAGACTACTTAGGTAGACCTTAAAAATCCATCCACTTGAAGTTCTCACCCTTTTCACTATCATGCTCACTATGCTATCTTTGACTGGATAGGATGAGAGCTCTGGTAGGCACACTTAAGAGTTTTTATAAATCATGAAATGTCCATATGGAGTTATAATAATTGTCTAGCTTCTTCCCAAAGTTGATTTCATCTCTTGAAACCTCCTAAAACCTGCACAATGTATAAAATAGTCAATAAAATTAGTTGTATACCTTGTCCATACAAGTATGAAACACCTCAAGTGGAGGGAAAGGGTCATTGGTGAATCTCATATAGTTTTCAATAATTTTAATTCCTATTTCATCTTATCTGAATAGCCATCCAACCTTGTTTTCTTATTTAGGTCATTAACTAGGGTTTGTGAGGGTTTTAGACTAATCCTACTCTTAAGTTTTGTTCATAAATATTTGATGTTAAAGTTGAAAAAAATATCAAAATATCACTATTAAAGACATCCATTAACCTCCCTAAACTTCTTAGATCTCCATGCAAGGTGCCAAGGGATATATAAGCACTCAAAGTGACCTTGTCGAGATTTTTCTTCCATTTCCTATAGGCTTAGACTATCTATGAGCCAAAAGTGGATTTTTATATGGTTTAAACTACATATAAATATATTGTATACATATTTTATGACCCTATGAACATTTTAAAATACATTAGAATTATCTACCAAGGTTTTAAGTTGAATTGGCCTTTCATTTAGGATCTAGGCTTAATCATGCTTGACAGGCCTGACTATAACCCTTGTGGTCTAGGCCACCTTATTGAGCTCCCTTATTTTTTGCATGTTTTATCATGTTTTTCTAGGTGTTATAAAACTTCACACACCTCCTTTCCATGTCCAACCAGCCCCTAACTCACCTGACCATTGCCATTCTAAAAAACTATAGGGTTTGTACATGAGGGGAGTGCCCTCTATTTGAGACAAAATAGAGGGTAGTTTCCCTATTTTATCATATAAAATGAGTGTTTTAGGATTAACTCCAAGTGAAAATTATTATCTTTACCAAATTATATCCCTTTTTTAGGTCATTTTACCCCTCAACTCTTCCAAAACCTAAAATAGACCCTTAGAAGGAAGACTATATGCAAGATTTTTGCCATATGGACTGTGTAATTCATGATAGAGTATTTCATCTACATTATTTCCATATAATGAAGGTATAAAAAATATATCATGACCAAAATTAATGGATTCCATTCTGCATTTATCTCTCCAACCTATCATATACCCTTCCATACACTTGAACTCACAATATTATGTGAAGGATTTGACTGTGTTTTGTATTTTCCTCCCTCAAGGGTGACCTATGTAGGTTATATTGAATAATTTGAACTTGAATATAGAGATCCAAAACCTTATTTGGGTGTTTTTTTCCATATATCACTCACTTTGTGTATTCACATCATGAACCTAAATTGTAAACTTCAAGAACACTAACTTTTCTCACTATACAACTATAGCTACAATTGATTATGTTGAGGCAGAGTAGGGGTCTACCTATAGATGAAACTTTGTGTTTTAGAGTTATATTTTTTCTCTAATATGTCCTCTATATCCTTGATCTCATTTAACATTAGCTTAAAATAATTCAATGTACATATAGGCCTATCAAGGTTTGACTCACTAGTTTCCTCCCACTATCACACCACAATCAAACTATAAGTGGCTATTTTATGACCAAATAAAACATATAGGTGTTATTTGGCCTTATAAACTATGTTATATGTCTTTTAATAACCTTTATTCAAACTTTAATAACAAATTTTTTATGTCTATAGGCTCATTATCTTCCATGTTCACTTTAGAGCTCAAAGAGCACCTACAATAGGTCGTAGGCGGCCTTTTTTAGGTCAATATACACTTGTATATCAATACCTTATCATCACATTGAACCTTAGGCCTCTTAAAAATAATTAATTTACCTTTTCATACTTTTTATTACTATTCAAACATGATAATATTCTTGGCATTGCCATCTTGGGAAGTGGAGGTCCTTTTAGGTTCAAATCCTGTAGGTGTCAATGAAGGATTTTAGTGGCCAAAAGGTAACTTTGAGATTTTCAACAACTAACTTCTACTAGTCATATACCCTTCATCCATTATATAGTAATTATCATATTATAGGTATACAAATAATGCACATTTAGTAACACCAAAAATATTATCAAACCTATTATAATATCTCTATAAAATGCTTAGGTGTTTTGTTTTACACTTTTAGGGATAAGGCCCCTAAATACATTTTTATTACTTTTGATCATGGTTTCCCATTATATCTACCAACCCATCTTTTCAAATAGTCCTATTATGAAGTTTAATTCACACTAGGAATTCATAATATTTCCATAACTTTCTCTAACTTTATTTATACAAGTACTCTTAGTCATTTGTTAATCTACCTATATGTGGTTATTCCAATGTGTAGGTAGCATATGTAGAATTAAAGGAAGTGTGAAAGACATATGTATTTGTGATTCACTCTATACCTTCACCGAAGTTTCCAAGTGTACCATCATCACTCTAAATTATTGAAACACCTATATAATCTTCCATTCCACCATGATGTCATCATAAGATGATACTGTAGATGCACTTTGAGTTATATGTAGGTAGTAATCATGAATTGGAGTAATGTATGAAATAATCTACTTTCATAGTCAATTGTTTTCTCCTCAATGTGTTAAAATGAAACATTAAGATTTTTTAAATCTTGAGACAAACTCTCACACTTACTTTTCAACATTGAACCCTTCCTTCATGGTACTTGTAGGTGCATGTTCATGGTGACTGTGTGTAAATGTTGCACATGATTATAATATTCCTTTATTACACCATATATAGCTTAACTCACTACCTTATGTGGATATAAGATATTATAAATCTTTTAAACCTTCATTATTATTTTATGGATGTTCTCATAGCCTTTAATAGTTATGACTGAGACTGAGGATGAGTTGCGAGTTGACTGTGCATGCTAATGGACTACAAGCTCAATGATGTTCACCTTGGAGGTTGAAAATTATGAAATAAGGATGCTACCATGACCATTTAAGTGACTAATACACCATGATACATTGGATTAAATCCATTTTATAGAAAGAGACTTTATGCAAATGGTTAAATTAGAGTACAAGTCCACTATCAACACCTTCCTGTAAAGTGATTTATTTAAGCTATCAAATCAACTTGAAACATGAAACCAACATATAGATAATTTGAGGAGATATCCATAATCATCTAGAATCAACATCAGTAGTTGGATTATAAGGACTTGTCTAAACCAAAGCAAAACCTATAGGGTGCACAAATTAGCAAGTAAATTGGATAGGTCAACTTATTATGAATGGTTCATAAAGCACAGGTCACCATTCTTCTATAACCAAACATCAAATAGAATTTGATTGAGTGTAGAAGATATCCCCAAGATAAATTTTTTTGAAGCCTCCCCTGCTGGCCATACCAAACACACACCTAAGGACCATTATTTCTTGCCAAGTCTAGTGGAAAAAGATAGTAGTGGTTTTCTTAGTTTCTTGGAGCTTATGATAAAATTAATTTCTAGAAAAAGTGTGTGGAAGACCAAGAGACACTACTAATGTGTCCTCAGCTATGGGAGGCCATATAATTATGTACACTTCATTAAATGCTCATATTTTCAAATAAAACAACTCTTTATTCTAAAGAACCTTTCAATTTTCAATTAAAAATGGTTAATTAAGACTTATTAGGATACATAGGGTGTGACATAATCCTTTGAAACTTCAAAATTTCCCAAAGATTCTATATAAGTCATTTAATGCTCTATTTTAACCCCCAACATGACTCAAAAAGATGTAAATGGTGAATAAGACCAAGACCAAGACTAATGTGACATGAAATGACATAAAATAATCTATAAAATACCCCATGATAAAATATTAGACCCTTAAAACATCTAAAAATCATGTTTTTACCTATAGGGGTCCTAATTTGACTTACATGGTAAAATTTGGTCAACAAGTACCTTGCTCCATTATGTTATGCAAGATGAGGTCCCTCCTCTTCTTAAAAAAACACTTGGGGGCATTTGTGGTGGCCACTATAGCAGACATGATACATCCAAAAATTGCCTACTATGGGTTATTTTAGGCATACTCTTGAAAATGATGCAATTTAATTTGCTAAAAAGTGTACCCCTTGCCAACTTCATGATGATCTAATCCACTCACCTCCATTGAAGCTTCAAACTATCAAATCTCCCTATGGGGATTAGATCTCATTGGAAAATTACCTCATTCTTAAGATGGGCATGCTTTTATCATCACAACTACTGAATATTTTACCAAATGGGTTGAATCTATGCCCCTTATGAATGCCACTGGTAACACCATCACCAAATTCATCCTTAACTAAATCATCTACCACTTTTGTATTCCCCATACTATCATTTCTAATTATGTTGGTAGTTTTAAAAACAAGGACATCAAACAACTTTATGCTAAATCTAAAATCAATCATAAATTTTCTACATCTTATCATCCATGATGCAATGGTTAAGTTGAGGCCACTAAAAAAATTCTTAACAAAATCCTCTAAAAATCAATTCATGCAACCCACATGGATTGGCACCTTCATCGTTACCCTACTCTTTGGGCCTATTGGACTAGTTTCATATTACCACTGGGGTAACGAGGTTATCTCTAGTCTATGGTTTTGAATTAGTCCTTCTATTGGAAGTTGAGGTTCCCTCTCTTCATATATCTCTTCATGGTATCATTCCTGATGAAGAAGTATATGAAGCTCATCTTCATTCTCTTGATCTCCTTAATGAACATCATCTTTCTTCTTTACAACATAATTGTTAATACAAGGATTGTATTTCCAAACAACATTACAAATGTGTTAAAATCTACACATTTAATGTTGGTAATCTTGTATTTAAATTAGGATACACTCATGGTAAATAAGGTAAATATGCCCAAAAATAGTGGGACCCCTATTTAGTTAAATATATTCTTGATTAAATTATCTATCACCTTCAAACCAATGAAGGCCTTATTTTCAAAGAGCCCACCAACGCTCAAATCTTCAAAAAGTATATTTCTTAAATCCTTCCCTTATTTTTATGCTTTCTATATGCTATATATCTAACACTTCTTTGTAGATTAATTGCACAAGTCTCTCCCTCTGCAGTAGTTCTCTTTTTTTACAAATATTAGTCCTTACTTTTTGGTCTTTTGATTCTCCTTTTCTCTCATGAGTTGTATTATAAAACCATGGATAGGACCCAACCTTCCTCATGATGTACCATAGTCTTCTTTATTTTCATACTCTTTTTACACACTTTTTGGGATCCATTGGATTTATGTTTTGTGATATTTAGTGTAAGACCATGGATAGGACCTAGCTTTCCTCACAAAATACCATCTTTTTCTCATTTATTTTTTACAATAGTTTTTGGCACCCTCTTGGGTTTCTCTTTTATGATTTGAAGTGTAAGACTATGGATAGGACTTGGCCTTCCTCATAAAATCACCATCTTTTTCATTCATTTTTTATATAATGTGTTTTTCAATGATTACAAGTTATTGATCTTTGTTATCATCTTTAACTTTTGCTTCTTTTGATAGATAGAATTTTCATAACAATCTATGTTAGTATGTTTTCCTACTTTTACATCATTCTTATGATAAGGAATGACACTTTAATATCATTATATCCCTTTTTCACCCTTTTTCACATTTGTTTGCAATATGAAGCAATTCAAATTGTTCCATGTGTCATTCCTTTTGATTTCTTGTCCTTCCACTTCCTATTGGATAAAACAAGGTCAAAGTCAAGCTATCATTTTTATTTCACCTAGATTTATGAGACTCTTAGACCCTATACTCTTTGAGTTTATCTCTTTTAGTGAGCAAGTCCCAAGTATTCAAATGAAATTCATATTTATCACCTATGTTTGGTGTTTTAAATCCATATAGAGGAGGAAAGAAAGACCATCAAGAAAGATAAAAGCCAAATCATTTGAAATAAAAGGTAATGATATATAAAAGGCAACATACAAATCTCAAAATTCAAAATCAAACCCAAAGACATGGTTACAAGCACATCTCCCATCTCTCATCAAAGATCAAACTCCATAGTTGGCCTCACATAGAGCCAAGGCCCATTAGATTACGGTAGACGAATAGATTTGAATAGGAAAATTCAAAAAAATTTATGGTGTTATCTAATTTCTCATGCAAGTACCCCATCTTCATAGTATATCGATGACTCTACAAGGGGTCCTAAAGAATGGGAAACATGTTGTGGGAAGGTAGGTCCATTTTAATTTTCATATATATATCCTTCATGGGATGATTTATATATTTCATTTGTTTACCTAAGACTTGTGTGGTTAAGAGAAGTTCTTCAGAGTCCTTAAGGTCAAAAGTCCTTTTATTTTGATAAATCTAATTTCAATGTACTGACTTCGATAAAGAGTTATCTCTACTTTGGTTTTTCCTTTATTCTCCTAGCCACCCATTTCATTTCACCCCTTGATAGGCATATGTTATTATAAATCTATTTTCCATTCTTCACTTCATTTTTCTTCATATCTTAAAAAAATGCTAACACTACTTTGTTTTAGTTTTATTTATCCTTAGATCAAAACAACATATCTGAGCAACTATGGATTAAGTTATCTACATAAAATACCATGGATAATACCTATGGATTACTTTATCTAATATTTGTAGTGTAAGACCATGGATAGGACCTAGCTTTCCTCACAAAATACCATCTTTTTCTCATTTATTTTTTACAATACTTTTTGGCACCCTCATGGGTTTCTCTTTTATAAGTTTTAGTGTAAGACCATGGATAAGACCTATCCTTCCTAATAAAATCACCATATTTTTAATTATTTTCTTATATAATGTGTTTTGTAATGATTATGAGTTATTGATCTTTGTTATCAACTTTAGCTTTTGCTTCTTTTGATAAATGGAATTTACATGACAATCTATGTTAGCATGTTTTCCTATATTTACCTCATTATTATGATAAGGAATCATAGTTTACTATCATTGTATCCATTTTTCACCCTTTGTCACATTTTTTATGATTTGAAGTAATTCAAATTGTTTCATTTGTCATTTCTCTTTATTTCTTTTCCTTCCACTTTCCATTGTATAAAATAAGGTTGAAGTCAAGATAGCACTTTTATTTCACCAAGATTTATGAGACTCTTAAACCCCATACTCTTTGAATTTCTCTCTCTTATAAAACAAGTCCCCAATATTCAAATGAAAGTCATCTTTAACACATATTTTTAGTTTTCCAAATCCATATGGAGGAGGAAAAAAAGGCCATCAAGAAAGTTAAAATCCAAATCATTTGAAATAAAAGGAAATGATATATAAAAGGCAACATACAAATATCAAAAGTAAAAATCACACTAAAATATGTGATTAAAATCACATCTCCTATCTCTCATCAAAAATCAAACTCCATAGTTGGACTCACATAGAGCCAAGGTCCATTGGGGTGTGGCAGGCTAGTAGATTGGAATAGGATAATTCAAAAAACTTTATGGTGCTACCTACTTTTTCATGTAAGTACCCAATATTCGTAGTAGAGTGATGACTTTGTAAGGGGTTTTGAAGAATGGGGAACACATTATGGGAAGGTAGGTCCATTTTAATTTCCATGTATATAGCCTTTGTGGGATGATATATATACTTCATTTGTTGACCTAAGACTTGTCTGGTTAAGAGAAGTTATTCAGAGTCCTTAAGGTCAAAATTCCTCTTGTTTTGACAAACCTAATTTGAGTGTATTGAATTTAATAAAGAGTTATTTCTACCTTGATTTTTCCTTCTTTCTCCCCTATACCCATTTTGTTTCCCCCTTTGATATGCATATGTGATTATAAATTTTACTCCCTTCTTATTTAATTCTTTTTTCTTCATATCCTAAAAACATGCTAGCACTACTTTGTTTTAGTTTTATCTGTCCTTAGAGTAAAATAACATGTTTGAGAAACTATGGATTACTTTATCTACACCATAGATTTACATTCTTAGATTTATTTTACTTTCATTTAACCATTTTTCATTATTGTACTATATTTTTTGTAGACACCTAAATCATTTCTACTTTCATGTACTTTTTTCATTATTGAGTTAGGTTGGCTTATTACTTCTCACTCATCAATGTTGTTTTACCATTTTCTTTTTGCTTGCCCATATTTGTTTAAGTAATAATTGTTACTAATTTTACATTTTTGTTTGATTACCATTATTTTTGACATGTATCCTTGGTTTGACTTGGTGAATTTGCCTTTCTTACTCAAGGTTTATGTGTTTGAATTCTTCGATCTTTAGTAGCCTTGGATTTTTGGTTAGCTAATTTTATCTAAATTTTGACTTGATCATTTGGTCTAACATACCCTATTTTACCAAATTATCAAGTATGTCCCATCTACATATCACCAATTATCATGGATTTATTGCATTTATTTGTTTTTCCTCTTTAGTTTTGTATTATTGGGTTTGTCAAAAGCACTCTTTGTGCCCTCGATAATTAAAACTATAAACACAATAGATAATCATCTAATGATAAAGGTAAGTCAAGGTATGCATCACATTTAATTTTTTAGTTATTTCCATTTCAATCATTTACTTCTAGTTATTTTATGATTTAAAATACTAAAGCATTTTTTAGCATCAGTTTTGTGTGTTACTATGTTCTTTCTCAAACGATCATCCCCTATTGCACCTGAGTGACACATGATGAGTTTTGAGTGGGGCATATGTATACACATAATATTTTTAAATTTTATTAAATACCGACACTTTACATCTTGAAGGAACCCATTGAGACTCAATCTTTCTGAGTGTATGCCTTCAGGGGTGCACTGAGAAAGGGGTGGATAGACCATTGGTGCTTCATAGGATTATTGTCACTTATTTCCACTTAATACCAATCCAACCATCTACTAAAAATAATTCTTTAAAATATTAATCATTTTTTACATATTCCTCTAGTCTTTTCCCACTTTTCATCCCTTTTTTCCTCACCTTAAGCTCTTTTTGATAGTTTATTGTACTAGGTTGACTGGGTTAACCTTATACTATTTTATATAAAATTAATTTAGGGTCTAGTTTGACTCTTGGCTGACCTAGCCCATGACCTAGTGAATTTTTGTCCATAATGATACTAGGTCGACCCTGTTGACTAAAATTTTCATAAGGGATTAGGGTTTAATCTACCTATATATACAAGATAATTTCATTATTATTTACCAATAAACAAGAGTTATTATTTTCTTACACTTATTTACAATCTATTCTTCCACCATTCTACTTGAGGAGTTTTAGCTTAGGGTTTCTACTTGTAGAATATAGTCTTATGGATAAGTCTTGTATGATTTGGCCTTTATTAGTGATCCTTACAAACCATAACAACCTCTTATGAACCCCCTTTGGCTAAGGGAGAGATTGATTCTTGATGGGTTCATCATTTAGAAAAGTATTCTCTAACTTTGATCCTCTCTTTAGTAGATAAAAATAGCATAAGTATTATCTTTGAATAATATTACTCTTCTTCTTCCATGTATTAGTGTCTTACTCATACATAGCTTAATTGATATTATCCTTTGAATTTTTTTTTATCTACTAACCCCCATATCATGCCACAAGTTTTGGTGAGCACTAGATTAGACTTTTACTTTACTTGTTATTATTTTAGTAAGATATGAAAACATATAACTTAGCTAGGGTTATTACATAATTGTGCTTGACAGGAGGCTTTGAAACCTGCCTAACATTGTGTATTATGATAAGATATCCCATAATTAGGTCTAGTGGATCCTCATATTGGTCATAATCCTAATTATCTAATGTATCCCCAATCGGAAGTGTATGATATGATCTATTAATTTATAGACATGATGCATTCTTGATTACATAAAAAATTCTTTAATGAAAGGATTGACTAAATCCTCAAGTTTACATATAAAATTTTGGAGAATTTAGTTATACCATTCTAATACATTGTCGATGAATTTTTAAATAAAAGTTTCATAGTTACGAAGGTATTAGTGTATGTACCTAAATCTACTCATCTTAATAATCCTATTAAACCTAATAACATAACCCATAATCATAACATTAGCCAATTATTTAACATATTAATTACTACAAAATATTTACTACATCCCATAAAACTTACCATACCCTTAAAACCAATTAATCACCCCATCAACCTATTAACTAGCCTACTTAGCCACAAATCTACCCACTAGCCCACTTACCAATTTAAAATTCCTTTTTATTCAACTCCCCTAGCTACCTTACCACCCTAGCCTTTCCTACACCCCTTATGAATCCTAAACCTCATTAATCCCATCTAATCCCCCATTATCCCCTAAAATAATCTAGAAACCTCTAGAACTAGGGAAGCTCCTACAATTTTATAAAAGTCTCTAAACTAGAGGCTTCTAAATAGTTTAAAATTCCCTAAAATATCATTCACCATAGTATAAAATCCATGCTTGGGATATTGCCAAGCTAACTTGATAATCAATAAGCCCTCATTATACTCTCATAATCAGCCATTCACCAATCTAAGGAAGCTATTGGAGTCACTTTGAAGCTCAAAGAAAGCAATCCATACTTAACTATTTTGGCATTCTAATCCACTTGAGGATCTTGGAGATAAGTTATAAGGGACAAAATGATGTTAAGAATCCATTTTATAATTGTCTAATTATTCATTTATTCCCTCTTTTGATGTTGTTCATGTTATTGGGTTTAAATTACTAAATATAGTAGTTTTTATAAATAACTCAAAATACGATCACACATTGGTGACCACAATACAAGTACCCCCTTTAATATAACCCTCTTGCTTATTAGAAGTGATTTGGTAACTTTCAATACTAATTGGATGAAGAAAAAACTTTAGAATTGCTCAAAATTTCATGTACAAGCAATAAATAGGTTTGCTCTATAAATCATGATATTGTAGTTGTGTTTTTACATAAAATTAAGCAATTTTGCCACTAACCACCATTTTGACTACTAATAGTTGGACTTTTGACAGGGTTCTTAACCTTTTGCAATACTACATATTTATGAATAGCAATTTTGCATAAAAATCAATGGTTTTAACAATTGAATAGAGGTTTTACAAAATACATTTTAAAATCAAGCATAGATAATTTGACATTAATCTTGGAAATTTTGCAGATCTATATCAACTATATTTATCTTGTAGAAGTGGAAATTTGTATTCTTTGTGTAGGAAAATAGGATTTATCAACCCTAGACTACCTTGTTATTGGCATACACATAAACATAGTTGTGATATAGAATTAAAATTCAAGATATCATCTTTGAAATAAAAAGGGGTGGCACTGGTATTCTTAATTATTTTAGTATTTATGCAATAACATAGAATATGAGTTGTGATTTTGCTTGAATAGTCATGATATTGCCATCAAAAGTCATGATTTTTCTTGGGTGATCAAAATCATTTTAAGTATTTTCCTAGCAGGATCTTATTTGTCTTTATGTCTATTGTTGTTTGTTTATAGGGAGAAAATAGGGGTTGTTTGAAGAAAAATTAAACCTCCATCATTACCTCTTTGGTTATTTTCTATAATACCACTATTTATGAAGTAATGATTTTGTATTAAAATAGGCAATCTTGTGTTTAATTAGTGATTTTGACTAAGGGTATTAAAAACTATATTACTATGATTTGTATCTACTTTAACTTTTAGTAAGAGTTTAAATCCAATCTCTATTATGACTAATATCTATTTGTTCTTACATTTTGAGCTTGTGTAAACTCTTGCATTTTCACATTAATCTTTAAAAGGGTAAAAAATCTTGCATCATTCTATAAAATTTCATCTCCCTACAATAGTAGTCTATGAGAATCACTTGAAAATAACACCCAAAATATTTGTGTCTTAGTCTAAGGGTTAAAACAATAAAAAAATTATTTCCTAGAATATCGTAGATTGTGAATAGAAGTTGTGTTAAAAGTAGTGATTTTGCTTAACTATTTGTGTAAAAAGTAGTAGATAATTGAAAATAACACAACTTTACAGTTATGATTTTGTAGTTTTTGGAAGCAATATTGCTTTACACTGACTATGTATTTGTGATTTTATAAGAAATAAACAATTTTGATTACTTTCAAACTACTAATCCTTTTTTTATAGGACTTTTCAAGAAGGCACTAGATTTAATTTTCTAACTTGTGTACTTATGGGAGGTATACCTAAATTAAACATTTTATTTTTTTACTTGTGTATATATTTTATGTGTGACTTGTTTGCTTTTTTTAATTTTCCTCACATAGGTAATTAATTAGTAAATTAATCTTGATTGCTTATGTGATAACCTATTTTGTCTAGGATAGCACATGATGTGGAATTCATCCCCATGCACTTTCTTAGTCACTAGGGGTTGGTGTTGTGGATTTCATCCCATGAATTCAACCAAACTTCATGTTCATGTAGAGTATAAATATTAGGGATAACTATTGTTAGGCTAAGAATTTGACTCCATTTAGGTCATCCATAAAGGGGAAGAGTTAACTCTCTAAACTAGGCATTAGACAACACCCTATATGAATCTGGTCCCTATATACCTTTGCATATCTTGGGGACTCCCTTAGACACCCTTGTGTAAACCTAACATAAGACCTATCAATCATAATAGGTGTTATGATGCCAGAGTCAAGATCAGCTCCCAAGTGATCGTCAAGTGCAAATGGGGTTGAGAGGGTTTGGTAGATTTTGTAATGGGTCACTGACCTATAGCCTCACTTGTGAATATGTTAGATGGTGTAGGCATCAGGTTAGACAACCATCTAGTTGACTAAAATTAGGCTTGTGATTGGGCATGTTGTGTTAAATCCCATATTATTTATGAGTTATGTCAAACTATCTCATTTTATTATAAAAAAACCTAGAGACCCCTAAGACAAATCCCATCTTAGAATAAAAAACCAATCATTCCATCTTACTATTCACACCTCTTTGGATAGTTAACCTTTATCATGAAACCAAAATTTAGTGGTCACCCATCATTCTCTATCCTAGTCATCACTCCTATCCTTGACAAAACATTATCAACATTTACAACCTTGTTTGGTTTTAGTCTAGCACCCATCGTCTCATTATCCTATCTCTTCATATCTAGCACACATCAAATCATCACATTGCTAGCGTAAAGAGTATATAGTCCTTTTATCTGCATTGTCTCTTTGCTATACTGAATCCTTATAAGGTGTTTTATTTGGTAATATTTGGATATTTTATTCTTCAAATCCTCTCAAATTAAAACCCAAGTCACATATAAATAATCTCCCTTGACCACTTTTAGTCTTTAGTTTTGGATAAAATTAGTATCCAAAGTCACCTTCTTCTCCATCATCCTATATCAAAGTATCACCTAATAACTTTTATTGAATCACCCTTATCATTAATCATGCCTATCCAAACCCATGCCCAAATTCTAATAATGGGACAAGGATCTAACTAGGAAAATGACATCTTGGGGAATTTAGGTGACTGAAACCGAAATAATGATGACACACATAATAACATTCATTCCCCTGAAGAGAAGGATTGACTCACAAATGACTTCTTCCATAGTGATAAGGTTAGGGCCGAATTTGATTATTGACCAATTTTGCCCACAAGCAAAATCATGGTCACCTCCTCCCCTGCTATTCAAAAAATAGTCATTTCTAGGTTGCAGGTTCAATGCCAATGGTTCTCTACTTGGTTCAACATGATTGGTTCAGTCATTCGATTCAACTATTTAGTTTATCAGCATTTGTTTTATCTTATTCAAAGTCTAACGGCCTTGTTCCAACTTATTCTAGTAATTTGGTTCATCAGCCTGGCACTTTGGTTTAGCTTCTAGTTCATTGGTTCAACCTTGGTTTGTCGGCCTAGTCCAAGTTCAGATCCTAGTGGAGGGCTGGATTTTCAAATGAGGAGGACCCAAGTTCATTACAGTCTGGTTTGAAGTCCAAATTTCAAATGAGTTCAATGAATTTTAACCACATCCTGAATTCCTTCGGGCATGGCTTAACGCAAATGCAAAGGGGCAGCATGGCTTAATACAAAGGCAAACGTGGATAGAATTTCTACAGACCTTTTGTTTGTAGGAAAACATCCACAGACAAAAGTCCATGGGGAAATTTTCTATGGACACAAAGCCCGCGAGAGCCTAGAAAAAAGTCCATGGAACATTCAAAAGTCTGCAGAAACATTTAAAGGCCCAGCATATTGTCTAAAGGCAAACAAGGACCCATCAAAGTGTATATGAGGTAGAGGAGCTACTCAGGAGGGTGCTAAGACATTAGGCAAGCCGTAGAAGAAGTCATAAGGCTTGATGATGACTCATGTGAATGTCAAGTTTGACCAAAGGAAATAACCTTTTGTTTCCAATTAAGAGCGCATGAAAGGGAGCCCAAAATGAAGTGACCCACTATAAAGTTCACCCCAAGGGCTGAATGAACTAGACAAGACAAAAATGAAGAAAAGACAAAGTGACAAGCATGGTTCTAGTAGAAGGATGACATCAGCAATAGTGTTTTTTTCTTCCCAATGAGGGATGCGACATGCCCACTTGTAAGCAAGGAGTGCCAAAATGAGCATCTTGTCTTTTTTTTCCATATAAGATCGCAATTGGGTCATTTTGTAATCTATCTTTTCATTTTTTCAAGGTGCAGCCCTACTAAAATTTCCACCTAAATCAAATAAAGATAGTTTTTACCTCTTCTTGGATGGATATTCTGTGTATGTCTTGAGTGTTTGATTTGTGTTCAGTCATTGTCTTTTGATGCTCTCACAGGTTAAGCACCAACACACTAGTTATCTACAAGGTGCCATTTTCTGCAGCTGACAAGAGGAGAGCTCTATTTGGAAGTATAGAATAGAGGAAGTCATTTATAGTATGTATTTCATAGCATCTTGGTGAGTCCCTATTCCTGTGTTTTCATAAGAACCTCCCTGCCATTTTCCTACAGCCTGGTCTTTCTGCCAAGTCTGAGTGTGTGTATGTATTTGTCTAATTCAAGAGTGGATGTGAGGTCATTTCATTTTGGTGTATCACCTCTTTAGAGTAGGTTTGTTTTCTTGCACTCTTCCTCCCTTTTCATCCCCTCAATTTATATATTTATACCTGTATTTTGCAATTGATGGAACAAACCATGATACATCAAAGGGAGCTAGCCCTTATCTAAAGACTCTCCCCTCCATCTTCGTCAGTCCCATAGGTGAGAGGGGAGTTTCCATGTTGCAAGGAAAACATAGGAGTTTGACTTCCTGTCAAAGGGTGTAATTTCTTACGTCAATAATTTTGGCATACCCGATGGGACTCGACTGGGACAGGTTTTGTCCAAAGAATTAAAGAATTTTGGTGTGTTCTTCAACTAAACAGCCTTTAGAGGCTTCTGCATCAAACACCAATGGTGACTCCAAGTTAAATCAACTAGTTAAGTAGTTCTGGTACCATACCATCAAGAAACAACATTTTGGTATGTATAATCCCATCGTTCAGAGCCATGGACCCTATTTTCCTTGGCCAACATGGCTACGATCCTTACTAGCCTTATGTTGATCCTTATCAGTTTCAATATGGCCAGTCCCAGCCCTTTCATGAGTTATATCAGCCTTATGCCCAGTCTTCTCATTACGTCACTGCTCCCACTCAACCAAGTCTCTTCACCAATCAACCCATTTCTACCTTCAAGTGAGCACTGCTAGGATATGAAAAATATGTGGTAGATCTTGACACCAGAAGGGGATATGGCTAAGAAGTTCCTAATGATGTCATCCATCAAGTTAGAAATGCACTGAATTAGGTTAAGAAGGAATGGACTCCCATTAAAAGAGCTAATTGGCACAAGCTTATAGGTGAGATGCTAGACATGGGTGGTTTGATCGCATCTTTGGAGGAGAAGCTGAGTGTTCATGAGAGGTGGCCTTACCAAGTCTATCAACCTACACACTCACTACCTCAAGCATCATATCAGTCATATATGGTGCCTGCTCATAAGCCAAATCAAGCATGTCAAAGTCCTTTCCCCAATCATGTTGAGGAGAGTTCCAAAATGACAAATCTTATGTTTAAGGCTAATCTTGATAGACAGATCGAATTGGAAAACCTTTAGATGCAACAATCCATTTTGGCAGCAAGGGAAGTGGAATCTAAATCTTTGCTACCGTCTCACATTATGGCCTCATCAACCCCAATAGAGATCCCCAGTCCAAATTTCTTAAGCTAGAATCAAGTGGTTGAGTCATAAAATAGCAAGGGGGTGAAAGACATTATCCAAGAGTGTAAGGTACAAGATCAAGTTAGTCCTTTTCAAGTTCCCCCCACCCTTCTTCAGGAAGCTCCTTGCATTTCACAGCAATTTTCATGCATTCCCCATTTCTATGGTGTTTCCCATGAGCCCCAAGAGGTACAAAATGAGGATTATCTGGCTAAGCAAGTTGATGAATTAGAGGCTAAGATCATACTACTAAGAGAGAGAGAGATGGAGCTTTCAAACCTTGTAGAGGAGCTAACGCCAAAAGGTACCCCACCTACGCATCCCCAAGAAAACTATCAGGCCATGCCTGATATAGGTGAAGTGCTGACCAAATGGAAGGAGGAGAATCATTTGATTCTAGTTCAAGCACTGCCTCCTCTTCCACGTGAGTTCATCTGTCAGCCTCCACTTCACCCCTTCTCAAGGAGGAACCTATCTTGAGGGAAGCAAGTGAAGAGGAGTATGCTCAGTTCATGACTGATCAGGGAGACTTCATGAGTGTGAGTGAAGAGGAGATTGCCTTAGGTGACATGGAGGAGCATGGACAATCTCTTGTTCATGATTTGAATGATTTGTTTGAATTCATTGAGATAGGCTACATTATTCTTCAAGGAGGCTATGAGCTAGATAAGAGTGGAGAAGGCAGCATTGGGTTTTTAACAAGCATGCAAAGAGGCTATAGTTTTTTAGATTTACCCCTTTAGGGGTTTAGTAAATCTGAAGATATCTTCTTTGAAATCATCAAGGAAGATGGCCATACCATGGAACTCGAGCATGAGGTAGAGGAGAGCAAGCCAGTCAAGGGTGTGTATCAAGGGGCTTATGGTGATGAGCTGATAGCAATCATTTTCTTGATGGGAAACACCAGCTTGAAGAACTAACAGGAGGCAGGCTTCCAAGGATAAGTAGAATACATATATGTCAGAAGCATGTTTGATTTTGATCCACTCGGATATAAGCCAACTCAGGTGGCAGGTAAGAGGAGAAGGTCACCAACTTTCTATTTCATTCAGCTACTTGCCTGGCACCATAAGTCTTCTTTTTAGGAAGGGGACTTGAAGAATTTTCCCTTTGATCTAGGATGGAGGCGAGCTTTCCTGGCTAGCTGTATATAATACTTTGTTTTTTGTTATCTTTCTTATTTTTCCCTAAGTGTAGTTTGCACAAGTAGTGTTTTTTAGCCTCATGTGTTTCCCTTCATGTGTGAGGTAAAAGCTTCATGTTTGATTCTCAAATCCTTTGGGGCTACTGCTAACTTTTGTTATAGCTGCAACTGACTCTATGCCCAACGAAATGCAAGTTAACTGGGTTTTAAGCATGGCAGGCATGCTTCCCTTATGAGTCACCAATCTGTTGACCAATTTTTCCCATAGGCAAAATTATGGTCACCTCCTCCCCTGCTATTCAAAAAAATAGTCATTTCTAGGTTACAAGTTTAATGTTAGTGGTTCTCTGCTTGGTTCAACATGATTGGTTCAGTCATTTGGTTCAACTAGTTGGTTTATCAGCATTTGTTTTATGTTCTTCAAAGTCTAATGGCCTTGTTTCAACTCAGTCTAACACTTTGGTTCATAGGCCTGGCACTTTGGTTCAGCTTCTAGTTCATTGGTTTGGCCTTGGTTCGTCGGCCTAGTCCAAGTTCAAATCCTAGTGGAGGGTTGGCTTTTCAAATGAAGAGGACCCAAGTTCATTGCAGTCTAGTTCAAATTCCAAAGTTCAAATGAGTTCACTGATTTTAACCACGTCTTGAATTCCTTCAGGCATGGCTTAACGCAAATGCAAAGGGGCAGCATGGCTTAATACAAAGGCAAATGCAGACAAAATTTCCATGGACCTTTTGTCTGCAGGAAAACATCTGCAAACAAAAGTCTGTGGGGAAATTGTCTGCGAACACAAAGCCCACGGGAGCCCAAAAAAAAATCCGTAGAACATTCAAAAGTCTATGGAAACATTTAAAGGCCTGATAGACTGTCTGAAGGCAAACAAGGACCCGCCAAAGTGTATATGAGGCAGAGGAGCTACTTAGGAGGGTGCTAAGACATCAGGCAAGCCGTAGAAGTCATAAGGCCCAATGATGACTCACGCGAATGTCAAATTTGACCAAAGGAAATAACCATTTGTTTCCAATTAAGAGCGCATGAAAGGGAGCCCAAAATGAAGTGACCCACTAGAAAGTTTTCCCCAGGGGCCGAATGAACTAGACAAGACAAAAATGAAGAAAAGACAAAGTGACAAGCATGGTTCCAGTAGAAGGATGACATCGGCAACAGTGTTTTCTTCTTCCTAATGAGGGATGTGACATGCCCACTTGCAAGCAAGGAGCACCAAAATGAGCCTCTTGTCTTTTTTTTCCATATAAGATCGCGATTGGGTCATTTTGTAATCTATCTTTTCATTTTTTCAAGGCTTAGCCCTGCTAAAATTTCCACCTAAATTAAATAAAGACAATTTTTAGCTCTTCTTGGATGGATATTCTATGTATGTCCTGAGTGTTTGATTTATGTTCAGTCATTGTCTTTTGATGCTCTCATAGGTTTAGCACCAACACACCAGTTATCTACAAGGTGCCATTTTTTACAGTTGATAGGAGGAGAGCTCTATTTGAAAGTATAAAATAGAGGAAGTCATTTACAGTATGTATTTCATAGCATCTTGGTGAGTCCTTGTTCTTGTGTTTTCATAAGAACCTCCCTGCCATTTTCCTATAGCCTGGTCTTTCTGCCAAGTCTGATTGTATGTATGTATTTGTCTGATTCAAGAATGGATGTGAGAAGGTCATTTCATTTTGGTGTATCACCTCTTTAGAGTAGGTTTGTTTTCTTGGACTCTTCCTCCCTTTTCATCCCCTCAGTTTATATATCTATACCTATATTTTGCACTTGCTAGAAAAACCATGATACATCAAAGGGAGCTAGCCCTTATCTAGAGACTCTCCCCTCCATATTCGCCAGTCCCATAGGTGAGAGGGGAGTTTCCATGTTGTGAGGAAAAGATAGGAGTTTGACTTCCTGTCAAAGGGTGCAATTTCCTGCATCAACATTGACCAATATATCTATGAAAATTTTGATCAAATCCTTACTCAGGTAATTGGAATGGGGGGAACCTTACCCTCTAACTTTGACCCAAACCTCTTACAACATATAATCCATCCATCTACTAGGCCCAACACTCCACATCATCAAGTTAATACCAATCAAGAGAAAGAAGAAGATAATCTTATGGGTCATGAGTGAGAACTTGAAGAAGATCCTAAACCCATACAAAACAATCATATTAGCACTAACATGAGAAAAACTACCTTGGAGGACTGGATAAACTAGTTAACCCAAAAACTCAATTCACTTGCTTCTCAATTTCACACCCAAAATCAAAGATCCTCTTTACCAAGGCAACATGTCAAAAACAACCACCCTGATCATTCTAGACCTAGAACCATTCAATATCAAGCCCCTAATCCCCTCATGGACCCATAATTCACTCAAGGGTAGAGGATAATTAAGGAGACTCTTTAGTAGATCAATCCTCACATCCAAGCTATGAGATATAGATATGAGGATTTTTGCACATCTCTTTTAGACATGAGTAACAAGTACCTTTCCCAACACACTTTAAGATACCAAAATTTTATAAATATAGAGAGAAACGATATCTATGAGATTGTGTATAATAATTATATGTAGATTTTCATGAGGTTGCCTTTGATGATGCTTATCTTCTCAGCATTTTCCATAAAAGTCTCATGAGGCCCACATTAGAATGGTTTATGCATTTACCCAAAGAGTCCATATCCAACTTTGGGGAGTTGATAGAAAAATTTGTGTGACACTTGTCCTTTAATATTGAGCATGATATATCTATCTTATATATTTATAACACTAAAAAGTAAATAGAGAAATCCTGGCTTCATTCATACAATGTTGGAGTAGTCTTGCTAGAGGATTATATTGCATGATTCTAGAAAAGGAGTTAGCCAAAAAGTTATTGACAACCTCAATAATGAATTGAAATATCCATTAAATCTACAATATGCAAAATATTTTGATGAAATCGTAGATAATGGAATCCAAATTGAAAAGTCCCTCATTGAGAAAGGTATAATTAAATTATATACCTAGAGTGAACAAACTCATAATCCAGATAATACCTTTTTGGGTAAGCCAAAAATCTTTAATAATAACAAAAATGTCATGGGGGGTGGAGTAATAGATTCTAAGCATGTTCAAATGGTGTAGAAAATCTTCCTACTAATAAACATAATGTCTCCACCATAAGAGTACCACATAAATACTAAACCCAAAATAGGAAAAAGGCCTCTCACTAGTCTTAAGGTACCTACAAAAGTGGTCCTATAATAGTTAATAGATGCAAATATGATCACTCTCCTAGAAATCCAACCTTTGGATGATAGTAAACCCTAACTAGATTGATATCACGAGGATGAGTTTTATCAATATCATATATTTAAGGGGTATGATATTGAGAAGTGCATGTAATTAAAACACTACATCTAAGATTTAATTGATAAAAGGGATGTCAAAGTAGAAGGGGAGAGACCGACCGATCAATCTAAAAATCAAAAACTAGGAATTTATTAGGACCCTTTGCCTAAACATGACCAGAGGTAAAAGAAACCACCCAAGGACTAGGTTCAAGCCTCCATATCCAACCAAATTAAGTACCTTTCCATTCCATATAATTACATCAATACCATTAAAATCTAGGCCCCTCAAGAGCCCACACCACCACCATCCACCATCCTCAATATTAACATGAAAATAGTTGATTGTGTAGTGACTACATAGTATGGTAAACTTATAGTTCTTGGAGCACCTCCCAAAGACCCATCTACTTCGACATGATAAAAATTTAGTATCTCTAAAAAATTCTCTACATCTTTTGAAAAGACATATAACATCATCTAGTAGCTTGAGAAAACTCCAGCCTAAATCTCTCTTATGGATCTTCTTAAAATGTCATGAGTACATTAGGAGATTCTTAATCAAGTCTTAAATGAACTCAAAGTCCCTAAAAATATTGACACAAGCCAATTTCAAACATTTTTTGGTCATTTTTATCCCTCCCAAAAAATCATTTTTAGTACCCATTACATGCCACCTATAGACCTGCATCATAATTATCCATTCTTCATTGAAATTTATGTCTCCAATCATAAAAATCCTATGGGTACTTATAAATGGAGGGTATAGTTTAAATTTGTGAAATCTAGAATTTCTAAGGAATTTAGGGTTCTCTAAATCTTCCCTAGGGCTTACTCTCATAATGATCAAGGTTTATGATGATAATGAAAGGCCATCTATAGGAACTATTTATCTTCCTATAGCCATGGGACCAGGGTTGATTTAAAGAGCCCTTATAGGAAATCATCTTGGAATTATTTAGTGAATTTATAGAAAAATATTTCATAGGCATGGTGAATCATATATTAGTGGTTTATAATCCATTTAGATTCAAGAGGATTTCAAATAAATATAATATTCTTTTTTTTGTACTACCTTTCAGTTGCACCAAATCAGGATGTCGAACAAAACTGTTAGACAATGTTGTCGAATGACTATATCAAATGGATAAACTAAATGGATTTAAATATTAAATATAAAAAATTAGGAATAAAAAACTTCCCAAAACCTAAATATTAATTCATATTTGTAATCCTCTAGAAGTGCTATGTAATTTTAAAAAAAAATCATTGCAAACAGAGTTTGTATGCAAAAGTTATGGTTTTCAAAAGTTAGTAGTTGGTTATGTCATTGAATTGTGTCATTTGATTTCAACCAAATAGATGCACCAAATGGTTGAAACTGAATGACATAACCAAATGAAATAATCTAATGACATTACTAACTTTTGAAGGTCGTAACTTTTATATACAGACTCAGATTGTGATGATTTTTTTAAAATTGCATAGCTATGCTAAGGAATCCAAATATGTAATAATATTTAGGTTTTGGGAATTTTTTAAACTCTATTTTCATTTATCCCTCAACTTATCTATTTTAGCTCTTCAATACACATAATAACTTCCTAAATTATATGAATATCATGGGGTGATTACTAAAAGTATATTGTGATGGTTATCCATGGTAGCCTATGTACTATATATATGTGGCAAATTGAAATGTAATATAATATATTATTATAAATTTTTGATGAGGTGACCCCCAAAGTAATTTATATTCCTAAATTTTTGGTGATCTAGATCCATCTGTCAGCCCTAAAAAATTGCCAAAAAAATTTAAAATTTGGAATATTCATGAATTAACAAATATTCACTGCTAAAATTTACCATGCATGAGACCTATCATTAAAAAAACTTTAATCCATGTTGTGGATGTTGATATTCCATATAATTTACTTTTGGGATGTCCATGGATCTTGAAATTTAATTAATTGCTTCCACCCTCCATCAATGTTTAAAATTCCCTCATTTAAGAATGGAGGTTACCATACATGGGGAAATAGAACGCTTTTGTAGCTATTAAATGGATCAATCCCACCCCATTTTTTATTTCCATATCACTATTACTTCCATTAATAATACCATATTTATAAAGTATATCCACTTAGATGATATAATACCCACTTCAAATACATCCCTAGATGTCACCCATCTCAAGATCACTTTCACAAGTTGTGGAGAATATGAATACAAAAAAATTTGAGTTAGAGACTTAACACTCTCCCCACAAAGCTACAAGTCCCTATTTATGAGGAAAGATAATCCCATTAGTTATCAGTTTGGATCCATGACCTTTACTATTATTGGCCTATTATCACATGAATATTTTGACAAACCTAATGATGCATGGCTTATTCCAGATGATGAAGCCCTATAATTAAATAAGTATAAGTACCCACAACTTCAAAGGATGTTGTAAAATATGAATTATAAGGGAAAATAAATAGAAAGAGATGAATAAGGGAGGATTGAACCTATAGGGGTTCAAGAACACCCAAAACATCTTGGTTTAGGGTATAAACCTCTCAACATCAACCTAAGAAATATCATTTTAGACACTTATTCAATTCCTTAGGAGTCTTCCTCTGATGAATAAATTGAAATAGGTTATGTTTATAGTCTTTATGAGGATCTTACTACCACCAATCTCTTCCATGACACTACCATCTCTACTATAGACATCTCCCTCTACTACCCCACCCTAATATACTAAGATCAAAATAATGAGCCTTCCTTCAATATATTATAAAATGATGAAGATATCATTGAATATTTGGGATCAAATGATTTTATACCATTAGGAGATCATAAAAAAGGGTTCTCTTCTAGTCTTAATGAGTCTACCTATTTTGGAGAGCAACATACATCTCTAAATAATATTTAAGAAGAAGAGTATGAAGAGGAAGATCCCTCTCCAAATAAAGTAGACATTCAACCCACTTCAAAAGAATCAAAATCCTCTCTATAATCAGATATGGAGCTCTTAGATGAGTTTGATTCAAAAATAAATAAATTACAATCACCCCCAATGTATGTATAGGACCAATCACCTTCCCTCATTGAGGAGGTATTAAAGTTAATCTTGGCATAGTGGAGAGTCCTAAAATTGTCAAACTGGGGGTAATTCTCACACTTGAGGAACAAAAAATTCTTATTCAAATTCTCAAAGAGTACATACATGTATTTTTATGCAGTTATTCAGATATGCCTGAGATAGATAGTGCATCATCTAGTTGTTCACCCAAATTCAAAACCTTTCAAGGAAAAAAATTGCAAGATGTACCCTAAGGTGTATTTATTAGTCAAATAATAATTGTATAAATTTTTAGAATCTAGATTTATCTATCACATAGATTATTATAAATGGATATCTAATATAGTTCATGTGGCCAAGCCATAGGGTGAAATCATAATTTTCACTAACTTCTAGGATATCAATAAAACATTCCCCAAAGATGACTTTACCCTACCAAATATATACATGATCATGGATTACATTTTAGGATATGATATTTTCCCCCTCATGAATGGATTCTTGGGGTACAATGAAATCAAAATTACTCCTAAAGATCAGCACAAAATAGCATTTATCAATCCACAAGGAACTTTTTACTATAAAGTGATGCCTTTTGGTCTTATAAATGTGGGAGCTAATTGCCAAAAGGATATGAACATGATATTCCATGACATGATACATGACATCATTAAGGATTATGTAGATGATATACTAGGGAATTCCAAACTCCAATCAGAGCATCCTATGGTCTTAATTCTTTTTAGAGTGACTTTGAGAATATAAGGTCTGATTAAACCTAAATAAATGCATGTTTGGAATCACCTCAATAAAATATTAGGGTTCATAGTCTCTAGGAGAGGAATTAAGGTGGATACTATTAAATTCAAATCTATTATGGAAATACCTCCTCCCAAAAATCTGAAGTAGCTAAGAAGCCTTCAAGGAAAATTATAAGTCATTCATCAGTTTATTTCATAATTAGCATATAAATGTCACCCCTTCACCCACTTCTTGAAGAATGTGAATCATTTCAATTAGAAATTATAATTTCAATAAGATTTTGAAAACCTCATGCAATATCTAGTTAAGCCTCTGATCTTATCACCACCCATCTTAGGAACACCTTTACTTTTGTATATATCTGCAACACCTTGTGTTATAGGTGCCTTATTAGCTCAACACAATGAAGAATCCAAGGAATGAGAAATTTATTATCTTATCAAGGCACTGATCTCATATGATCTTAATTATACCCATATCAAAAATGTTTTCTTGGTCATGGTCTTCATTTCCTAGAAACTCTGGCATTACATGCTAAACAACCAGGTCAAGCTCATACCCAAGATTGATCCTCTTAAGTATATATTATCTATATCTTCTCTAAATATTAGGATGGCTAAGTGGATTATGTTTTAAAGTGAGTTTTATATATAATATATAAATCAAAAGGCCATAAAAGGACAATTCATCATGGATCGACTTAAAAAAATTCTTATTATAGTTACTAATCTTCTCAGCATGACCTTTCCAAATGATTCTGTATTAATCATTAAAAAATCAAACAAATGGAAATTATATTTTGATGTCTCTTTCAACACACATATGTTATCACAAGGAATCCTTTTGGTAACCCCATAATGTGACCTAATCCCTAAAGCCTTCTAAATTACTTTCCCATGTACAAATAATATTTTTGAATATGAGGCCTTAATCATCAGTCTCCAACTTACCATCTAGTGGAATATCTAACATCTCCAAGTATTTGGTGATTCTCAATTGATTATAAATCAAGTTAATTAATAGTTATAGATGAAGGATGAGAAATTACTTCCCCATAAACATCTAGTGGATCAATTGAAGCAAAAATTTTAGTCTATCACTTTTGAACAAGTTTTGAGGAGAAGTAATAAAATTGCCAACTCCATGGAAACTATCAAGTCTTTGATATACCTTCAAAAATATGTCCTTAAAGGTAATATTCTCATTGAACATTTAATATCACCAACTCATCAAACCATGGCTCATTTATAAATTTGTGTTATCCTTGATCCTATTCTACCCTAGTATCATGATATTTACACCTACCTCCATGACAACATCCTACCACTAGACCTCAATCATCACCAATGCAAATCCTTCATCTATCTAAAATCCCATTATACCATTATTGGTATCATGCTCTATCGGTGAGGCTTTGATGGGACCTTATTAATATGGTTGACATTAGAGGAGGATAATTTTTCAATCAAGGAGGTCCATGATGGTATATGTGGTATTCATGTTAGTGGGATCACCCTGTATAAGAAGTTACATAAGATTGGATACTATTAGCCCATAATAGATCATGATGCCTACCAATATGTATGAAAATGTGTAGCTTGTCAAAATTATGGTAATCTAATTCATGCCCTCATATAAGAGTTATATCCTATAATGAACCCTTGGCCATTTTCCATATGGGGACAAGATCTAATTGGCAAGATCAATCCAACACATTTGATGATCATAAGTTTATAATAATAGGCACATAGTATTATACCAAATGGGTTGAAGTGATGCCATTAATTTACACCACATGTCTCTAGATATCAAAGCTCATTTTAAATCAAATTATTTGCCATTTTGGCATCCCAACCAAAATCTTATTTGATAATGGTAAGTCTTTTAAAAATCAAGAGGTTGAATATCTATTTAAAAACTATCACAGTGATTAACGATTTTCCACACCCTATTATCACCATGGAAATGGAAAAGTATAGGCAAATGATAAGATGATTCTTAATATTCTCAAGACAATTGTTAATTATGTAGGAATAAATTGTAATCTATAACTATATCTTGCTCTTTGGTCTTATAGTACTCATGTTCAAACACCTAGTATGGATACTCCATACTCTTTAGTCTATGAAACTCAAGCAATATTACCCATGGAAGTTGAGCTTCCTTATTTATGCACCTATTTGTAGGGCATAATTACTGATAATAATTCTAGATAGGAAAGGCTACAAGAGCTTGAGTTATTGGATAAAAACATCAAAATTATTTAAATCATCTTTAGGCACATCAAAATAAGCTCAAGGGCCAATATTGTAAGAAAATACAGTCTCAAGAATTTGAAATCAGTGACCTAGTCCTCAAGGAGATTCAAAAGAACACCAATGTAGATTGAGATAAGAAGGGAAAATATGAAGTGAATTGGATTGGGCCTTATATTATTGTTGCAAAATTTAGATCAAGAGCCTACAGATTAGATACACTCGATGGTGATGAGCTTGATTATCCTATGAATATTATGTATTTAAAATGATTTTATACTTGATAGGATCTACCATATCCATGTATGAGTCTCCTCTCTTGGGGGCATATATATCACCATTCCATTTCTCTCATCATTCCATCATTTTCCATATAACCCTAGTCCTAATAGTGGGTGTCTAGTATATGCTTAGGCAAAATCAAGAGACATGAATTTCAAGATGGGGTAAATCATTGGTAATTGTATGATGGGAATATATATACTGAGGATTCCTCCAAAATATCCAACTCCACTTTCTAACATATACTCATCCCATTTTAGACATCCTCATATATATGCCAATCACATCCTCCTTGAATCCTTTCTCTTATTTTCCTTAATTACATCCTAAATTGTTTGTCCCTATCCACTCCTAATAAAATATCCACAAGAACCCACTAACCTCATCATTATTGAGGTGTCATATAATGTTATTATTCTAGGATTTAGCATGTGCTCTTGCAACTAATCCTTACCATTCAATTTAAAAGCTAAACATGGTCATTATGTCTGCTTTGGATATTTGTCTCAAGCATTTTTGGGCACAATAAATCCCTATGCATATTTAACTATGTCCCTAAAATATTTTCCTCTTAGGACCTCTTATGTATATTTTCTTTAGTAACCTTGTTATTAAGTCCATTGTAAATGATCATTGACGAACATCATCTTAATCATTTCCTTAGGTTGTATTTTATAACACTCATGTGTGTGTGTGTGTGTGTGTGTGTGTGTGTGTGTGTGTGTGTGTGTGTGTGTGTGTGTGTGTGTGTGTGTGTGTGTGTGTGTGTGTGTGTGTGTGTGTGTGTGTGTGTGTGTATGTGTGTGTGTGTGTGTGTGTGTGTGTGTGTGTGACACATCTTTTTCAAGTCCTTTTTAGCACCTTTTATATATATCTTGTATTATATTTTCCTATATGTATGTGTATTGTTAATCATATAATTACATCTTGTAAATATTTGTCAATATCAATAAATTTTATTGTCTTGTTATCTTTTTAATTTTTTTCTCTTTGAAGGGAACAAGGATGGTCCTAAATGACTACCCAAGGCCAAAATTATGACAATCACTCAAATGGATTTCCCATGTAATGTGAATCTAATGTGCCCTTGACTATTATCATGTCATTGGTGTACTTCTATTCACATCTGCACTATTAAAATGGATTGCCTACATATCTAATAGCTTAAAATCCCCCCATCCCATCCCCTTAATCATACCACCATCCAATCTAACAATCCTAACCTACTATCCCTCACCCACCCATCTCCTTGGTGTAGGAGGATTTTACTCAACATTAGTTTATAAGACACACATGATTAAAACAATGGATTATTTTATTAGCACATTGTTAATAAACATTTCATATAATTTTCCATTATAACCATACATCTATAATCATCAACCATATTAAATAAAGTCATATTTGACATTACATCTCATTTTAAAACACATAAAATCTAAACATCTCATTTCATTATCAAAACACCAAATCCCATAATATAAATCCATAATACATAAACTAACATCACCTAAACCATATACATCATTAGATCATCAAATTAGTCATCTAAACATATCATCACCATTCTCTCATCAAATAAATATATAACATCATAAACATAACACTAAAATCACATAATATCAATAAATCACATACATGATCCATATCTCTATGTCTAGTAATCACATCAGCTAAACTCATCCATCAATAACATAATCACAAATAAAAATCATAACATAACCATAACATCATCCTACATCACAAAATCATAATCACATATATATTATCAATTCATCAGAGTCCATGTTAAAATATATAAATACATAAATGGGCCCCATGGGCATCAATGTGCTACAATACATGAAAATTCATAATATGATACATGTTTCACATCACTAATCCTAACTCACTACTATCTTGGTGTTCCCTTGGTAAGCTGGTATACTGACTAGGAGGTATTATCCCCAAATGTCATTATACATTGATTAGGTGGCATGACTACCTCATATAAGTCCCTTTAATATTAGGACTCCCATGTTAGCCATGTGATCTATCTCATAATCATCCACATATTACTCTCTCACATCAATGCATCACTCTCATCCTTGGCCTTCTCATCCACTTGTAACTCTTCCATCAACTCCCTCACCCTCAATTTTAGCTACCCAGTTTGGCCCTATAATGTCACAATCTAAGTATCTCAACTCTGGATCTATCCCTATAGTGTAGCTATCTTCCCCTATAAGGCTACTACTTGACCTATCAAACTTGTGACTTATCCATGTGCACTAGCTAGTTTCCTATCCCTATGTGTTATCCAACCCTATAAATCTATAGCTATCTTATCCCTCTTAGTAGTGATCCATAAAATATCTAAGGATTAGGCCTATACCTCCTTCCTCAACCTTTTTAGGATTACCTACTCATCCTCAATCTAAGGTGACCTAGATGGCCCTACCTCATCTCCACTTCCACTCCCTCTAGCCTGAACTCCTTTCCCAACCTATCCCCTAGCTCCTATTTGATCTCCACCTTGAGCTCCCTAGTCTCCCCTATCCACATCCATCACATATACCCCTATCTAACTTATTGACCATGTGCCTGGGATTATGCTCTCTACACTCACCTCCTCCCTAATCTAGCTTATTCATATAGTAATCTCTGCACATCCCCCCTCCTCACCCTAGTTGGCCATCTAAGTAGTCTATGTGACTCTATGCCCACCAAGCCATGTATGTTACTATTACTCTAGGATCAAATATTAGAGTCTAGTAATCCCATACTATCAGGGTTATACTCTCATAATACACTTTTGTTAATGCCCTATCAGGGTAATGCTCTCATAATATCAAATTTTGGTAATCCCATAATACCATAAAATAGATGCACTTTACTAGGCATATCTTGTGGCCTCTCAAACTATCACTATACATGATCAAGCTTATACTACTCAATGATATAATCTTAGCATCCAATAAGATAACACTTAGTCAGCATGAACCATATGACGTCTGCATCCTTGACCCATACCCACTTGACTTGTAAGTATGGCATCTAAGTAATATTCTCTAGTCATAAGCTATCAAAGACATGTTTATAAAATTATATCTCCCTATCATGAGACCTCTATAATCCAAGAATAATGTACCACCAAAATATTAGGGGCTCGTGGGGCTCTCTATCTTCACTTTTACATAAGGGATGTTCTATGTTAATGTGATCCAAAATCCATATCTATTGTAATAGAGAGGGGACTAGGCTCATTTCTCCTCTATATGCACTCATATGCATCTCTCGATATAAGTGGGCTAACACAACCAAATCCCAAGTAAACGCTCAATAATCCTGAACCATGTCTGAAACCACATCCCCCAATCCCAAGTGAAACCACTACCCACTCTTATCTTAAAAGAGTATACCAATCAAAAGAGACATAACCACCAATGTTAATTTATAAATTATGTCTTCCCTCAATGTCCTATCAATATCCACTCATGCACCTCACACCCCAATATGTAATCTACCAGCCAACCACTAAACTATCACACTAAGAGTATGTGAGCACCAATATATTTGGTGGCCTCTCAATTATAGGTAGATGATTCATATCATTTCCCCATTCATAAAATTAAATGTGTTGATCTTAGAGTTCCACCTATCAAATAAGGATGTGATCAATGCCTTATCTATCCTCATAATCAGCATAGTCACAACATAATATAGGCCTATTAACTCTAGCACTCCATACTCCTCTGGAGTCAGTAAGTGTATCCCATTTTACACCACTAGATGTTTTAGTCAAGATACAATCACCCCTAAATCCTCCTACACTAATAACACATACTATCAACCCATGATGATATAATCTATATCTAGCCTATCCTATACCTATGTCCCCAACTCACTCATTTAACCTAACTACCTCCCTTAACCACCCCCTAAAATCATACTAACCCCCTTATCCAAATTATCCATCATTACTAACCCCTACCCCATCTTAACCTACCATGTCCTACTTCATCACCCATAAACAATCCTAACCTTCCATAACCTATTCATTTACACACTAGCCTCCCCAACCTAACCACCTAAAATCCTTACTTACCTTACCTAATCCTATCTATATCCTAACCTACCCTAAACTAAATTACCATAACCTAACCCTAAACCCCCTAGACACTCTTCACATAATAACCCTAATTCCCTACTTGATTAACTTCTACCCTCACCCATCCCCTAACCCTTATCCTTAACTACCACAATATCATAACTCATGACCTATCCCTAAAAAATGACTTTGAAAAAATGGCTAATCACAACGTGTAGTTTTGAAAAACTATAGGTCTAACCTTATGATTTTGAAAAACTACCACTCTCCTCTCATGGTACAATGATATTTCAAATTGCTTGTTGTGGTAATGCAATACCATAAATCACCAGTCATGATATTGTAATATCATAGATTATGATTATAATATCATAAGTTGGAAGGATAATACTACCCTTCAGGGTATTAACCTCGATCATATTATTCTCCCCATAATATGTACATATAATTAATGTAAAAATAAATGCAAAAATGCAAAAACAAGCTAGAGTTAAAGAACTCATTGGTGGTCCCATGTCGGTTGGCCTCTAGTGCTTTTGAAATCTCTCTCTATGATGTGACGAGTGAGGTATGAAATCTATTTCTAAGGCTCCAGAGCAAAGAAGTCAAATGGGATAAAATTCAAAATGATCCTTTTTCACCCACCTTTTTATATTTTACCCCTCATACCCTATTGGTCTTCTGCTCATTCTATTATCATACCCCATCTACTAATTTTCATCCTCTAATCCCATTTCATAACCTATTATCACATTTAATCATAATTTATCATTCCTAAATCTCTTAGGGCATAGTCTTCTATTCTCCACAATCCCAATTTATAACTACATTGACTTGAGGTCTTTTAAGACTATGCAAGTAGCACTTGGACACATTCTCATGCCTAGGGCTAGCTCAGACACCATTAACATCTAATCCCATCCCATCCCTTATGGGTTAGTGATTGATCTTAAATAATATTAAGCAATACATCTAATATAAAGTGGATTATTATCACTAGTCATCCATCAACTATCCTTTTTAGGCTTTCATCCATCCTTGACATGTATACTTTTTATGGGACCTATAATCGACTAGTGGCCTATCTTGTCCTTTTATCCCCAAACAATTTCATCATCTTGGGAATTAAAGTTTTTTCATATTAATCACCCTACCTCCCTTATAGACATTGGTCATTTATCTATAACTCATACTCATAGGCTAAGATACTTTATCCCATAGTATTTACACTTGGGGTATCTTAATCATAGCTACATCATTACTCAGGGCATCCCAACCCCCTATCCTCATATTGGTCCTATCCCACCCTAAGGATTTCCTTTTGAATGATCATCTGGCTCGATCCTCCTCACATGCTCCCTCAAGGTTGAATCATGTCTACTAATAATATTCTCATCCATGAATAAATTTTTTGAAATTCCATTATTCCTTCCACTTTGCTTCACTCACAATACCCTTTTAAAGAGGGGCAAAATATATGCACCTAAATCTACTAGTCTTAATAATCCTATTAAACTTTCTAATTTAACCCATAATCATAGCCTTAGCTAATTAATCGATATCTTAATTCCTACATAATATTCCCTACATCCCACAAACCTTACCATACCTTTATAACCAATTAATCACCCCACTAACCTACTAACTAGCCTACTTATGCACTAATCTACCCACTAGCCCACTTTCTAATTTAAAATTCCTTTTTCAACTACCCCCTAGCTACCCTACCACCCTAGCCTTTCCTATGCCCCTATAATTCCTAAAACCCATTAATTCCCATCTAATCCCCCATTATCACCTAAAATAATCAATAAACCTCTATAATAAGGAAATCTCCTCCAAAATTCTAGAAGTCTCTAAACTAGAGGCTTCCAAATAATTTAATTTTTTGTAAAATCTCCTCCACCATCCTATAAAATCCATGTTTATGATATGACAAAGATAAATTGGAAATCAATAATCCCTCATTATACTCTCATAATAAACCATTCTCAAGCATCCTCATACTCTTTTCAAGACATTCAATAATCTAAGGAAACCATTGAGTCACTTTGAAGCTCAAAGCAAGCAATCTGCACTCAACTATTTTAGCATTCAAATCCACTTAAATATATTGGAAAGAAGATATAAGGGACAAAATGATGGTAAGAATCCATGTTCTTATTTTCTGATTGTTCCTTTATTCTATCCTTTGATATTGTTTGTGTTATTGGGTTTTATTTACTAAATAGAGTAGTTTTTCTATAAATAACTCAAAATACAATCACACAATTAGTTTGGATCTACTTTACCAAATTCCTTGAGAAAATATGTGGGGTATTTAGTCCTATCACATTTAATAGTTAGAGAAATATTACCAATATCAATAAATATAATGAAATGGGCTAAAGGTTCATTTTGAATATGTTGAAGCATCTTATTGTGCATGATAGGTTGGGGAATAACATTTCATATGGCATCTTTAAGAGGTGGATGAATAAAATTTTGATTATTTTGGGGATGAAGAATGAGAGGATGATTGGCCATGTTTATCAAATGATTTTTTGGTTGCATCATTTGAGAGGTGGTATATGTTTACATGATTTTCATTTATTATACTATTTGTGCAAGAATTTGAGTTATATCAATTAGTGGGTTAGTGTTTGTAGGAGGATTTCCCAAACTGATATTGGGGGAGAGTTACTAGGTGGAAGATTGGTAGGAGGTGGGTTCTTGGTGTCGATAAGGTTTCATATGGGGTTATTTTTTAGGCTTGTGTCAATTGGACCCATAGTATGGTAAGATGTCTTAAGGTGAGAATTGTCTTGATAAGTATGAAATGGGTCTGATCCACCAATCTCATCTATTGGAGTAATTTGAATCATATTTCAATCAAAAGATGAAGGATGAGAAAAAATTCTCCAAGAGTGAGGATACTATTGGGTAGTGAAGGTAGGAATAAAATACCATCCCATATAGTGTCTAAATGGATTTAGGTTATCCAAAAAGATTCTAAAATTAGGAATCAAGGAGAAAAAATAGGGACAGAGTCAACAAAATAAAAAATAATATCATCCAACAGGTATAAGGTCAAATAGGTTGATAGAGTCTATGGAAAAGATCCACACAATAGGATGCAAAAGATAGTCAAATTGTTTAACTATGTTTTACAGATGGTAAAACTAAAATAGGATAGAAAGATACATAATCATATGGGTTGATTATGTATCATAGATGGAGAAATTGAATAGTCAAAAAAAACCATAGTTAGATAGGTCAATTATGTACTGAAGGTAAGCAAGATTAAAAATTTGTAAGAGCTTATATTGATAGGAATTATAGTGTTCAAAAAATAGGGAACATATTTGAAATATAATAGATAAGAAAATAAAGTGAAGAACACAAGAAATTAGATCAATGTTGTTTGATTTAATTAGAACACACACAAAAACCTTGCATTAATGCTAGTTGGTGAAAGTTTTACAATACAAAATACAATGATCAAATAACAAATAATAAAACTTGAATGTAAATGCCAACTAATCGGTCTTTCCTAAATGCTGCTAAGTTATAATTTTTTTTAAATTAATGTGATGGGGAGTTGGCTCTAAGAAATAATTATAAAATAACATATGGATAGTTTTAGATAGTTTAGGTTAAAAGGGATCTAAAATTGTGATGATATTGGCTTGGTATTGGGGCCTGCTCCCTCACTTCACAATCTCAGAGCAATAAGGGTGTTGGGTGTGTTAGTGCTCAAAATTGCACTGAAGCAATTGGGCCCTTGTCAAGTGTAAATTCCTAAGTCCTTATCCTAACTTCCATCTCTAAGTGCTCCTTTGAAAGGTCAAGTTCATGTGAAAATTGTCTAAGTCCTAATTTGGTCTTTGCTTGGTGAATGTGTCTTTCTCTTAGACCTTTTTGGGATTTTTACACAAACACAATGTCTGACAGAAATAGGTATTTGGGATTTTTGTCTTAGAAAAAAAGTTCAAAGACTTATTTCCATTGGACATTTTGTTTGCTACAAAAAGTGGAAAGGAATTAAATGTCTTGGCCAAGTCCCATTTACATTAGTCTAAGTGTTTCATAAAAAAATCTAAAGGTCATTTATTTCAGACAATTTGTCTATGGTAAAAATGTTTGAAGGGCACTTGACCTTCAGGAATTACTCCCTTATAGAAATTCCAAAATAAATTCAAAGTCTTATTTTGTTTTAGCCAAAACACTTGTGCAAAAAATTTGAAGGGCACTTACCGTTTGGTAAAAGTGCAAAGGTCTTATTTATTTGGAAAAAGATCCAAGTCTAATTCCTTTTGAAAAAGTGTAAGGTCCAATTGTTTTAGACATTTTGTCTATGGAAAAAAATTTCAAGGGAACTTACCCTTTGGGAATTTTTCCCATGGCAAAAAAGCCCTTAAGAAAATTCCAAATTGCTTTACAAAAATGTAAAGTCCTTATTTGTTTCAGACATTTTATTCATGGCAAAAAGTTTGGAGGGCACTTTCCCTTCAGCCTTTTTGCTTACATAAAAATATTGAAAAAATTCCTTTTTTAAACAAAATTGTAACCTCAATTTATTTGAATAAAATGCCAAGTTTAATTTCTATGCCAAAATTATTCTAGACAAAATGTCCAAAATAATTATCCTAATGATGATAAAATGTTAAAGATTCAATTATTGTGGGATAATTATGCCAAAGATAGATAAGCTAAAGATAAAAGGCAATATAAAATTATTTAAAAGACCAAAAGGCCAAAAATTAAGAATTCTTACAAAATAATTGTCCCGATGAAATTGATTCCAAGACAAATAACTTGTAGACCAAATTTTTGAAGACAAAAGCTCTAAAAGAATTTGCCCAAATTACATGAATGTGATGGTTTCATGGACATTTTTTAATAGGCCTGTGGATGTCAACTTTAAGCCATAAAAAGTAGTTTTTGGAGTTCAAATTTTCCAAGACAGTCATGTGCACATAAAATTCAAGCCCTTAAAGTAGTCATTTGGTTTCAAATAGAGGCATATCTATGTCACACATTTATGTAGAGTAAGATGATCCAATAGTATATGATCAATGCTGAAAGAGTTAAAGGAACATAGAAATAGTGCAGTTATGACAAGTATTGAGCTTTCAAGGAATGATTAAGATTTTGAGCATGTTTTAAAGATCTAATAGTGTGAATGGATAGTTTACAGTTTAGTGGGGCCCAAGATCTAGTGAGATGCTACCACATGGTGCAATAATTCTCAATGTAATAAAGACTATTTATAAGGGACACATAAATCCCATGGGGATACCAAGTGGCACAACCTTAGGGATGAGTGTAAATAGTAGTCAATGACATCCCACCCTTTGGATCATGATTTGATAGAGTGCATTCACCTGCCCAAGAAAGATTTGATGATAGGCAAAGAGTTTAAGTAGTATAATATCTTCTAAGGAGACATGAGGAGGATAAGTGTCAAAACCTTGGTGAGAGACCAAGAAAATAAATAGTTTGTGATCAATTGTGCATCCAATAGATTGACAACATGAATGAGAGAAAAATTTTAAAAAGAGAAAAAGGAAATATAACCTAAGTTTTGCATTCTTCATTTGCTTTGCTTGAATGATCTCCTTTGTGGGAAAGATATTATAGGTTTACAAGATCAAGGTGGGCCACTCAAAGAAAGATATCCAAGTAGCCATGAATCAAGAACATTCAATATCATCATCACAAGGTAATGGGCTTTATTTGACCTACACAAGAGAAAGGTAGTTGTCTATAAGATTCTAGATTTTCCATCAGTTAATAGAAAAAGCATCTTCAGGTAGTAACACATGAGGACAAAGTTTGTTTGGCTCCTCAAATGAGTATTCTCTTTCCATCTCATGTGAAAGGTGTCTCCCACCCAAAGATCAAAATATATGATCCAAATCATCATCATTACTTATAGAGGTAATTGTAATAATCATTTTCCTTATAGTTACATGAAGATTTCAGGTGTGGCAAGGAATATTTTCTAGCTAGGAGCATTTTGGTAGGACTTTCACACTTGCAAATTTACAATGGGTAAAAAACATATAAATAGAATTATCTTTTATTTAAGAGGTTGGCTGGCCATTGTTTTGGTCATTATGGCTATTGTTTTTGGCCTTTAGTTCTTCCTTAGTATTAGCTCTTCCAAATTTTATGATCATTATTGTGTTCATTTTGTCTCTCTTGCTATGGTGGTTGCAGTTGTACAACCAATAAAAAGCTCTAATAGCATCTCTATATTTCTCCCTTGTCCAACATGGAGCAAATCCAACATGCTTGTACCCATGGAAACATTTTGAAACATAGGTGTATGTGAGATTTTATTTCAAGTTAAATGGAAAATATTTATGGTTCTTACTATTTCCTTTTGATGAAGTAAAGTGATATATTCTACAAATGTTGTTGATTTGGCATCTTGATCTATGCTCATTACTGGTTGTCATTTTGGGCTTAGATCTAGATTATAAATACCTTTTTGCATTATGTTTAGGAATTTGTTGTTGAATAACTTATTAGGGTATCCTAGGTTTATGAATTCAATGGGAAAAATTGTATGATATTCTAGTTTTAGTATATGTTCTAGGGTTTTAGGATCATTTGGGTATTTGCATCTCATTAGCACCAATAGATACAAATTAATCTTGGTAGTTCCCCTTAACTTGTTAGTCATTTTTTTGTATCTTTGCAATAAATAATGTCATGAATGTTACAATAATATTTTTTGTTTGAAAAAACTACCAGCACACCACCATACCCTTCCTCTTTATTATCATCTAACTCATCCTACCCTATCCTACCCTATAAATAATACACCTAATTATATATATTAAGTGTTATTTGCTAAGAAAATGCATAAACATTGTATATTTAACATGCATCTCCATTTTTTTCTTTAAATCATAGCATTTAAATATTTTATTCATCCCCTATGTTGTTCAAGGTTATTTTGAATGAAGCTTGCAATCACATTAAAAACTATCGTCAATAACTTGAATATGACCTAGTGCATTTGTGCATTCCTTATGAAAACCCTTCCTAGGTGGATTTTGCAAGTTTTTTTTGTGTCCCAATCATATCTATGTCTCTTTGTGCCAATAATCCCCATGGAGGTTGAATTTTATAATCTCTCCATGTGAGCAAGCTACCCCTTAGGTCCTCTCACCTTGGTTCAGATAGAACCAGAAGTAGTAGGGAGATGACCATACCCTTTGTCAGTGCCTCTCAATAATTTTCTCATTTATGTCTATTTTTTATTTCTCATCATAATAACATGTTTCTCATCATTGACTATAGAAACATACTATCATGTTTCTCATCATTATTTTCCATTTTATTCAAATGTGCAAGTCCAAATTAGAGAGGTTTATAACTGGGAACCAACAATCAACTAGAATTGTTACAAGGGACAAGAAAAGACACCCATGTAAATTGTGTTACTAGGGACTCTTGTAGAGAGTAAGAGATGTAATTATTTCATGTTGGAAGTTTTTTCTAGTATTTTCTATAGTTAGACTATCTTGGTTGTCAACGCCATAGTAATCCACTAGGGATGTGATAGGAACTTTTGAGATTTGATAATTGACATATATTGTTTATTATAAATATCTATTAATGTTACATTTTAGAAGGTGATTTTTTCCCTTTTGAACATTATTTTAAAAAAATTAGTGTCTTTGTGCTATTATCTAATTATTAAGTTCAAAAAAGTTTATTTTTAGCATGTATCACAATAGTTTGTTAACTATTATATTATATAATTTTTATTCTAGTGATGACTCCATTTTTATCATCTAGTTTCAAGGAAGATCGATCCCTATTTTAAATATCTATCTTAAATTTTAGCTTTGAGTGTTTTCTTTCTTGTAAAACTGGGAGGATTAAGATCATCCTTCAAAGGTGACTCATTAGAACCTTGTCTCACCAATATGTTTGCATCAAAGATGGAGGCAAGTTTGGATGCTAGAATGGAAGTACCTGATCCGTTAAATGCCAAAGTAAATGTTGTGAATTTTGATTTTGACATTGACTAGTGTGACAAGTGATTCCTCCCACATCCTCCATGTGCTAATAATTAAAAAATTGATGAGTATTCAAATGAACATAAGTATGCATCATTCAAATATGAGATTTTTATGTTCAATTATTAAGGCTCCCCATGTAAGTTTTATGACTCTATGGAAATGATGTTTGGTACTTCTATTGATCAATTTTAGAGTGTATTCAAGAGGGTACTAACATATGAATTTTATTATGATGATGGTAATATGACACAAACACATGAGTTACCCAATCATGATGAAATCAAATATCTAAAGTGTGTTTTGAAATAAGTGATATACATGGATGTAACATTGGGTAGCTCTATTGGGAATATGGACATTATTGAACAACCAGTTGTTCTTAATGCTGAGTTTGATAATGAAGGTGATTTTTAGAGAATGTCATTTGATGAAGATGGGGTTGTCTTTTATGCCCCTAAGGATGAATTTATTTAGACCTTTTTCAAGCATTATTTCAAGTGCACAAATGACATTATTGATCTTGATGCACTCTTTCTTGGTACACATTTGATTACATCTGAGAAACAAGTTTATTCATAGCTTTGAAAAAGGTACCAAGATATTTTAGCATGGCTTTATCTAGATTTGAGATCATACAAAGAGGATTTTCTTTAATGTGTCATCCTACCATAAATTAACAACAGATCTTTCAAGCAAGTGCAAAGATGGGTTTAGTTCATCTTGGTCACCAAGCTACTAGAAAAGTTAAAGAGATTAATGAATGGCATAATTATAGAGCCATCAAATAATGGAAAGCATTTAAAATATTTCCTTGAATAATTTTGGATAATGTATATATTGTATAGTGGCTTTTTGCTTTGTCCTTATATGACCTTATTGCCCCTCTACTTTGGGCCTTGTTTGTATGGTTTCATTTTGTGTTTCTATTTTGTATTCCTTTTTAAATCCTCATGATCTATTTTTTTAGCCTACCTTATTTTGTTGAGCCTTCATGAATGTTTGTTAAAAATTATTAAGTCTTGACTTTGTATCCCAATGGATTAGCACCTAGTCTTAGTGTTGGGTTTATTTTCATACCTATAGGGGGTATGCATTCCCAGGTTAGAGCCAGTGTCAGTTACTAAAAATTTCATTAAAGCAATTGGGTCTTTATCTAGTGTAAATGTTTAAGTCCTTAGCCCAACTTCCATATCCAAGTGATCCTTTTAAAAGGTCAAGTTTATGTGAAAAATGGCTAAGTCCTAATTTTGTCTTTACTTGGAGAATGTTTCTTTTATTTAGAATTTTTATAGATTTTTATTTGAACATAATGTCTTAAAAAAATAGGTGTTTAGGCTTTTTATCTCAAACAAAAGGTTCAAATAATTATTTCCATTGGACATTTTGTCTGCTACTAAAAGTTTGAAAGAATTAAATGTCTTGGCCAAGTCTCATTTGCATCAAGCTAAGTGTTTCATAAAAAATCCAAAGTGTCATTTATTTTGAACTTTTTGTCCATGATAAAATATTCTGAAGGGTACTTACCCTTCGAAAAAAGTGCAAAGGTTTGATTTCTTCAATAAAAGAACTAAGTCCAATTCTTAGGGAAAAGTGTAAGGTCTAGTTTTTTTAGACTTTTTGTCCATTGAAAAATTTCCAAAGGGTACTTACCCTTTGGCCATTTTGCCTATGGCAAAAAACCCTGAAAGAAAAGTCCAAATTCTTTTAGAAAAAAATGTAGTCCTTATTTATTTTGGGCATTTTGTCTATGGTAAAAATTCCTAAGGGAACTTTCTCTTAGGGCATTCTGCCCATACAAAAATCCCAACAAAAGTCCCTTTTTAGGAAATGTGTAAGCTCAATTTCTTCAAAGAAAATGCCAAGTTTAATTTTTATGATGAAATTATTTTTGACAAAATGTCTGAAATAAGTGTCTCGATGATGAGAAAATGTCAAAGAATCAATTATTGTAGGATAATTTTTGTAATGCACATTTATGTGGAGTAGGATAATCTAACAGTGCATGATCAAAGCTAAAAGAGTCAAAGGAACCTAGGACTAGAGTAGGCATGACAAGTGTTGAGCGTGTAAGGCATGATTAAGAGTTTGAGAAAGTTCTAAAGATCCAACAATGTGAGTGGATAATTTATAGTTCAATGGGGATTGAGATATAGCAAGCTATTAACACATGGTGTGATAGTGCTCAATATAATAGAGATTATTTTCAAGGGACATAGAAATCTCAAGGGGTTTCTAAGTGGTATAATGTCAGGGATGAGTGTAGATAGTAGTTAATGATGTCTCACCCCTCAGATCAAGATCTAATGGAACACATTCACCCACCCAAGTAAGATTTGATGGTAGGTAAAGAGTCAAAGCATTCCAAGGTCTTCTAGGGAGATGCAAGGATGACAAATGTCAAGCCCTTAGTGAGTGACCAAAAAAATCAATGGTTCATGGTCAATCATGTAGCTAGTAGATAGATGATGTGAATGAGAGCAAAATTTTTGAAATAGGAAAAGGAAATATAACTTAAGTTTTGAATTCTTTGTCTTCTTTGCTTTATTGAGATCCTCCATGGGAATTATTTGTAGGTTTATAAGATCAAGGTAGGCCACTCCAAAAAATGTCTCTAAGTAGCCATGAATTAGGAATATTCCAATGCCATCATCACAAGGTAATTATATTTCTTTGGCATGCATAGGTGAAAGGAAACTATCCAAAATATTCTAGATTTGACATCAATTAATAAAAAAGCATCTCCAAGTAGTTTCATATGAGTACAAAGTCTATTTGTTTCCTCAAATTGAAAATTCTCTTTCTAGCTTGTGTGAAAGGCATATCCCACCCAGATATCAAAAGATATACTCCAAATCATCATCATTCCTTATAGAGGTAGTTTTAACAATCATTTCCTTATAGTTCCGTGAAGATTTTAGGCATGACAAGGAATAGTTTCCAACTAGGAGCATCTTAGTGGGACTTTGGCACTTTCAGATTTGAAATGAATAAAAAATGTGTAAATAGAAGGCTTGTGTTCTATTTAGGAGGTTGGTTGGCTATTATGTTGGTCATTATGGTCATTGTTGTTGGTCTTTGGTTCTTCCTTGGTATAGGCTCTTCCACATTTTGGGATCAATATTATGTGTATTTTGTCTCTCTTGCTAAGGTGGTTGTAGATATATATCCATTAGCAAGCTATGAGACATATCTATATGTCTCCCCTGTCCAACATGGAGCAAATCCACCATGTTTATCCCCATGGTAACATTTTGAAACATTGGTGTATGTAAGATTTTCTTTCAAGTTAAATGGAAAATATTTGTGGTTCTTACTATTTCCTTTTGATGAAGTGCAGTGATGTGTTTTTCAAATGTTATTGATTAGGCATCTTGTTATGTGTTCATTACTCATTGTCATCTTGGGCTTAGATCTAGATTATAAATCCCTTTCTACATTATGGTTGGGAATATGTTTTTGAATAACTTGTTAGGGCAACCTAGGTTTATGGATTAAATGGGAAAAAGTATATGAGATTCTAGTTTCAATGTATGTTCTAGGGTTTCAAGATCATTTGGGTATTTGCATTTCATTGGCACTAATAACTACAAATTACTCCTAGTAGTTCCCCTTGTTAGTCATTTTTCTGCATCTTTGCAATAAATAATGTCATAAATGTTTCAATAATCCCTATTGTTTGAAAAAACTACCAGCACACCACCACACCCTTCCACTTTATTATCATCTAACTCATCCTACCCTATCCTACCCTACAAATAATACACCTAGTTGTATATCATAAGTGTTATTTGCTAAGCAGATGAATAAACATTATATATTTAACATGCATTTATTTACTTTTGGTTTAAATCCTAGAATTTTAATCTTTTATTCATTCCCTATGTTTTTGAATATTATTTTAAATGAATGTTACAATAAAATTCAAATCTATCTTCAATAGCTTGAATGTGACTTAGTGCATTTATGCATTCTTTACGACAACCCTTCCTAGGTGGAGTGTGAAAATTTGGTTGTGTTTGGGTCACATCTATGTCTCTTTGTGCCAATAATCTCCATGGAGGTTAAATTTCATAATCTCTCCATATGACCAAGCTACCCCTTAGGTCCTCTCACCTTGGTTCAGGTAGAATCAGAAGTAGCAGGGAACTGACCATACCCTTTATCAGTGCCTCTTAGTCTAGTCCATTTTTTATACCCAACCCTTCCCTAGATATAATGACATAATAACAAGTTTCTCATCATTATTTGCATTTTTTTCAAGTTTGAAAGGCTAGATTAGATAGGTGTACAACTTGGAACTAAAAACATGGTTTTCAAATACATACCATCAACCACATATTTATACCTACCCATAAAACCAAGTTGGCTTCCCCCTTGGTGATGAAATACAAGTAGGTAGATCTTGGGAAGAAAAATGTTTAATGCTTGTATAGTGTAAAGTGATTTGGAAGTACGAAAATAAAAATAGTTTGAATAAATCTATAAATTAAAAAAACCACCTAATTAGCCTATGTTTGATACTCTATGCATACAAGTAACTAAAATGAAAAGTGGGATAATTACGAGAAAACTAGGTTAATTCCTTTGAATATGAAGATTACATAGTCAATTTAGGTGATACTGTATGCAAAAAATATAGAACAAAGTTGATAGGGTCACTAATTTTCTATGGAATCAAGATCCAAAATAACAAATCCAAATAGATAATTTGTGTCTTCTAGACAGAAGATAGGCTAGAAAACTATGTCAAGCTAATCAACATAGTTAAATGAAAAAAATAAATGATAGAGAAGGTAAGGATGAAACTTGGTAGTTTTGAAATGATCATTTTGAAAATTTCATGATTTGTTTCTCAAATGTTGATTTTAAATATTTTGTAAGGTTGACACAGTCTACAAAACTTGTATGTTGAAAAATAATCTATGAAAATAGTTGACTCAGAGAATGTCTACAAACCTGTATGTTGTAAAATAATAATTATGAATAGATTCAACTAGCTCAACTATGTATGCAATTATATAACTAAATAAGAATATTATGTTGATTTGATTGATCTAGTCACCTGTATTTGTAGAAGACTTGCACATAAAGATCAGAGTCATTTTGGAGTGACAATGTGTTAAACATGCACACAAAATTTTAGACTGTATCGATAGGTTTGATATAGTACTAACAAAATATTAATATATAATATGATAATATAATTAATGTGTGAATGAAAACCTACAAGGTTTTATTCATGTTAGGTTCACTAGAATGTATACAAAAGAAAATTCAGTTGATCTATTAATCAATTAGCTCGAAGAAGATAAATACTACTTACACTTTCGTTTGTTGATACATTTAGACATTTAGGGTTATGACCAAGAGGATTTACTATACCTAACCAATGGGTCTCTTATAAAAATAACATCACTAAAGAGGGTTTCAAAGCCTCTAGGAAAGCAACACCATGCAATAACTCTAGCTAGGTCCTATGGTTTCATATTCACTAAGTACATGATAAGTAAAGTAAAATATAATCTAGTGTAAAATGATTAACACACCACAACATATATTTCATTCAGATATTTTATTCATCATTTAAGATTACAATATATAGGAGAGTTGTCTCCTTCATACAAGGAGTCAACACTGATCCTCATCCCTCATATCTCTCAACCTCTCCTTAAGACTCTAAGACATATTCCCAAAGGGATAAGTTATTCAAAAACATATTCCCAACCATAATGTAGAAACGAATTTATAATCTAGATCTAAGCCCAAGATGACAATGAGTAATGAGCATAGAACAAGATGCCTAATCAATAACATTTGAAAAACACATCACTTTACTTCATCAAAAGGAAATAGTAAGAACCACAAATATTTTCCATTTAACTTGAAAGAAAATCTTACACACACCAATGTTTCAAAATGCTACCATGGGGATAAACATGGTGGATTTGATCCATGTTGGACAGGGGAGACATATAGATATGCTCTCATAGCTTGCTAATGGATATATATCTACAACCACCTTAGAAAGAGAGATAAAATACACATAATAATGATCCCAAAATGTGGAAGAGCCTATACTAAGTAAGAACCAAAGACCAACAAAAATGACCATAATGACCAACACAATAGCCAACCAACCTCCTAAATAGAACACAAGCCTTTTATTTACACATTTTTTATCCATTTCAAATCTGAAAGTGCCAAAGTCCCACTAAGATTCTCCTAGTTGGAAACTATTCCTTGTCATGCCTAAAATCTTCATGGAACTATAAGGAAATGATTGATAAAACTAACTCTATAAGGAATGATGATGATTTTGAGTATATCTTTTGATATCTGGGTGGGATATGCCTTAGCTAGAAAGAGAATGTTCAATTTGAGGAAACAAATAGACTTTGTACTCATATGAAACTACTTGGAGATGCTTTTCTATTAATTCATGTCAAATCTAGAATATTTTGGATAGTTGCCTTTCACTTATGCATGCCAAAGAAATCTAATTACCTTGTGATGATGGCATTGGAATATTACTAATTCATGGCTACTTAGAGACATTTTTTGGAGTGGCCTACCTTGATCTTATAAACCTACATATAATTCCCATGGAGGGTCTCAATAAATCAAAGAAGACAAATAATTCAAAACTTAGGTTATATTTCCTTTTTTTGATTCAAAAATTTGGCTCTCATTCGCATCATCTATCTACTAGCTACATGATTGACCATGAACCATTGATTTTTTTGGTCACTCAATAAGGGCTTGACATTTGTCATCCTTGCATATCCCTAGAAGACCTTGGAATGCTTTGACTCTTTACCTACCATCAAATCTTACTTGGGTGGGTGAATGTGTTCCATTAGATCTTGATATGAGGGGTGAGACATCATTACCTACTATCTACACTCATCCCTGACATTATACCACTTAGAAACCCCTTGAGATTTCTATGTGTCGAGTTAAATAATTTAATATTTATTTTAACAAAATAAGTTTATGTGTCGAGCTCTCCTTGTCTTAGGTAATGAAATATAGTATTATTTATAAAGTATAAAAAAAATAATTATACTCTAGTCATGTTAAATGTTTTTTAGATTAGTTTATAGGTTTTAAATTTTTATAGTGTCTATCCATGTAAAAATTCATGAGTCTTTAGGAATTTTAATTATTTAACTAAGACTAATAAAATTCAAATAAAATGAACACTCAATAATAAAAAATGACTTTAGACTAACCGTGAAAATCAAGACATAAAACCATAAACCTAAATTTCTAGATCTTAGCTATGTCACTGCTGATTGGTTCGAGACTAATGTGGAAGGAATTTTTTGACTAAGCCAGCATAGAGGGTAAGTTAGTCAATGTCAATTTTGAGGTGGGTAAATTTTTAGATAGAGAAAGGCTGTAGATAATGAAATACTTATTTTTGAGAGATTTGTTGCATGTTAATTTCAGCTAGCTGTTGAAATAAAAGTGGCTGAGAGTTTTTAGGGATCCATTGTGGGTAACAAAAATGACATACTTAGCATGGATAGAATACTTCCATTGTGATGACCTTCCATCAATATGAACAAATGCCACATGTAGAATAAGCACAACACCAAATATGAATGGATGACTTTGAGAACCATATATGACAATGTGAATAATACATCAAGAATAGAATAATGATAAACATATTTTGATTTTAATTTTTTATAGCTTCATAATTTAGAGCAAAACATCACTTATCATTCAATATAAATTTATAAAAGATAATAAATATATGGAGTTAGAAAAATACACGAGCAGTCTTGATCAATGATTAATGATTAATCTCCATTCACTATTCACCCATACATGGTAGATCATAAAACTCCAAACTACTTACAACTAATAGAATTCCTATCAACATATACACTAAACTTCCATTATAGAAACAAAGGTATCATGGCCCTACTACTAGATAAAATGATTAACCCATATTTTTAGAAAACACACCAAAACATATATTTCATTCAGATATTTTATTCATCATCTGGGAGTATAATATATAGGAGAGTGGTCTTCTTTACACAAGGAGTCAACACTGATCCTCATCCCTCATATCTCTCAACCTCTCCTTAAGACTCTCTCACATGAGATGTCTTATGTGAGTTTTATTTACACGTTACATATATTAATATTATGAATAATTTTCATACTAAAATTTTATAATATAATTCTCACCAAACTTTGTGTCACAAAATGGGGGTGATAAACATGAAATTAAACATGCATAAAATACTTACAATTAATATATGTATAGATATAACACTAATGCATGGAAAGATAAATATATGCAAAAGCAATTACTTATGTTACTTCTATCTACTAAAATAGATGAATAAAGTTAGATATAATTAACTTGAAGATGAACCAGTTGAGATTCAATGTCTCCCTTAGGCAAAGGTGCTTTACAAGATATTTTTATGGTTTATAAGGATCACTAAGATAGGCTAGATCATCCAAAACTTTTCCACAAGAAAAGATTCTTATCCAAGTATAAACCCTAATAAATACCTCCTCAAGTAGAATGGTGGAAGACATATTGTAAAGAAGCGCAAATGAATAATTACCTCCTTCTCCCTCTATGAAATGGTGAAAATAGATGTGTGTATATAGTTGGATCTAACCCTAAAAATTCATAAAATTTTAGATGATAGGGGCAGCCCAATTTGAACCTATATTTTTAATTGATTAAAAAAAGTTAGGTCATAGTCTAGGTCGGCTAAGGTTGACCTAGACCCATAACATGTAAATATAAATTACAATACAGGGTCGACCTAGGCTGACATTATTTGATAAATGTCAAAAATGGGTGTAGGATTAGGTAGGGGATAAGTAAGGTGGTGAATTTATTTGGGGAGTATGTAATACATGAGGAAAATCTTAGGTAAGTGTATAATATATGGTTATGTAGATAGAAAGTGGTGGTATAGGGGACAATAATCTTGTGAATCACTAATGGTTTGCCTACCCCTTTCTTGATATACCCTTTAAGGCATGCACTCAAAAAGATCGAGAATCAATTAGTTCCTACAAGATATAAATCATTAATAATTGACAAAGTTTGAAAATATTATGTGTATACATATACTCCATTTGAATCTCATCATGTGTCATTCAGGTACAACACAAGATGGTGCTTCAAGAAAAGAACATGGTAACACACAATGTTGAAGATAAATAAATTATAGTATTTTAAAATAAATAATAAGTGAAAGGAAATTACTAAAATTAAATAACTAAAATAAAAGTAATGTATTCGTACCTTGACATACCTTTTTATCTAAATGGTTGTTTGTTGTGTTTGTAGTTTTGATTATGGAGGGCATGAAGACTACCTGGACAAACCCAAGGATACAAAACTAAAGATAAAAAATAAATAAACATATGATAGCCAAGATAACTAAACTATGAAGGCAAGATGTACTTAAATTGGGTAGTTAAAAATCTAAGGATACTAAATGACTGAATAACTCAAACAAGTAAACTTTAAGTAAGAAAGGAAAATAAACCTATTCAAACTAAGAATACAAGTAAAAATGGTAATCAAACATAAATATAAGATCAATAACAATCCTTAATTAGAAAAAATGGGAAAGTAATGGTAAAACAATACTGACGAGTGAGCAGTAAAAATACTTATTCAATAATGAATGGAAAAAGTACATAGATGGGGAAACAACATTGTTGAGTGAGAAGTAACAATCCGACCTCACTCAACAACGGAAAAATTATTGAAAAATAAAAATAAATGCAGTTGTCTAAAAAAAGGGAGTACAAATAAAATATAGAAAACAAATGTGGTTGTCTAAAAAAAGGAGATACAACAATGGAAATTTTTCAAATAAACCAAGGCAATTCTAGAAATATAAAGCCATGTTGTAAAGAATTAATCCACAGTCACTCAATCATACTATTTTTTTCTAAAGATGGATAAAACTAAAATAAATTAGTGATAGCATGTTGTTAATATATGAAGAAAAAGGAAATATATAAATGGGAAATTATATTTAGAATCAAACTTATCTATCAAGGAGGAAATGAAATGGGTGGTGGAGGAAATGAATGAAAATACAAGGTAGATAATTTTTTATTGAAGTCAAGACACTTGATTTAGCTTCATAAAAACAAGAGGAATTTTGACATTAAGTATTCTAGAGAACATTTCCTAACCACACAAGTCTTGGGTCACCAAATTAAGTAAAAATATCATCCCATGAAGGCTATATGCATTTAAATAAAAATAGACCTACCTTCACATAGCACGATTCCCATTCTTTAGGACTCCTTACAAAGTTTTCGATCACTGAAATGATTGGGTACTTATGTGAGAAAGTAGGTAGCACTTATAAATTATTTAAATTCTCCTATTCCAATCTACTAGCCTACCATACCCCAAAGGACCTTGGCTATATCATGATGTCAATTATGGAGTTTGAGCTTCGATTAAAGATGGAGATGTGCTATGAATCATGTTTTTTGGTGTGAATTTGAATTTTGACTTTGTATGTTGCCCTTTTATTATTGCCTTTTATTTTAAATTGTTTAGATTTTAAATTTTTATAGATTTTTCTATTCCTCCTCCATACAAATTTAGAGAACCCAATATGGGTGCTAAAAATGACTATCATTTGAAAAGTTTGGACTTGGTTACTACGAAAGAGAGCTATGAGAATATGGAATCTTTATCAAGAGGGCCTAGTCATATCCATGGTATTACACTATACCTCATAAGATAAAAATCTAAGAAGGTGTAAAAATCATTATAAAATAACAAATCAAATAAAATCAAAAGGAATTCATGAGGAAGACAAGGTCTTATCCATGGTATTATAATGCAACTCATGATGAAAGGAAATCAAAGGACCAAGAGAAGGAAATAAGGTTTGTGTAAGAAGAGACTGATATAAAGGGTAAGACCCATGTAGAAATCCTAAAAAAGTATTAGTAGTATAGCATATAAAAATATGACAAGGGAAATATCTAAGCAAAGTATTTATTCAAGAATTATGCATTAGTGGGCTCTTTGAAAATATGCCCTTCATTAGTTTGGAGGCGAGAGGTGATAGGACCAAGAATATCTTTCAATAAATAAGGGCCCCATAATTTTTGGGTATATTTACCTTATTTATCATGGTCATTGTCTAATTTAGGGACTATATCACCTATATTGAAAGTGTAAACTTTAACCTTTTTATTATGTTGTTTGGCCATACAAGCCTTGTATTGGTGATTATATTTAGAGCATCTAAATGGTGTTCATAAATAATATCAAGAGAATGAAGGTGAGATTCACATAATTATTTATCAATAATGATAACATAAAGATATATATGTAAGGATTAAATTTATAATGATAAAACATAATCAGAGATATAGACTAACGAGAATGGTGTTACCCATTGGCAGTATGTATGCTAGTATGATAGGCCAAAAGTGTAGGATATAATTGAACATGCCAATCCATGTGGGTTTCATAGATGGTTTTTTGGAGGATTTTATCAAGAATTTTATTTATGGCTTTAGCTTGGCCATTACATTGTGGATGCTAGGGTGTGGAAATTTTTTGAGATATTTTTAATTTAGCACATAATAGCTTCACATCCTTATTTTTAAAATTACCACCATTATAAAAAATGATAGTATGGGGAAATACAAAATGAAAACTAATTTGATTAAGGATAAATTTTGAAATTATAGTTCTCATGATGTTGATGAGAGGCATAGATTCTACCCATTTGGGAAAATCTTTAGTAGTCATGAATATAAAAACATGTCCATCTTGTGACCAAGGTAGTTTTTATATGAGATCTAATCTCCACATGGAAGATGGATAAATAGATTCCATATTTTTGACCTCAATTGGTGGTGTATAAATTAGATCATCTGGAGTTGGCAAAGACTACATTTTTTAGTGAAATCAATAGAATCCTTTTTGAGAGTAGGCCAAAAGTATCCCATACATAGGTATTTTCATGTTATAGCATGCATGCTATAATGAATACTATAAATCCCCCCATGTGTTTGTTCAAGGAGAGGAGGGATCTCTTATTTCATTACATAATAAAACATGGTACCTTCTGCATTATAATAATAAAGGGTATTATAGTGAAAGACATAATTAAAATCTTGTTTTTTAATTCTAGTCTTATCACAAGAATCCAAGTCCTATGGATGAGTTTGATGTTCAAGGATTTGGATAATGTATTTATACCATTGGATATATCTAATTGTGACAACTTCAATATTACAAATAAGTAAATCTTTCAATTGGATAGAAGATGGGGAATTTCTTATTTGAATAAGAAATTTGGAATTACTAAGAACTTGATATAGATGAAATAAGGATGTTGAAGAACTAAGAGAGTTAACAATAGAATTTTGATATCTTAGAATAGGCTTAATGGTAAATGAGGTAAACTATTGGCAAGGGTAGTATCCATTTGATGATAAGTGATAATATTTTCACTTTTACATTGGTAATCACTATTAATCTGATGGTAGATAAGTTAGGAGTCACCCAAAGTGTGCATATATGGAATATGTAAGTCAAGAGTTACTCTAATGCTTAAGATTAATGCTTCATATTCTACCATGTTTTTAGTGACATCAAAGGTGACCCAGAATGCTAAAGGGATTATTTTACCATAAGGAATAGTTAGAATACAATCTACCCCATCTCCTTAGAGACATTTGGTGTCATTAAAGTGGAGGGTCTAGGTGTCTTTGTGGAAATTTATAGTGATAACTAATTTGATAGTGGAAGTTATGAAAATAATATTTAAGAGAGATAGCCTGATTAAGACCTTCAATATAGAAAATGTTATCATTAGGAAGACTATCTTTAAGGTGATTTGTAGTGGGTATGGGTGTTATTTTAAGTTAATCAATAATGACTTGTACTTTAACATATTTTTACATTATGATGCGAAGGTCAAATTCCATGAAGATAACCATTAATTTTCCAATTCAATCTCCAAGTAAAAATGCTTTGGAGAAAAAGTGATGAAGTGGGTTGGAATTAATGATGACATAGGTTGTTTGATAGAGCATATAGTGATGAAGGTTTTTATATGCAAAAATTAGATAACAAGGAAATCACATTATACTCTTGTATAATGTTTTTCATAATCAATGAGGCCTAAAATAATATACTAAATAACATGATCCTATAGTATCATCTTGTTGGGAAAGCATTTCCCCACCTGATATGAGAGTATAAAAAGTGTACAAAATCAAAGGATGATCATTATAACATGGATGAAGGGTAGGTGGATGAAGAAATGATTTTTTCATGTTGTCAAATGCCTTTTTACCAAGATCAATCCATTCTAAATAATCACCTTTCTTAACAATGAATTAAAATAATATATGTGATAAGCCATTTTGGGGATGAATCATTAGATTACCCCAACCTTACCGAGGTAAGTAAGAATATCTAGAATGAAGCAAGTAATAGGCATGTTGAATATAACTTTGATTTTAGAAAGATAAACATAAATACCATGAAGATAGACTAATAACCCTAGAAATTTACCAAATATAATGCCAAAAACACACTTGTAAGGGTTGAATACAACTTTGTACGTGATGAGTTCATTAAAGATGATGGTTAGATTAGAGAAATGGGTTTTGTAAATTTTAAATTTGGTGATGAGATAATCCACATAGGTTTAAACAATATTATTTATAAGGTCATGAAAAATGTGGGTCATATCCCACTAATAGGTAGTTTTTATATTTTTAAGATTGAAGGGCATCTTAACATAGCAATAGGTGCCCCACTCCATAGTGAATGTTATCTTGTGTTACTCTTTGGGGATGATATGAATTTGATTATAGCCTAAAAAACCATCCATGAGGGACAAAATTTCATATCTAGTAGTGGAATATATGATGGCATCTATCAAAGGTAATGGAAACTTTTCTTTGGCATAAGCAAGGTTGAGATTGTAGAAGTCGATGCAGATGCAAACGGCCATGGTAAATCTTTTGTGAATGGGAATAATATTTGACACCCATTTAGAATATTCCACAATTTTAATAAATTTGAGACATAATAGTTTGATAATTTATTTATGGCATAGGATAGAAACTTCAGAGGGAAATTTATGATATTTTTGACAAATAGGTTTGACATCGAGGTATGTGATTATGTTGTGAAAAATGATACTAGGATCAATGTTAGGCATGTCCTTATATGACCAAGTGAAAGTGTCATGATATTTATAAAAAAATAGACTAAAATTATCATGCTCGATCAATGTGATTTCTCTATAAACTTTATCAGTTGAGGACATGAGGGTGCACCATATTCTATTCTTATGGTTTCCTCAATAAGCATATCATTTTTGTCTTGAAAATGATATGATGCATTAGGAAGAGAGGAAATGAGATTGGTTTTGGGATCAATGATAGTAATGACGGTTAAAATGATGGTATTTTCTCTCAAAATTCATAAGTTTGTCATGCTACCTAGGAGTTGAGGTTCTCGAGCATGTAAAAACTAAGGTATAGATTCATCACTAGGCAATGTAGGTTGAGGTCCATAATATTCCACATCTACTTCAAAATCAATGATTTAGTTACCATGGAGATCATACTCAAAATATATCTAGTGTGTATCTGTGACCTTAGCATCAAGATTTATATTAAGGGTAGGTGTAACTGTGGAGTAAATTTGATTATATGTAATTAGATTGAATATATGTTATCTTTGGAATTGTTGATGGGAGATAATCTGGTAGAATAACTAGTGGGATATGAGGTATAGAAGGTTTCATAAGATCTGACATTATGAGAGGTAATACTTGTTCAAAAACCCAAGGAGTAATAAGAAGTGGAGAATTAACTATAGGTACATCAATTTTAGGTTCTAACTCAATGTCCATGGAAATAATATGAAAATCATAGTTAAAATAATGTACTTTAGCTAAGGTTTGCCAATAGTGTTAAACATCTAAGTCTCTTGATTAAGCTTGGGCCATAATGTAGTTATCATCATAGGTGGGATACATAGCACATTCTTGTCTCTAAAGTAACTTTTGAAGGTTATATGCCTAAATCACTAAATTTACAAGGTGATATGGTGAAAGGGTTTTGAAATAACTTGGCCACTCCTTAATCATTACAAGTGAAATCATCTTTTATATAAGATCTTTCATGTTAATTATATAGAGGAGGAAATTCGATGATTTCATTGATAAGAGGGATGGTAAGATCAAAAGGTAACAAGGAAGGAGGAAACCACTCCAAAATGTAAGGAGGTATCTTGGTATTATTGCATGTGTTTTGAAAATAGTTTGGGTCATCATCATCAGAATCAAAAAAAGTGGCATGTAAGTCTAGATTTATATTGATGAATTTAATTAAAGGTGCACTATTAATTTTTTGGAATAGTGGGAATCCGATACTAAGTTTTAGGCTTGAGAAGCTAAATACTCTATGTGTTAGGATCATACTCACTTTTATATCATTTTCCAATATGAATAAACTTGATACATTGGCTATCAAAAGAGGTAATAGCCCTCAGGAATGAGTCTATGGGCATCCTAAGATTATATTATAGGATAATGATAATAGAAAACCATAAGCTTAATACGTATAGTTTTGGGTCCAATAGTAAGAGGGAACCCAATACAAAGAAAAAAATTTTGATTGGTCTTGTCGAATCCATGTCATGTTAAATGAGTTTTTTGAGATGATCTTTGTTATACCCAAGTTGTTGAATGATCCAAAATGATGTCACATTAATTCCTGACCCTTCATTTAATAATAATTTTCAAATAAGGGTGGTATTAATGGCTATTTTAATAAAGAAAGGTGGATCATCAACTCGAAAGAGAATTTCATCATTGATCATGTCTTGTTCAAGAAATTATATGGAAGGTTTTGAATAAGGATAAATAGTTTCAATGGTATGAACTTAAATGGGCTGAGGCTTGTGAGAAATTTATTCATCTTCTAAGGAAGATGGTTCTTTGATTATTGGAGTTGTTACATTATGAATTCATGGATAATGGGGATAAGTGAAAATTAACTCCATGAGAGGAATTTTACAAGGCATAGAGTTAAGTTCCTCTAATAATTTCTAATGAGTTTTAGAAGAGGAAGAACCATCACAAGGATGGGAAGGTAAAATATGTTTAATAGGAAGTTAAGTAGTTAGAGGTTCAGATTGGGGAAGTGGTTCCTCATTTGTTTTCAAAGGTAACTTAGTGGTAGTAGTGTCTTTTAGAAGTTGTTTTTCTAAAGATGGTTTCTTTGGTTTGGTAATGAGATATTTATGGGTGGGTTTGCATCGATAATTGACCTTAGCCACATTCACATGTTGGGAATTAGTACAGTATTGATCATAATTAATGTTAATCATGCAAATATCCTTGTTTGATTATTGCGGGTTGGCAATAGAGAATTTTTTTATATTATTAGAGGAATATGATTTTTAAGCTTGTTTATTTTTAGAAGCATTAACATAATCATGGTGATGGATTTTGATCATGGTATCATTATTTATTAAATATCCTAGCATAAAATAAATAGTATTTTTTTAATCCCATGACATGTTTCATGGGAATGAGCTATATCAGAATGAAACCAACAAAATTGGTTAGGATCATACCATTTAAGGGGATTATTAAGATACATGAATGGTTTATAAGGCACTAAAATTTGTTTGATTTGTTGCATGGTTAATAGTGTAAGGGAAGGTTGGGTATTTTCTACTTTGGCTACTCCTAGTTTTGGTTGAGGAGGATCACCAATTATTGCATTAGTTAAATATTGTAAATATCACTTGATGATATTAGTGTTAGGTTCAAAATGTTTCATTAGAAATTTTTGATGCTTATCTTGGTTGAGAGCATTGTTTAAATTTTGGGGAGAAAAAATTCCAAACCTTATATTAAAAGGAAGGTGTTAAGGTTATGATCAAAATTTTTAACAAGTTGTCATCAGTCATGTTATGATCATATTTGTGAGCCAAAGATTTCAATCATTTCATAAAATCATGAGTTTATTCGATAGGGGATTGCTTATCATTGATGAAATGACTAAGACAATTTTCAAGATGATCATTATGTTACAATTATTTAACTAAAGGATTAAATAAATCCTCAAGTTGCCATATAGAATGTTGGGGAAGTTGGTTATACCATTTTAATACATCACCAGAGAAGGTTTTAACTAAAATTTTGGTATTGGAGAAAGCATTAGCTTAGATACACTCTTTATAAATATTAGTAAATTCCTTGAGAAAATATGTGGGTCCTTTAGTCCCATCATATTTAATAGTTGAAGATATATTATCAATATCAATAGATACAATGAAAGGGGATAAAGGTCTATTTTTAATGTATTGAAGCATATTATTATGCATGATAGGTTAAGGAATAATATTTTTCATGACATATTTAAGAGGTGGAAGAATAAAATCTTGATTATTTTGGGGAAGAAAAATAGGAAGCTAATTGGCCATGTTTATCAAATGATGTTGTAGTTGCATCATTTGAGAGGTGTTAGATGTTTTCAAGATGTTCATTTATTACACTATCTAAGCAAGAATTTGAGTTTTATAAATTGGTGGGTTGGTGTTGATAGGAATATTCCCCAAATTGGTATTAGTGGGAGGGTTACTACATGGTGAATTGGTATGATGTGGGTTTTTGGTTTTGAGAAGGTCTCTTGTGGGGTTATTTGTTAGGCTTGTGTCAACTAACCCCATAGTATGGTAAGATGTCTAAAGGTGATAATTATCTTAATAAGTATGAAATGGGTCTAATCCAATAATCTCACATGTTATATTAATTTGAACCATATTACAATTAAAATATGAGAGATCATAAAAAGCGATCCAAGATTGAGGATCCTCTTAGGTAGCGAAGGTAGGAAGAAAATAATATCCCATATAGTGTCTAAATTTATTTAGGTTTTCCAAAAATATTATGATAAGGGATTTCATGATTCGTGAAGGAAAAATATAAAATAAATAAACAAGGAGGAAAGATAGGGACAAAGTTAGCCAAACATAGAATAATATCAGCTAATAAGTACAAGGTCAACCAGGTAGACATAATCTATGGAAAAAGTCCACATAATAAGATGTAAAAGACACAGTCAAATTGCTTGATTGTGTTTTATAGATGATAAAAATGAAACATTCTATAAATATACATAGTCATATGGGTTAATTATGTACCACAGATGGAGAAATTGAATAGATAAAAAAGTTAAATAGTTGGATAGGTCGATTACATACTGAAGGTAAGCAAGATTAATAGTTTGTAAAAGACTATGTTGACAGGATGATAGTGTTCTAAAAATAGGGAAAATATTTGTAAGATAACATCTAAGTAAATAAAGTGAAGAACATAATCAATTAGATGAATGTGGGTTGATCTAATTGGAACACACATCATAAACCTTACACTAACACTAGCTAGTGCAAGTTTTACAATACAAAATACAATGATCAAAGAGCAAGTGATAAAACTTGAATGTAAATGTTATATAATTAGTCATTCCTAAATTTTGTTAAGTTATAATAAATTTTGAAATTAATGTGATGGCGATTTGGTTGTAAGAAAGAACTAGAAAGCAATTTATGGATAGTTTTTGGTAGTTTAGGTTAAAAGGGATCTGGATTGGTGATAGTAATGGCTTGGTATTGAGGCCTACCCCCTCACTTCACAATCCCATAATGCTAAGTGTGTCAAGTCCTTTGACAATATATACCATCAACCATGTCTTTATACTTGGCCATAAAACCAAGTTGGCTTCCCCCTTGGTGATGAAATCTCAGTAGGTAGACCTTGGGAATAAAAATGTTTAATTATTATTTAGTGTAAAGTGATTTGGAAGTGTGCAAAAGATAAAAATAGTCTAGATAAATTGGTAAATTAAAAAACCACATAATTAGTTTATGTTTGTTACTCTAAGCATGCAAGCAACTAAAATAAAAAGTGAGCAAATTACTAGCAAAATAGGTTAATTCCTTTGTCTATGAAAAGCAAGAGTCGGTTCAGGTAACACTGTATTCAAAAAATATAAAATAGAGTTGATAGGGTTGTTATTATTCTACAAAATTAAAATCTAGAAGAACATAGTTGAGTTAGTTGACCCAATTTTTATAAGGTTATAATTTTATAGATTGCAAACTTGTGAAAAATAATACTATAAATGAAAAATAGAAATGATAGAGAAGGTAAGAATGAAACTTGGTAGTTTTGAAAATGCTCAATTTGAAAATTTTATGTTGTGTTACTCAAATACTAATTTTAAATATTTTATGAATAGAGTTGATTGGGCCAACGTAGTCTACAAAACTTGTATGCTAAAAAATAATCTATGAACAGAGTCTACAAGTGTGACTATGTTTACAAACTTATATATTGAAAAATAATAAATATGAATAGAGTCAACTGGACCAAATATGTATGTAATTATATAATTAAAGAAGAAAACTATGTTGAGCTTATCAATCTAGTCACTTGTATTTGGAGAAGACCTGCATAGAACATAGTCATTTTTGAGCAATTGTGTGTTAAACATATGCACAAAATATTAGACTGTATCGATAGGTTCAATACAGTACTATAAAAATAAAAAATACATAATATGATAATAAAATAAATCGATGAAGTAAAACCTACAAGGGTTTGATTCATGTTGGGTTCACAAGGATGTATACAAAGGAAAATATAGCTGATCTATTAATCAATCCTACCTCGAAGAAGATAAATCCTACTTACACTTCTATTTTTTGATACATTTAGAAATTTTGGGTCATGAATAATATGGATCTTCTAGACCTAGACAAGGGGTCCCTTATCACAATAACATTGCTAGAGAGGGTTCGAAAGACTCTAGTAAAGCAACAACATGTAATAACCATATATAGGTGCTATGTTTTCATATTCACTAAGTACATTTAAAATAAAGTAAAATCTAATTTAGTGGTCACCAAAGCTTGTGGCCCAAAATGGAGGTGATGAACATGAAAGTAAACATGCATAGAGTAATTCTAATTAATATGTGTAGATATAACCCTAATATGTGGAAAGATAAATATATTCAAAATTCATTACTTATGCTACTTCTATCTACTAAAATAGAGGAGTAATATTAGAGATACTTACCTTGAAGATGAACATGTAGAGACTCAATCTCTCCCTTGGCCAAAGGTTTTTTTTTGCAAGAGGTTATTGTGGTTTTTAAGGATCACTAAGAAAAGACTAAGCATCCAATAATTTTCCACAATACAAGATTATTCTCCAAGTATAAACCCTAAACAATAACTCCTCAAGTAGAATGGTCGAAGATCAAATTGTAAAAATAAATAAATGAATAGTTAACTCCTCTCTTTAAAATGATGGAAATGAATGTGTATATATAGCTAGACCTAACCCTAAACCTTTATAAAATTGTGGCTGATAGGGTCACCCCGATTAGAATCTATATCATTAATTGATAAAAATAAGTTGGGTCCTAGTCTAGGTCAACCAAGGCCAACCTACACCTGTAATGTGTAAATATCAATTAGAATATAGGGTCGATCTAGGCTAAAATTGTTTGTTAAATGTCTAAAAGGGTTCTAGGCTTAGGTATGGGCTAAGTAAGGTGGTGAATTACTTGGAGGTGTGTGTAAGAGAGGAGGAAAAGCTTAAGGAAGTGTATATGATATGGTTATATAGATATTAAATGGTGGTATATGGGACAACAATCCTATGAAGCACTAATGGTTTATCCATCCATCTCTCGGTATACCCTTTTAAGGTATGCACTCATAGAGATTGAAATTCAATGGGTTCTTTCAATAAATAAAGCATCAATAATTGATAAAGTTTGAAAATATTATGTGTATACACTTTCATCCTAGAGTGTACATATAAATACCACTCTTAGGAGCCTATAAATTGGTATCTCTCAATGAGGTGATATTTATATCATTAATACTATAGATTAGATCTAATATCCAAAGACAAACATTTAAAACCTAATGGCCACTAAATTCCCAAGTAATATATGTCTAGTGTATTAGAGTAACTTTAATAAAATAAGCTAGGATGTAGTGTTGGAAATCTAGTGATGTATACATTCCAAAGAGGTAATATCTATTATTTACATCTATTTAAAAGAATAATGTTTGAAACCTAGTATTCATTAGGTTTTGACTACTTGATTATTTTTAGTACAACAATTACGTCACAATATAAATATATAAATAACATAGCTTGGGCCCATTTTTCTAGGTTTCCTATTTTTTGTTGTTGCAGAGTTATAACCTATAATTCTATTTGTCTATTGTTGTTTATATAATTATGCTGCTATACATTTTTTATGAAACAATAAAAATAAGTCATTGATACCAAGTGGCTATTATGTTTATCTAGAATGGATATCCAAGTACCAATATTTGGAACCTATAAGTTTTTAGCATAAAAATTATAATAGTTTTTACACAACAATTATATTGCATCATGAAAAATTATTTTCTTTATATCTAAATAATTATTGAGAGCATTCATTTTATTGTAAAATATTTTTTTAAGGTAAAATTTATTCTAATACTTTATAAATTGTTTCATTGATGTTGGGAAGTTATCAACCATTAGGTTCCTAATAAACTTAATTGGCATCAATACTATCAATGATTTCATTTACAAATTTTAGTTCAATCACTTAAATTATATCTCTTAAAAACTATAGGAAGCAAAGTAAAATTTATTACTTTAAATAGAATATGAACCATTATATCTTATTTTTGGGAACCTAGTAACCACTCAATTCACAACAACCATTATTTCTAAATAAAAATGATGGGAACCTAACAAATACTAGATTATGAACATTATTAAATGTATTTTTATTTTCACCATTGTAATTATGCCTTGATATAACACCTCATTTAATTAAATGAAATCAATTACATACTTTAGGTTAAAGACATCAAATATATACATTAAAATTTATAGTAAACATGGTTTTATTTGTTGAAAATTTTATAAATAATAAGGATACCATTAATAATATTTAGAATCATTATATATAAATACCAATGTTATAATCCTAATGGCCATTAAATTCTTAAAAACATTTATATCTAAAGAATAATATTTGGAACCTGGTAGTTACAAGGTTTCTAAAAACCATTATATGTTATGAAAAATGTTTGAAACGAAACATGTCCCCATCATACTTATATGTGTTTTCTTATTACCTTTATTTTCTTACATTCATATAAAATTTTCATTATTAATGTTCTTATCGATAAGGGTCAAATTTAAAATTTAATCCCTGTAATCCATGTATATACAATTATTTCATATAAGTTTATATAAAAAGCATGTATATACCTATGCATATAGGTTCTATATGATCCCATATGATGCAAAGTGTTATCATATTAAAGTCCATCTAAAATAAATGAAACATGATATATACTTTACTATAAACACTACATAGATGATTGAAACAAGATATACACTTTACAAGGGAATGACTATTGGTGTGTGTCATATTAACACCTAGTGTGAATTCCACCTTAGATAGTTTTATTATCAAGGTGTGATATATTAAGTGCCTAATATTTTTAGTATATGTATTTAATGTGGTAGTTGTCCTCATATTTTTTTATAATGGTTAGGTGTACCTAGGGAATGTTTCCACCATCTACCCCATCAACAATCATATCCAACTTACCTCGTGTGCTTCCTATATAAGAAATATTTTTTTTCCTTTATGGGTAATCAAGTAATCAATCAATTGATCGACAAATCAAGTTGGTATAGATGTAGTGATTTAGGAGAATCAATAATCACTCCTTGATCCTTGTTATTATTTTTAAACACTATTATTTCCACACTTCTTAATAAAATTTGTTTGTTTGGTTACTACATTTATGTTAATGTTGAAATCTCTCATTTTGATTACTTGTCTGAAGATAGTGTCTTTACATGTATATTTTCTTGGTGCTTCCTCTTTCATGAAATGGTTTTAGAGTTAAGCGCTTGTTCCTAACATAATATAAGAGCTAGTCTTCATAGGTAGTTGTTGTGGATTTATATAATTTAAAAAAATATCAACATTCCAATATAGCTTATTCAACCCCCCTGGATATTTTCTGAGTGAATCCTCATTGCGGGTTTTAAAAATTACCCATTTGGTATTTTTTGTTTAATCCAAAACTATACGTTAATGGGCAAACCCTCGTATTGGAATTTTAAAATTACTCACCAAATTTGTATTTTTAGTGTCATTTTATTGTATTGATTTATATAATATGGAGATATATTTTAATGTCATATCTATTATTGACTCATATCTATTTTTATTCTTTTGATGGATTTTTGTTCATGTTGTAGATCTATGTATGGAGGATTTCCATTGATTTTTTTCCTACCATTTTCATTTTTTTAGTGTTTTCAGTGTGAATTATACAATTACATTATGTTCAAAGTGCTAGATAAAGTCATATTTGACTTGTGTTTCACTTGATTTTGACACCGTGAGCTCATTTGGAAAAATATGTAGACCATATTCTATATAGATATGGAGAATTCATGGTGGTAATAATGACCCAATGTGAAGGAAACAACCTTTTAAGCTCATCTCACATTTTTTGGAATCTAATTTTTTATTTTTTTAGAAAATCATAATGAGCTATTATTTTTCTATTTGAGTACAGATTTGATTTGGGTTCATTGAGAAGGTGATTTTTTCACCTTTCCTTTATTTTGAGATCTATGTAGTGGTGGGGTCAATTTCACATTTTTTAAAACCTTTTATATATGATTTAAAATTTATTACCTAATTTTATGACTAGATCTTATTATTTTAGACTTTCTCAAGGCCATAACTTTTCACTTGTAACTCAAAATTACTAGTTTTTTAAAAGAGTAATTTTTTCCACTCTTCATAGCAAGAAATGTTATCTATTTGTTTTGATTATATCTCATATTAGTATTTTTTTTAGAAAAAATTATTATTTTTAAACTTAAAATCATACTACTTAATGCATTAATTATAGGTTCTACCTTTTTTTTAGAGGGAATCGAATTTTTAGTTTTTCATACATATTTTGGGTGGGTTTTTCCAATGTATATTGTAATGACACTAATTTATAAAGTCATGGGTGGTTTAATTTGTTAGCCTTGTCTACCTTCATGTGATTTTATGTTTTTTCATACATAATTTTATCATATAATTTGTTTGGTCATTTGTGTGGCATATTATGAATTGTCACTTAAAATTTTTGATGTGTTTTATGCACACCTATCACTTTGAAACATTTTTTGAGATATTGATAGCTATGATTTCTTCACTTCCTAGTCAACCTTATGGGCAGGGCATTGTATACTACATTCTAAATTCTGAGGGTGATGTTTCCTTGGTTATTCATTGAGTATGTTATGTATTCTCTTATGTAAATTAAGGCTAGTGTTTGTATTAAGACATGATAATTTATAGTGGCCATAATTATTATCGATTTAAGTCTTATCCTCATTCCTAAACATCTGATTCATTAAATTAAAGAACTTATCATATCTAATAGTTATATAATATAATTAATTAATTATTATTTTTATCTTTTATTCTACATGGGTACCTTATCAGGATTGGTTGTTAGGACCCATCTTTATGAGCTTTAGGCTTTCTTATCTTTTACCACATCACCTAAGTTGATCTTCATGAGAGTGTTAGTGTGTGTCATAATCAAAATTGATATGTAGTACACCTTAGGTAATTTTTTTATATCAAGATATAACATATTATGTGCACAATATTGTTAATATGCACATTTAATGTGGTATTTATCCTCATGTGTGAAAAAGGTTAGGTGTAGCTATGGAATTCTTCCAACTTCTACTCCATCAATAATAATATGTAGGGTCCCTTTCCCTTTTCATTAATATCATGTAATTTTCATAAAAAATAACCCTTAGGCCATTACATGAGAAGGTTTTGTGGTTGGAGAGAATAAAAAGAAAAATGCCATAAATCCAAGGGTAGTTATACAAGAAATAGGTGAAGAAAAAGACAAATCAATTAAATAAAAGGTATTGTACAAAATTGAAGTGAATTTAAAATAGTCACATAAACTTAAAATTTATTAAGATCAATGTGGCATTCAATAGGTTCTACAATGGTAAAATAAGAACTTATGAGAACTCCCTAAATCATATTATAAAATGATTATTCTCCAAAAAATTTACTTAGCCTCCTTTATCAATTATAGAAACTCCACCTAAAGTCAAAAATGAAAATTTCCATAGTAAAAAAATTAATATATGATTGATGTAAAATAATCCAAATAAAAAAAGTAACGATGGGTGTGTGGATTTCTCCTCATAGTTTCATAGTTATAAAAATATGTCACTATTCATCTACCTCTATACATTAACACTAGACTACAAAATATATGGAAAACTAGTCAATATTTTAATTCCATAATGAAAACTAAGGAAACATTAATCTACTCAATTCAAACATTATATAATAAAACTTCCACCTCATTAACCTCTTGAAACCAATGTTGAAATGTGAGTGAAAATAAAGGTCAAACTAAATCCCTGACATCATATGGGATATTATTCAACTTATAATTTATTGTCTGACCTTTTTTCACAACATTTCTAATGATCATTGATTTTCCCTTCAAAAATATGTGTTGAAAATTTTTATCCTTAGATAATTTTATCCCTTATAGTAGTGTATTGGCCTATACTTCATTATTTGTAGCTTTATAGACATGAAAATAAACCCCCATAAAATTTTTATTTAATAAAAATGAAGTAGACATCTAGCCCTCATCTTAGAGGATTTTCCCTAGAAGTTCCATCAAAATTAAGATCAAAAAATCCAAGTTGTGGAGGAACCCACCTAACATCTGACTATCCTTAATCCTTTACTTGGATTGGTGGGTCATGGAAAACAAAATCTTAGGCTAATTATATAATATTTTTAGTTTTATTTAACACACAAAATTATTATCGGTCTTAGTTGAAAGGGAGACATTTCTATAAATTTCTTTCTCACTATTTACACAACACCTTTCCATACAATTCCCTTATCTTCAAAAATTATATTTTTCTACTCCTAAATATTTTAGATTACAATTCTAGAACATCAAATAAATAGAATATTACATTTTGAAATGAAAAGGCCATGTAGAAAAAAGTGTCCTTAAATGACCTCTGGTAACCGTGTAGTATTTTAGCTTAGAAAAGAGGTAAGACCACACTTATATTTCATATGAAAAATTAAAGACAAGATGTTCCATAAATTCTTCTTGTTTGCACATAATGAAAATTTATGGACCAATATATCTCATTTTGTAAATTCGATCCCAAGTGAGTATTCTACTAAAATAAGCTAGCCATTCAAAATATTTATCCTTGGGGCACTGACAATGATCTATATTAAGGAACCAAGCTATGTATTTTTGGAAACAACATATTTATAACTAGATTTCATGTTGTATATGCCATAGTTTTCCTATATCCATCATAGAGTATCTTCTTTATTTTTCATAAAAATATTCCTCATTTATAAAATATGAGATATCTATTCATTTTTTTAATTTAGTCCATCTATCTCTATTAAACTCTTACATTTTGTATTGTTACCAATTTAATAAATCGTACCAACCCAATAATCACATAGCTTGACCCCAAAACATATTTCTATTATTTTTTTAATGTCTGTTAAATCTGTTATTTATTTCAACATAGGTTAAATTTACATGAATCAACCAAAAATATCATTATTTATCCCTTCCCAAAAATCCTAAGTCATGTTTTCATATATTATCCTTCGGGATGTGACAATGAAATTCTAGAATGGGCACCTAAGGGAAGATTTTTAATGGTGAAAATCCTCTTGGATTTATTATTATCTAGATACTTTCCTTTTTCCATATGATTCTATGTATCCAAGTTCTCCACATAAAATTCCATGCCAATGTTTATCAAAAAGTAACATTCTAGAGCTAGATAATTTTTATTCCCACACTGCCTTCTAATTGGGTGTGGATACATTTTTCCATTTGGTGAGGTATATCTCCCCTTTTCCTTCTTTTCCACACCATAATAAATAACTAACAATCTTATTTATCCTTTGAAATACCTCAATTATATTTTAGAAGTTAAAAAAAAAGGTAGACTATAATCTCATATAACACTCATTTAATCATAATAATTATGCAAGCTAGACTTAGCCATTTTGCCACCAATCTACCTTCCAAATTTTCAATAAAATTCTACCATCATTTTGATTTTAGAGGTCTTATAAATAATGGCATGCCAAATTATTTTCAAATGAAATTTCTATGAGGAACATATAAATCCACATAAATTCATTGTTTTCTTTATCTCAGAAAATTAATAATTAATAGTCAAGACTTGTGAAGAATTATTTTATAGATAATGACCACCTCATACATCTTTAATTTTTTATTTAATATCAGTACCTCAACTATTTATACCAACCCAAATAAGAGAGTATCATCCAAAAAAATGTAGGTGTTTATTTGAATAATATACATCATGAGATTTAAGCACTTGAATATTATTATTTTATCTTAATTAAACCAAGAACAACCCAAATATTCCACCATAATAATTAAGAGGTAAGGAGATATGGGATGAGCTTGTTGAATCCTTCTTTATTTTTGAAAGAAACCCAATAGACTTACGTTGAAAAATATTTAAAATAGGACATCAATTGCATAATTCATAGACCATGTGATCCACTCCTCTCAAAAAAAAAAATTAGCTAAAACATTCCTCATGGAAACCAAGTTGATTATCATAAATATTTTCAATATCTAGCTTCACCATAGTTATTGATTTATTTCAAATTTGAGATGGTGTAAAATTTCATGAGTCATTATGACCCCTTCTAGGATATTTTTATTGCTTAAAATTCCTCTTTATTAAGGGGAAATTATGAGAGGGAGTAAAATTTTGAGTTTTTATGTGATTTCTTTAGATATTATTTTATATATAGTATTTCCCTTTGAAATGGGTCTAAAATCTCTAAAAAAAAAAAAAAAAAGGGTTTGATCTATTTAGAGTAAGAAATATAAAAGTATAATTCAAATATATAAGATCTTGCTTAAACTCTATATATTAATTAACAATTTACTGCCAATGGCCCACCCCCCCCCCCCCCCCCCCCCCCCCCCCCCCCCCACCCCCCCCCCCCCCCCCCCCCCCCCCGCCCCCCCCCCACAAAAAAAAAAGAAAAAAATCTAAAAAACATCTAATGGAAAACCATTTAGGCTTGACTATTTGTTAGGTTCCATTAAATGAAGAAAAACCTTAATTTATTCCTTTAACAAATAATTAATTAAGTTATCATTCTACTTGTAAATAATAAATGAAGGTATGGTGGACACAAATTATATCCACAACTATCTCATCTCCTTCCATATTTTCTCAAAGAAGTGTTTTAATAAATCTAATAGCTTCTTTCTTAATTGTATCCAATTTTTATAAAAGTAAATCGTCAACATCTTTAATATTATAATATATATTATTCTATGTCATTGATATAGTTGATTGGTGGAATAATTTTGTATTCCTGTCCCCCTCCTATATTCATGCTTCCCTAGATTTTTACTTCAAATCTCCTCTCTTAAGTACATCTTGTGATGGTTTCCCACCAACTCATCTTATTTTTTAATACATTGTGCTATCATAGGATATTATTTATTTATGGAATTAAAAAAAATCGATTATTATTACAAAAGAACCTTATCCTGGAAGATGTTACCAAACACCATTTTTCATATTCTCAAAGTTTATTTGTGTAATATCAATTTTTGAGAAAATTTTAACGAGCTTAGTTCTAGGTAAAAACCTTTCCACCATTTTTTTAACTAGTATTAAAATTAAATATATCTAATCCTCACAAGTTAAAATTTAAAAATATGCCCCTCAAGCATTTTGTCAGTCTGAATGGATAAGAAATTTTTTGAGTGATTTGAGCTAGGACATTGATAATGAATGATTTTTATATCCAATTTCCTTGTAACTAGGTGGGATAGATTAATAATCTATATAATATTTCATAAATATTGTTGAAACATTTCTTCCTAATTGTCTATGTAAATCTACCTAGATTTGGGTCAAGATCTGTAAATGAATTTAAGGAAACACAATCCTCTAATTCCTTCTCTAATTAGGATTTTTCTAACTATCATCCCTTTTATTAGTTGGTCTAATAATTGAATTATAATAAAACCCTAAAAAAAAATTATTTCTATAAATTTATCCAATACATTTTAGATATCCATCTATGTATCTCTTTTTCATGTTGTATTTTTGGTCCATACACATTTATAATGAGTACTAAGATATTTTCCATGTAGCTTTTAAAATTACAAGCCAACCAATTTGGCCCTTTCAGAAGCAAGGTCATTTTTTTTAGTAAGATTCCAAAGAGGACACGAGACATCATAATTACCTTCAAAACTACTTGCACAAAATTTACAAAGTTTTCATTTAAAAACAAGAAAATATATAAATTCAACCTCATTTAATTTTATTTCCTACAAGAATACAATATTTGGTTTCATAATATCTAGTTGGCACTTAATGAGGCACCTCTTATTAAAAGTGTTAATGAAATTAAAATTATAATAAAGGAATAACATGAAAAAATGGGAGGTTGATTCATCCTCTGCTATAGGTTAATATATATAGCTTTCCTTCAATACTATACGGGTTAGTAAAATGGGTCTTGATGTAGTAAGTGTTTCATTTCACCTTAGTTTGATTATCATATCATGTACCTTAGGAGGGGTATAATGATCGTGAGTACATTCTATGCTTGGACTATTTCCATTTGCATTCTAATGAGAATGCATCTCATCTAAAATATTGTAGAGAGGAATTTTCTTATGAAGAACTAACCTTTTATAAAATTTCAAAGAAATATTCTATCTTTTTTGGAGAGAGCTTAAAATATGATTCTAGATCCTAAAATATATATAAATTATGTGTCTTCCTTTTCCATATCTAATTCATTATATGGAGTAGGGACATATGCCTTAATTTATTCCATAGTATTATCTAGAATTACTTTCATAAAAACCAAGACACCCCTTAGGGTGGCTATCTCGGGGGCAGAGTATAAATATTTTAAAGTAATTATGGAAGCATATGGTTTTAGTAGGGACAAATACTGTTGAAATTACATGAGAGTAAATTTTTATTGATCTACCGATACTATCATTACAATTGTAGCCTCCCCTAGCATAGACTATATTTATAAATGAACCAAATAGTTCCCCTATTTTTCAAAACTATTGTTAATATATTTTAAAAATAATTATTATTACAAATAATACCTTCATCCATATGATTTTCTGAGGTATAACTACTATAGGATCCTACCTCCTTTATGTACATTATATAATATGATCATTTTCTATATTATAATAAATATTCTTATAAGTACTATTTTAATCATCATATCAAATTAGGTAATAGTTAATACAAACTTCAAATATAGAATTTATCCACCTAATAGGTAAATATGATGGATAAACCATATAATATTGTACTGATACAAAACATCATAGAGATACATCATCTTAAATAAATTAAAATACTTGATACAAGAAACAATAGAATGGGATGTGTGCATAATTCCAAAATAAATTTTAATGTTTACTGCATTCACATCAAAATGTTAAATTCAATAGTAATTAAAGCTTATTGATCCTTTAAAACATTCTAAATTTAAGTGAAGGTTTATAAATTAATATAATAAAAATAGAAACTATCTTCCTTTAGACTTAAAATAAAACAAAGCATCCACTTATCAAAAAATCATCATAGAAAATAGTTAAACACAATATGTTTATTTGTTAAAAAAATGGTAGCATTATGAATAATAGAGAGACATAATTTCCCTTGCATATAGTTATGTTTCCTTTGGTATATTACGATTTGATAAATAATTCTCATTTGATTTGTTGACAATTGTCTCTCATGCCACCATTTTTAGGACTTTATCTATGAGTTTTAAAAAGCTGATATAAGATTGGAGTCGTTTACTCGAATACTGAAAAATTAAAAACATTGATAACAAATATGCCAATATATTTAAACACATTTCATGATGCTTACTATGATATTAATAAAATTTAATGAAAGTTTTGATTATATGATTTACTAATTTTGACATACAAAAATGTACATGTAGTATCTCATATATGGATTTTTAATGTCTCTACATGTAGAGTTTTTTAATTACAGGAATAATAATTCTTGAGTAAACTTCAATTTGGAGTCTATAGATTATAACTATTTTCTAAAAGGATACAATATTGATAAGATATTATTATAACCACATTATTTTTATACTTAACAATGTCTTTTTTGTAAAGAATATGATTCTTTTGATAAACTCTAATGATCTATTTTATACGTGGTTTAATTTATTTATTTTTACTCAAATTTAATTTTATATTATTGTTTTAGTCTCAATCCCATATATCAAATTATATTTTATAGTAAAATATTATATTATTTATTGAATATCTTTGCATTTCATTATTTCCAAATCCATCACACCATAAAACCCATGAAAATTCTACTAGGTTTTCTCTATTAGAAAAACATCAAAGAAAATTTAATACAATGAAAATATAACTTAGCTTTAGGGAGTGTGTGAGTCATAATTAAAATTACTCAAGGCAAATATTATTTCTCAAATTCAAGTTTACCATGGGCACAATTGTTTTATAACCACATTAAAACATTAAGCCAAAATAATAACATCAAAAAAATATCAATCATTAACCTTGAAACCATACTAAATCGAAGCATATCCCACTCATGAATTACATTTCCTCAATCATAAGGAAAATTTAATATAAAACTATGTGTTCAATATACTTGAAAACTAGTGATACTTTTAAATTCACTATTTTAGTATAAAAAAAAAAGCTAAGTCCTTATAAAAATATTCTTGTTTTTGTTTATAATAGGCAAAAATAACATTCATCAATTGTTAATTTTTAAGATTTTTTTTAATAGTAAATTTATCTTTAATTTTAATTACCTGTCAAATTTTGTGTTACATCTTCTTAAGGGTAAACAACCAACACAAACAAGTAGCACATAATTCTAAAAATATTGAGATATGATCTCACATGTCTACTTTTAATGAACCAAATTGAGGTCAACAAAATAGTTTAAGTTTTTTAAACCATAAACTATGAAATTATAATATGTGATTTTCCCTACTTAATACTATGGAGGATTTTTCCTTAGTTAATTACACAAAAAATCTCTACTAAAAGACCATACAACACATAAAAAAATTTCAAATAATCCTATCAAAGATAATAAACATACAATAAAAAAAAAATGTAAATTAAACATATCTACAATTTTTATAAACATAACTTCCATACAACATCAGAACCTAACATTAACAAGAATAATATCTTTACTCTTCTACACTTTTTCATATGAGAGTGGATGCTAAGATATATGGATCAAGTGAATGCATATATTTTTGATAGGCATGAGTTAAGCATGTACAAAACATAATAGCTACAAGAAAGTAAAATCACATACATGAGAATATTTTATAAACAAGATAAGAGCCAAAACCAATCTTCCATGGAACAATATCTCACCAAGAGAGATGTACAAATATGAGTGCATGAGTAACTCCCCCAAGAAAGGTGGTCATAAAGCCAATAATATAAGATTAACTCCCATACCCAAAATAGATATTTAAGGGAGTTACTTCCTATTCATCCTATCAAAATATAACTCCAAGTACACATAAGTAAGCTTATCCATGAAAGTAGGAAAATGTCAAGTGAGGAAAAAAATCCCATAATAAATAAATGTGGGAAAAAATAAAACCCATACTCTAACACCCCCCACATAAGTAAAGCTTAGGTGGGTAGCATAAAAAATAGGTACCAACAACTAGGCCTGATTAGGTAATTAATACAAATCAATCTCCCATAAAGAAGAGAAAAAGAGAAAACCCATAGGAAAACCTCCCCCCCCCCCACCAAAAAAAAAAGAGACATACAAGAAGTGAAGAGGATAACATCCTCCCAAAGATGATTTTGATACTCATGTAGATGCACCCAAAGAATACCTTGTAGATGAATGAACTTGCTCTCAGTGAAGGGTTTGGTGAAGATATCTACAACCTAATCTGAAGCTAGAAAAATCTGAAGTCAATGACCTGACCATGAATAATCTCTTGAATAAAATGCATGTGAATCTCAATGTGTTTGGTCTAATAGTGATGAAATGGATGCTTACATATCTTAACGGTATTCTAATTATCACAATAGATGATGGTGGGATACTTGAAAGGAATGCCGAAATCAAATAGAATCCCTTAAAGAAAAATAACCTCATTAGATGTTTTAACAACTCCTATATAATCTTCCTTTATGGATGATATAACAATAACATTTTACTTATTTTTAGACCAAGTGATAGGACCAGAACCCAAAGAAAAGATATAACCTAAAGTGGAATTTTGATTCTAAGTATTACCAGCCCAATTTGAATATATAAATCCAACCAAGTCAACCTTTATGTTAAATCTATACTGAATCCCAAATCTATAAGATCCCTAAATGTAGTGGATTATCCACTTGGATGATTTACAATGCAACTCATGGGGCTCTTGAATGAATCATGAAACAATGCCTACTGCATATGAAATATCAAGCTTGGTATGAGTTAGATAAATCAGGATGCCAACAAACTATCAATACTAAGTGGCATCAACCAAAGGTGTAAAATAATCAACCTCAAGTTTGATTCTTGATAGAAAGGGATTTGGAGATGGATTACAATCATCCATGTGAAACTAATCCAAAATATTAAGAGCATACTTGGACTATGCAAGTGAAATCCATGAATCAGACTGTGAAATCTTAATTCCAAGGAAGTAACGTAGAAGACCGAAGTTTATCTTGTCAAATATATCCTATAGAGTTGTCTTCACTACTGTAATAAATGATGAGGAACCTCCTAGTGATCAAAAGATAATCAACATAAAGGACTAGTATCAATAAAGAATCATCCTACCAAAAAAATTATAAATTGGGGTCTAAATGACACATGGTGAAACCTAAAATAAGGAGGAAGGAATATATCTTGACATACTAATCCCAAGGGGCTTGTTTAAGTCCATATATGGATTTTATAAGTCTAAAATTTAAGGATGAATCCTGAACAAACCCTAGTGGCTAATCTATGTAGATCTCCTCCTCAAAGTCTCTATGAAGAAAGACACTCTTCACATCCATTTGGTGCACATCCAAACCATGTGTTGTAGTTATAGATAGTATGAGTTAGATTGAAATCATCATTGCAATAGGTGAAAAGTTATATTAGTCAATGTCAACTACCTCTAAAAAATCCTTGGTAACTAATCGTGCCTTATACTTATTGACTGACCCATCTATTGCAAACTTGGTCTCATATATCTATTGGAGAGTTGTCATGATGATGTCATGGTGGTTTCATAGAGATGCTCTGGTGATTGTATGATGTTCTTAGATATCCTAAGTGATAGTGACAAAGTGTGTAATGTGTTTATTCTAGTGTGCTTTATGGTTAGCTTAGTTGATCACCAGAGTTTGATTGATCATAGGTGTTCAGGGTTGAGTATGGTGATTATAGGATGTGAAAAAAGTCCCTAAGATGTTATATATGCTTTGAGAGCTTTTGTGCATAAGTGGAATTCATCTAGTATTCAATAGTTTTCATCTAGATAGTTTGGGTCTAGTGGAAAAAAATTGAATTTGCAGTTTGATGATGTCACCATTACCACATGGGAAGGAGTAAAAAGGAGTGGGTCATATGGTTGTGATCATAGTAGCCCCTAGTAAATATATACCAGATCTCAATTCATGCATCAAAGTGTGATCAAATATATGAGGGTGAAAAGTCGGATTCTAAGATAGAATTCACTATTTTTCCATACTTAGCCAAATTCGCAAAGTGGCTAGAAAGAGCTGAGTAAGCAATTTGATGATTGAATATATCACACATGTGGACATCTCATGAGAAGGTAATAATATAGGTTTGTTTAATTTTTGACCTAGTTTATTTTTGATAATTTTTAGATCATGTGATGTAGCACATAAAAATATATGCATATGCAAAGTTGGGCTTCCAAGCAGTTTGACTATGTTTTTCCATTCTTAGCCAATTTTGCAATGAGGAAAAAAGATCCAAGTGAGAATTTTGATGGTGTTATATCTTACACATATGAAGGTGTCAAGATAAATTGATCATATGGGTTTGTTAAATTTTTAGCATAGTTAATTATTGCTAAATTCCAAATCATCCATTGAAGCATGATAAAAGTTATGGATGTTCAAAGATGGCCTCTCAAGCAGATTTGGAAATAGTTGGCTATGTGATAGAAGTTTTTGAGAAATAAATTTAATGGAATTATATATCATATGCATGAGGGTTATAGGAGCAGTATGTCACATGGTTGGATTCTCCTATGTGAGTAAATCATCAAGTCCAAATTTGAGATCCTACATCAAAGCATAGAAGTTATTAAGGATAACAAATGGCTACTTAGGCATATTGATAGGGTCCCCATACTTAGTATTTTTTGAAAGTGTTAAAGCTTGAGCAAGATCAATGGTGTGTATGGATCTAAGAAGTTTGGAGGTAGCAAGATGAGGACATGTGCATGATGTTTAAAATCTAAGTAGAGGTATAGGATAAGGATCTAATGATGAGAGTGAATGTGTATAGATCATTATTAACCTGACCGATCCTTAAAGATTGATGGAGTGCATTGAGTCAAAGCCCCTCAATTACATGAGATGAGGTCAAAGTGATAGAGGTTTAATGATTGGATTTGGTGGTTTATGCATTAAAGTTTAGAAAATATTGATGGTGTTTATTCAACCTGAGTTGAGATTCCATAAGATTTGAGCATTGTGTTCAAAGGTTAATTGTGACCTTTGCTATTCAAATATTTGAATTTAACACAAGAATAACTAGAGCTCTATATTTCAATCTTATCTTTTGATAGAAGATGAATTTGCTCATGCAGTAAAAGGCAAAGTGGTAGACAACTCCAAGGTGAATGTAGTTATATATATTTGAAGATCTGAAGCTAAGTAAAATCAAAGATATTGAGCCTAGAAGTTAAATATGTGTTTGTACTTGGTCTACAAGTAACTTGAGAAGGATATTTGAGCTTGTATTGATATTTTTTTGATGTCTCATAATGAATTAGCTATTGGAGAATGTTGTAGACTCCATAAGGATGATTTATGTATATTTTAGAGGTGTGATCAATCTATCTTGAATATGAATAATGCATAATAAGTTTACTATGTGTTTGTTCATGGTGACTATGTGCATCACGTTAGTGTTTGAGTTGTTTTATCATACACAGAGGTGAGCTAAGTTGATTATCATCATTTAAGGATGTCAAAATGGACATAAAGAGTGAACCCAAGTATTTGAAAGTGGTTGTGTGTTATTATTTTTCTTGAGGGAGTGATAATGATTGAATGGGTTCACATGAGACATATAAAGCCTACAAGTGCCTTATTAAAAGGTGTAATTCCTTAAGGGTGACCCATATATGCTAAAGCCAACCAATGAAGATTGTTTTGAGCCATATCTTTATGAGAGATATGCCTTAAGGGCTAAGGAATGCCTAATGTTTGACTAAGGTAGTGATTATCAAGATTACTCTATAAATAGTGGAACCAAAGATGATGGGTTCTATATTTTTTTGTATGAGAGATGAAGGAGAGATTGGGGAGAGGCTTATGTGTGTGTTTTATATTGATAATGAGGGGTACAGTGCCTTGAGGATGTGTTGAAGATTAGAATAGCTTGAGGACTATTTGTATGACCTATTGGTCATAATAGTGTTAGAAAAATAGTGCTCTTGTAGATTAAGTGTGAGCAAAGATGAAGAGAGATAAGATGAGGTCCTTCATCAGGGGTTGTTGACATCAGTTTAGAGGTGAAAATCTTTATAGGTTTTATTATGTTAGATTATCATCTAAGATGGTTGTAACCTCCTTACAAGGTAAAACTTTCTAAAATGTCTATTTGTTGTTGTAGCTCAGCTAGATAGGTGTGGTAGCACATTATGGGATTGGAGTCTCACTAAATAGGGATTGTAGTTCCTTAATCAGTTACAGTTGGTCTAAATTGGATCTTATTATTATAGGGTAGTAGTCTAATTGTAAGTTTTAGTTATTTTTATTCCCCAAGAGGTCTTCCCATGTATGCCATGTGTTATGTGATTGATCTTGCATTATCTCTCTTGCTTATTGCTATGAATGATATGTATGATTCATGAATGCTTGTGGTATTTGGTTAAGTATTTGTAAAGATCAAAATTTAATTTGAATTATTTGGGATCACTAATTAATCCCCCACTCAATGATTGTACCTCTAACAATTAGTATTAGAGTAAATTCCTTTGGTAAAGGATAGACAACTTGAAGGTGATCCAAGGTATAATGGCTATTCAGAATGTGCAAGGTGGTTTCTCTACTAAGTAAGCACTAATGTTAAATAGATCCAATTATGCATTTTGGAATGCTAGGATGAAGACCTACATTATGTTCCTAGGGTTTGATGTAAGGAAATCAGTTTTAGATGGTTATGTTACTCTTGTTATTCCTCCATCTAGTGTTATAGACAAGAATATATTTGAGAATAACTCTAAGGTAATGAATGCCATCACTTGTAGTCTTATAGAAATTAATTTCACTAAAGTAATTCATTGCACTTCTACCAAGTAAATATGGCATAAATTGAAGACTATTTTTAAAGGAGATTCAAAGGTTAATCTTGATAAGTTGCATACTCATAGAAGGCAATTTGAAAGTCTTAAGATTAATGAAGAAGATATTGTGGCATCCTTTCTACAGAGAGTAGATGAGATTGTGAATATCATCAGAGGTATTAGAGAGAATATTGAAGGGACTACTATTTTTTAAAAGGTTTTAAGGTCTCTATCACCCATGTTTGATCTAAAATTATCTTCTATAGAAAATAGTCATGACCATACTCAGTTGAAGATGGATAAATTGCATGCCATCCTTACTACCTATGAGACAAGGAAGAATGATGATATACCACAAAAGAAGGAAGAAACATTCAAGACAGATATGAAGCCTAAGAATAAGTTCCAGGGTAATAAATCCAAAGAGGATGGAATATCTGATATTGATGATGATGAACTAATTACTTTGATTACTAATATTTTAACTATGGTTTAGGGAAGTATAAGGGTAAACTACCCTTCAAATGTTTCAACTATGGAGAGGTAGGACATTTTGATTAGAAGGGCCCTCATAATCATGAGAATAAATTTGATGAAGATCATGATGAAGGACAAGATGAACACAAGGCATATAGGAAGAAAGGATTCATAAAGTATAACAATAAGAAGATATCCTTCAAGAACAAGAAGAGTCTTTACACCAAAGAAGATTGTATCTCATTAGATGAGAGTGAAGATAATGATTTTGAATATGATAGTCCTACTAAAGATGAAGCCCTTTTCATGGCTAAGGAAGGAAGTTGATCAAATTAGGAGTCTACTTGGAGTGATTTAGATGATGATGAAGATGAGATGGACTATGAGACTATTTTGATGGATGTTCTTGAAGAATTAAAGATTGAGAATAAGATCAATAAGAAGATGAAATATAAGCTCAAGGACTATGACGAGCAATTCAGTGTGTATGAAGCAAGATTGAATGAAGATGCCAAGAAACATGAGTATATGATCAAGCATCTTAGTTGTCAATTGGAAATTTTATCTAAAAGCCTAAAAGCTAAAGAAGATGAATGTTCAAGGTATGTTTCTAAAAAATGAACCTTTGAAATATAAGCTAGAAAAGATAGCTAATAAGATGAAGACATTTGTGATATTTTAGAAGAGATCATGTGATTTAGACAATATTATGAGTGGTCAAACTCATGATCATAATAAAACTAACCTTGAATATTAAGAAGAACAAAAGACTATAACTCAAGACAAGATGAATACTAATGTTAACTAGAGCAATCATACTTTGAAGATAAATCATCAGACAAAGAATGAAGGTGTTGGTAGAGTAAAGACAAATCAGATCAAACAACCAAATACCATGAGGTATGAAATATTTAATGGTTACTATTATACATGTAATCAATTTGGTCATAGGGATAGAAAGTGAAAGAGACCTATTATAAATGAATTTACATGGGAATATGATGGGGGTCATCAGTTAAAAGGTGTGAACAGAATCAAGTTCTTTAATTATCTTGACATGGGACACTTTACAAACCATTATCCACATAGGATTAGACAAGGTGAGTCCTCTTTAAAAATGGGAGGTTATTTTATTTGTCATGAAATAGGACATATTGTAGATTTATATCCAAATAAGGTAAGGCAAGATACATTTCTTGTAAAAGGTATGGTTTGTTACAATTGTGACCAGAGAGGTCACATTGCTAAGTTATACAAATAAAGGCCTACAAGATAGAATAGATTTAATCAGGTTCCTAGAGTTAAAGAAAGAAGGAAAGTTAAAAAATAGAATCCAAAGGTGAAAAGTGTGAGTAATGATGAGACTGTAGGTCTAAGTAATTTGTTTATTATGGTGGAGAATGCTTCAGTAGTTAAATAATACCAAGAGGTCTTATTATCTGTTCATGTTGAGAATGAAGAGATCAAGATCAAAGAGAAGACCAAGGTGTTGATTGAGGCCAATCTTGAGGTATGTATGGATCCAAGTGAACATCCTACTATTTATAAGTATGTATCATGTAAAGAACATCAACTATCTGTGCCTAATGATGAGGTTCCAAGTTGCAAGGAAGTTAGGTAGATGAAAAGGTATGTAATGAATCTATGTTATCTCTATATATTATTAATTCAATCATAGAAGAAAATGGTAATTTTGTATTAGATGAATATTTTTTTTCTCATAATCCAAAGAAGAAGAAGAATAACCACAAATATTAGATGAGCAAGGAGGAGATGGAAGATGAGGATTTGTTTTTATTTTAAAGCATTAAGGTATATAAGGTGTCTCTATCTATGATTATTCAGAGACTCATTTTAGTGGAGAATAAATTTTGTGTGCTCAAGATGTTAATGCTAATTAGATAATGTCTTTGGTTAAGAGGGAGTAATAAGTTCATGAGCCTATTTCAAAGGTTTGTGAAGGAGCTATAGTACAAAGTCAAATTGGGTTGTTCCAGGTGGCTTAATGAGATTGATATGAAGGTCAAAAAGTTTTTGGTGATAAAAAAGGTCTATTCATTTATTTGTGGTATTTTTTAAGTGTTTTTGAGGTTTCAAGGTATGTATGTGTCAATTGAGGATTTTTGAATGCTCTCAATTTTCTCTATTTTTTTGGTTTAAGAGCAAGCATGCCTAAAATGGGTTATAGGATGTATGGGTTACTAAAGGTAAAAAATCTTAATTTTTTGTATATAAGTGTGTGATGTGTGTCTTTAGGTGTGAAAGAAGTTTTAGAGGTGGATGTTGACCAAAAGAAGCTTTGTTGACCTTGCTTGTTTTGAGTTTTTAAGGTTTTTGCGTTCTAATAGAAAAGTGGTCTAATTTATGAGTTGAGGTATGAGTATTACTTATTTTTTAAATGGGCCAAATGGGTGGTCAAATAAATATTCACATATAATTTAAGGTTTATTGTTCTCAAATTATTCAAGTTTTTATCTATATGGAGGGTTAATTAGCTAGTAGGTTTGTGAAAGAAGTATGTTACATAAGATGGTATCAATGATGAAAATTAGTGTGCTTAAGAGGGAATATTAGAGTGCCACATATAAAAAGTTTTATGTCCTAAATATTTGTCTACTAAAAATTATGGGCTCTGCAAGTTTCAGGTAAAGTTACAAGGAGGCTAAATAGGCCTTTTTTGAATAAGAGTGATTTTTTCTTAGTTTTTCCAAAAGATAAAGGTATGAGTATCTATAGGTATGTTTTCAAGTTGGTTCAATGCATGTTTCCTAATTTTTATAGTGCATATGTAGTGTTGGTGGTCATGGATGTGTCTTGAGAAAGAAGGTTGGTAAGTCTGTATGGTGGTTCTTCATGGTGTGTGGAGATCTGAAGATGCTCAAGTGGTGAAATTATCAAAAAATATTATTAAGAGTCCCTATTAAATGTTTATTTATGATTTATATCATATTCTAATTCTTTTGTGTGTTTTTTCTTCATTAGTTGCAGTGCTTGATTGAAGAGAGTGTTGAAACGGAGCAAGAGGAAGTTGTCAAGACAAGAAAAGGTTGGCTCAAGGCAAGGGGGATTTTGTATCATCTTTATAAGATAGTCATTTCCTTTTTTATAGTATTTTTAGGTCTTCAATATAAAACTATGCCCACTTTTTCATTGTGTCAAAGGGGGAGAAAGTTCCTACAATGAGAGTGCTTTGAAGAAAGAGAATGTGAGCCATATATTGCTATATGATGGGTGTTGACATCAATGAAAAATGGTGAGTTTATTGGAGAGTTTTCATGATGATGTCATGATGGTGTCATAGATATGATATGGTGAGTGGATGATGTTCTTTGATATCCTAAGTGGCAATGACAAAGTGTCCAATGTCTTTGTTCTAGTGTGCTTTATGGTTGGCTTAGTTGATCATCATATTTTGACTAATCATTGGTGTTTAGGGTTGAGTATGGTTATTAAGGAATGTGAAATATGTCCCTAATATGTTATTTATTCTTTGATATCTTATATTCATAAGTGAAATTCATTTGGTATTCCATGGTTTTCATCTAGACAATTTGGATCCAGTGGTAGAAAATCTAAGTTAGCAATTTGATGACATCACCATTTCCACATGGGAAGGAGTCAAGGGGAGTGGGTACTATGGTTGTGCTCACATTATTCACTAGTTTATATGCACCATATCTCAATTCATGCATCAAAATGAGTTTAAAGATATGAGGGTACAAAGTTCACTTCTAAGATAGAATTCATTGTTTTCCCATACTTAGCCAAATTTGCAAAGTGGCTAGAAAGAGCCAAGTAAATAGTTTGATGATTAAATATATCACACATGTGGACATATAAATAGAATGTGATCATATGGGTTTATTTAGTTTTTTATGTAATTTATTTTTGTTAATTTTTAGATCATTTTATGTAGCGCATAAAAATATATGCATATACAAAGTTGGGCTCCCAAGTAGTTTGACTGTGTTTTTCCATTCTTAGCCAATTTTATAATGAGGCGGAAAGAGCTGAGTGATAATTTTTATGGTGTTATTATTAAAAATGGGCTATATTAAGAGGGGGGGTGAATCAATATATCACATATCTTATAAAACTTTTACTTAATCAAACTCCACTTAACCATGCAGTCAAGATATGCAATAACACTAAAACAATAACATGCACTGCACAAGAGAGAGAGAGAGAGACACCAATTTTTTATGTAGAAACCCAATGTGATAAAACCCAAAAATAAAAATCTCAAGTATATGAATGAGCACAAACTCAAGTTACAAATTTTCAAGAACCAACTTGTAATAACACCAACCCCTTTATTGAGCACCAACACAACAATGATTTTTGAGCACCCATCCATAAGAGCACCAATCCCTCTTATGTATATAACACAACTATATCTCAATGTTTTTTTCTCAAAAAATGATATCACACTACTATATCTCTTTTTTTTATCTCTTTGACTTTTCTACTCTAGATATAATAATTACAAATCATGCTCTTCCTCACATATTACAAATGGCTTCCCAAGCCTCCTTTTATATCTTTCCAAATCTCCTTTGGCATTCACCCTTTGTGACCCTTCAATCTAGATGGAAAATGGTTCCAAAATTACATGACCCTTCAAATTCTTCCATATGAAAAGTCACATGGTGACCCTTCATGGGAAAGTGCATTATTTCCATCTTTTGTCTTTATCTGATGACTCTTTGAATTCTTCAAGGTGACCCTTCATGTGAAAATGCATCCTTTCCCTCTTTTGTCTTTATTGGTGACTCTTTGACTTCCTCATGGGCCCTCTTTTTTATTTATGTAACCAAGAATATATCTACTAATATATAAATAACATTAACACACTTTATCCAAGATATGAACATTAAAAACACCTTTATACATTAAATGTTATGGGGCCTTTGTAACCATAATGTTAGACCCTTGACATCAATGACAATATTTCCAAAAATATCCCCCTTTGTCATTGATGGCAACCTCAAAATAAAATTGCTACATCCTAAAACCTATATTACACATGTCAACTTACACATACTACCATTTGAAAAACATACAATAATTCCCCCTTACTGTAGCATCATGTACTTGTTCTTGTACCTATTTCGATACTTCTCCCCCTTTCACATCAATGGAAAAGGGTCTATACTAGATCCAACACTTATCTCCTCCTCAACTGATGTTGATCCTTAATGGTGGGAAGTAAAATAAATTACTCCCAACTTTTCTCATAGATACTTGAAGGAGACAATAGTGGCAAACATTCTTGTTCCCTATAGACATTTTCATCCTTAGCTATTTTAATGGTCATATTTAAAATGAAGAAACTATCTTAAAATTTGGTCTATATTTTTAGAATAGGTAGCATGAGGTTTTCCCCTCTTAGATTTCTATAAAGACATTTAGTCACCTATTATACCACTTGAAAATTTCAATACACCAACAAGATGGTTATGAGAGATATCTACTTGTTCCAGCTTCACATCCCCAAAAGTCAGTGACCCATGAAAGTTATTATATGTCACATTGAATATCTTTAGCTCTGACAAATTTTGGATTTGGGGCCCAAACCCTCCTTGCAACTTATTTTAAGACATGTCCAGGGATTGCAAATTCAGAAGAGGGTTAAGTGAAGGAAGGCTGCCTGACATGTCATTAGAGTTGACATTCAGAGCAACCAAACTAGTGCAAGATCTAATATCCTCAGAAGTTGGGGTTGGCAGTGAATTATTTGACACATCAAGCCTTTGAAGGGCTGGCAGCTTACACACAATCTGCCAAATGCTGTAATTAAACCCAAAACCAGACAAGTGAAGTTCTACAACATTATCGCCCCCATTTTGACTGCATTTTACACCAACCCATTGACATGGGTTGGAATTAGAAGAAACATTTTTCCATTCAAATGTATGAGCATAGAGTTGTTTCATAAGTTCAACTTGTGTGGTTTTGAGAAGTCCTTATCAAATAAGAAACATCATGCCCTCTTCTTATCCTATCATGACTAGTTGAGATTTTCACTACAACATTTGTCTCTTTATTATATTCTTTGTTCTCCCATCTATTATTGTTAATTAACCTACCTCATGTGTTTTATCTTAAAATAAATTAACAATAAAGTATATGCACATGTGTCCTAAGTAACAACATAATCATAACCATAACCATAACAAGAATAATAAAACCATAGCATCCATGAGCAATAAAATAACCAACCATTTTCCACCACATGTCTAAATCTACATAATGAAGCATATACTCATTAAAAATTAACATGCTATAAGCAAACAAGAAGCATACCTATAAATCAAATCCATCTCATGCCTAATGAGGTGAGTCTACATCAGTTTCTATCATCTAAAACATAAGTATAATCCACATAAACATCGTATCATAAGCATTAAACATCAATGCAAACCATAAGCATAAGCAATAAGAAAAGATCATACATATAACTCATGAGTCAAATAACATCATAATGTGTACAAATAGATATACATGTCTCTCCCTCTCAAAATGTACATCTCACTATATCAGCTCACAAGATGAAATCAAAATGATATATAGTAATATATGCTATATATGAATTATGTCATGGTCTTCCTTCTTACACATGTGTTTAGATGTGTGGGTGTCTTATTCTCTTAATGTCTATTATTATTTACTTGAGATCAACTCTCTTTCACTTTATTCAACCTATTGTGCCTATGATGATGGTGGGGAGTCTTCATATTGCACCTTTGAGCTAGGTATTGACTGCTTCCTTCTTCTTATGGTGACTAGTCTATGTCATGGTGGTGGTGTAGAAGCCTTTGGGGTAGGTTGTGGTTCCTACTCAGTAGTGGACTAGCCAATGTGAATTATTAAAAATTAAAGTCCATGAGGGACTATATGAAAGCCCTAAAATCTATCAGGTAATTTAATAATCATGTAGAGGCATGTGTGAGTGTGTGTTTATATTTGAGTATTAATTTATTATAATATGATGTTTTAATATGAATCCAATGAATATGTGTTAAATTAGTCAAGTCTAGGTAAAGTGCACATGTGTGTCCATGAGTGAGTGCAAAACCTTAGAAATATATAGGGATGGACCATATCCTTTTCCATTCATTCATGACATTCTTCTTTTTCAAGCATCCATCCCTCTTTTTTAGTAAGACTGATAAACCCTAATCCATGTAATTTATTTCATAAAATGTGTCAATATGAACTCTCGTCTACATATTATGGCCATTTGGATTCATGTAATATAAATTCGATTTGGGTATTTGAATTTGTATATATTTAATAAAATACCTTCATATGATTATATTGTAGGTATATTATTGAATGGGTTGTGTATAATTTTCTTGGGTCAAATATCAATAGGCTTTGATTTAATATGTGTGAAGGGCAAGTGAATGTTTTTGATTTGACTGTAGTTTTAAGTTAATGTTATTATTTTGGTGATCGGTAGAATCATGTCCAAATAAGACTTGGATCAAGATAAGTCATTAGTAGTGTTAAGTGGTGACTCAGATCTAAATGGGTCTTTAATAGTTTAAATTAGTTTTGACATTTAGGTGAATCACTTTGGTAATCTAATCCTGTCTTGGCTTAGTGATGAGTCAATTTGAGCAAATTTTTTGTTTGAACACAATCATTAGGAGGAATATTTGGATTTGACCAAGAAACTATTTATAACATATATCTAGATTCAAACTAGACTCAGACCTTATTGTAGATAATCATGGTCCATATGAAGCTCCCTCCAATCTAATGAGAAAACTGACACAACCATTTCTTATTGTCTTAGAAGAGGTTGTCGGGCTTGGTCATTTGGTCCTAACTTAAAATTTATCACCTTAGCTTACCAAATTTATAAATACATCATGCCTACACATTTTAGTTATCTTTACTTTCATGCATTTGCTTATTTTTTATCTTTAAATTTTATATCCTTAGGGTTTATCCAAAGTAGTCTTTATGCCCTCCATAATCAAAAATATAAACATAGCAGACAACCATCTAATGATCCTAACAACCATGTGTTCCTTCTTCTTCTTTATACTTCTTCTCATTGTAAATATTGTAAACTTCATGTGGAAGTTATGTAATTGTAAAAATTTTGTGTAACCCCAATACATTAAAACATACTTTGTAATGGAGGTCCTTATGTTATAAAAGGATCCAAATATGCTTAGTTGATTATTCATGAGAAACTATGAGATGTAGTCTCACGATCATGTTAACCTAAACTTACTTTCAAGTAGTTTATAGATTATAATTTTATTTTTTTTAAATTTTATGTTTAGCATGATGAAGGTTTTTAAATCCTTTAATTATTTACATAGTATAATTCCTTTTTCAATCTGACTATGACTTTTATCCCCACTTAGCATTAAGGGGGAGTGTCGGAACATTTAATAACTAAGTGGGCTTAATTTTACTTTAACTTACCTTGGTAGTTAATTAGATAATAATATATTAGTTATTAACATGAGGTGAAAACCTCATGTAAATAAATAATAAAATTATATTTATTTAATACTTACCAATGTTATTAAATAACTTTTAGGATGGTTCGACCTATTGGTTGCATCACCTCCCTTCATATTTCACCATAAATAGGGTTTTACCCCTATTGTGAAGCATTGTGAATTGGAAATTTCATATTTGCATGTGGTAAATATTTTTAAAGGCTTTGTGAATATTAGTTGAGAGAAAGTGAGAAGAGAAATTTTGTGTATTGGGGTTCACAAGTTTCTCAATTATACAAATATCAACATTTGTAGGTTTTTTACCTTTTGAGGTTTTTCCACCCGAATTTTATGTTATGTGTACAATTGATCTAGTTATTATTCATATGCTTTGATATTCAAATTCATCTCTAAATCTTCTGTGACATTTAATATTCTTTGTATATTATATTTATTGTATTTATTTAGGATTAGTATCACATGATTATGCTAGTTACTTATGTCTCATTATTTCATCTATTTACATTAGCTTATTTGAGTATATTTCTTATTAGTTTCTTTATCTTTCTTGTGGGACATTTGAACACGTTCCTTTGTTTATTGGACATAATGACTTGAGTGGACATTTGTACATGTCTTCCACTTGAGTGTACGACATTTGAACATGCCCTTTTGTTTGTAGTGTTCTTGGACCCCTCTTTGTGTGACATTTGAGTGCTCTTGTGTGTGTACTTGATTGTTACCTAAAATTTTTATCTTCTAGCCACTTCCATGATTCATATCATGCATCTTATGAATTTTTATGTATGCATACTACAAGCTTCTTTAATATATCTACTTTGACATGACATTATGCTTATTTACTACGTGATTCATACACATGCATCATAGTTGTCTCACTATTTTGAGATAAGGTGTTTATTACTTGTGCAATCCTCTCACCTCAAAATGGGGGCATATTAATGGGGGGTTGTCATATAATACATGACTCCACATACATATAGTTGATAAAATTGATGAAATTTGATTTAATTTACACAGTTTACATGATTCATATATACATTTTGGACATAATTATATGCATTGGGCACATATTTGAGACAAAGATTTTTAGATTTGTGATACATATTATACACATGTTATAGAATAGAGGTTACATTTTGTTGTCCATCAGATGAATTAGGATTTATTTTTCCAATGAGGTCAAAACCCCACATGGATAATGGCGAAGGTGTGGTAATAGGATATAAATGTTGTGAAGGGTTGTGTATGAGGTCACCATGCTTTTTACAAGGTATGCATTTTTAAAAATAAGTGCATGAATTAGATTCTATTGTAGGCCAATAATAACCTACATGATTTTTTTTTAAATCTATGACTATGCCATTAGAGTGTGCACCACAAATTCCTAATGAACTTCTCTAATAGTAAAGGTAAACTCTTCAAAATTTAAACATCAAAAAAGTGTTCCATCATAGCCTCTTTGATATAAAGTTTATCCAAGGATTGTGTAACGGGATGTGAGTTGGATGAATGATTTAAATTAGTTATGGGATAAGTTGGGTAGAAATGTGTTATCATAGAGATATACATAAATGTTAGAATACCAAGGAGAAATGGGACTAACCAACTCACAAACCATTTTAGAATCAGACATGTCATATGTTGGTATCATCAGATAATCTAGAAATAATTTTTTGTGTTTTGTTTTGAGATCAAGAAATAAACCAATGGTTATCATGGTGTCTACTACTCGATTATTGATCTATGGCACTTGTTCAAATTGGATAAATGTAAAACAAAATTTAAACTATCCACCATCCTCTTGTATGGGATTAGCTTATCATCATGAGATTGAAATTGATCTATGGCACTATATCCATCTAACAATGAGAACCTTTGTAAACCTACAACCAACTATAAATTTTGTTCCATGGATGGAAATGGATAGTGGTCTTTAAGGGAAGCTTTGTTCAAGTCACAAAATTCAACACACAGTCTAATTTCACCATTATTTTTCCACACTTGAACAAGGTTTGCCACCCAATTTGAGTGCTTGATTGGAAATATAATAGCTAACTTAATGATCTTATGAAGCTCAGCTCTTATCAAAGGCTCAATCTTAGGATTAATAGGCTTTTGTATTTGTCTTAATGGCATAGTTTCAACTTCTAACTCAATGGTGTGTTGAGCTAGACTTGGGTTAAATCCCTTAATATCATTATATTTCCATGCAAATATATCAACAAAAATTACACATAACTCAATGAAATCTTCTTTTTCTAAATAAGTGCATACTTTACCCAATTATAAGCCCTTACAAGGTGCAACTTCCACATTGGCATAGTGTTATTCCTTTGATTATAAGGTTAACTTTTCTTTCCTTAGCTCATCATCACCACTGAATATATTCTCAAATGTGACCAATCCCTTGGGAAAATTATTTGTTTTTAGCTGTACAATCTGATCACCATATTGTTGCAAGTACTTTGACTTGTTTATTGAGGAAAACTTAGCCTCTTCTTACAGGAACTTAACAATTTGATTGCCATATTCAAATATGTGTGTTCCTGATCACATATTTGACTTACACTGAATAGATTATGCTTAAGACCTTCTACATACAATACATTCTTAGTCTTGGTTCTACCATTATCCAAACTCAATTTACCTTTTTTCGGCTATCCTAGCAGTGCTATTGTCTCCAAATTTAACTATGCCACCATTGATTTTATTTAGAGTTATGAACTTACTCTTGTCTCTTATCATGTGCCTTGAACATCTATTATCAATGAACCATGGCTTTTATTCATTTCTTCCATGCAAAGCTATCTAGACTAACATAGACTTTTTAGGTTGTTTCGTATACCATGAACCTATTTGAACATTATTCTTGATGAATGGAGCCTTGAAACTTTGGTCCTTCTTGATTGACTCAAACATGCTTCTATAATGCTAGGCTATGTGTCCAAAATTATTGCACTTGTAACATACTATGGCTTCTTCATTAAATCCTAATAGAGGAGTCAAAGAGTTGTTGCTTCTGCTTAACTCTACATGAGTTCCCTTCTCCTTGTTTCTAAAATTGTTAGCTCTTTTATGATAGTCTATTTTCTTATGACCATAACCATTACAATAAAAACAATAACCATGAAAATAGAACCTATTCTGGTTTGTGTATCTTTGACCTGGTTGTCTTTTGTAGCTCTATTCCTTATAACCTTCTTTGTTTGAGTTGTCCTCTGTATACCTAAATTCTTACCTTTTTATTTCATCTTTTGTAATGGATTAAAAATAGCTATTTTTCTTTTAAAATTTGATACTTGTCTTATCTGATAATGATTTTTGACTTTCTAATATCTTATTCAACATGTTATGTTTATTCTCAAATTTTGAATCATTGATTGCTTTATTTGTTTTCTTGATATCTTCTTTTAAAGAGGAAATTTCAACAACATACTTTTCACATTCTTCACTTGATTTTTTTAATTAAGATATTAGATCTTCTTCAGTCTTTTTGGCTTCTTTAATATGTGTTTGTAGATCTTCAATTATTTCCTTTGACTCCTTTTCATTTTTTTCAATCTAGAGCTTCAATATTTTATTTTTCTTCTTAAGAGAATTTAATTCTTATAAGTCACAAATGAGTTCTCCTTATATATTCACCTTGAATTCATCCTTGCTTTCATTGTGTTCTTCTTTTTGATCATCTATACTTTTACTTGTGGATGCATCTTCATGTATGGTCATGAATAGATTCTCTTCTTCATCTGAGTCACTGACTCCACTATCTTTGGCTCAACTAAGATCTTTAGAATATATAATCTTCTTCTTGAGTCTCTTCTTATATGTAGACTTTCCTTCTTCATTATCACCATTATTATTATCTAGGCACTTATCTACATACTATCCAATCTTACCACATTTAAAAATTTTAAATGGAAACTTTCCTTGATATTTACCTATGCCCCTTTTAGGCTTATGGATGAATAGGGCTTCATTGTCATCTTCTTCATCAATGGAGCTATCAATTAATTCTTTAATCTTGGCCTTATCTTTTTTATATGTTTTGAAATCAACTTCCCTCTTTGAGGGTTTTTCTTGTTCAATCTGCATCTTATATGTTGTAATAATACCATGTAGTTTATCCATCTTTAACTTGTTTAGATCTTCATCTCCTCAATTACAAATACCTTTTCATCATATATCAAAGGTAGATATCTCAAAAACTTTTGCACCACCATTAACTCTTCTATTTTTTCTCCAAGGCCTTGAATTTTATTTACTATTTGATCAACCCATAAAAGATAACTTGTTATATTTTCTTCCTCTTCCATTTTCAAACGCTCAAACTGTCTCCTAAAAGTCTGAAGCTTAGCTTGCTAAACTTTTCCATCACCTTGGTAAATATTCTTGATTTTATAACCAAATATCATGATAATATTTTTATATCATAACTTTAATAAAATTTGATTCACATAAACCACATAAAATAGAATTTAAATCTTTAATATTATTTTGATTTGCCTTCTTTTCCATGGGAGTAGTTACAAGTGTTTGTGGCTCTTTGTATTCATCCATCACTACTTGCCATATGTTGAATCTAAGGGCCATCAAGTAATTCCTCATCCTTATGATCCAAAAGTCATGATTTGTCCCATAAAATAAAGGTGACTTATTTTTATAAAAACCTACATGTGCTCCAGCCATTATGTTTTTCCTGATCTACCTTCAAGCTATTAAACTCTTTCTAAAAGAACCTGCTCTGATACCAATTGTTAAGAACATGATATACTAAGATGGGAGGTGAATCAATATATCATATATCTTATAAAAATTTTACTTAATCAAACTCCACTTAACCATACATTCAATATATGTAATAAAACTGAAGCAATAACATGCACCACACAAAGGAGAGAGAGAGACTAGATTTTCATGTGAAAACTGAATGTGGGAAAAACCATGGAGAACAATCTCAATTATATGAATGAACACCAACTCAAATTACAAATTTTGAAAGAACCAACTTGTAGGAGCACCAACCCCTTTGCTGAGCACCAACACATCAATTATTTTTGAGCATCCACCCATAGGAGCACCAACCCCTCATGTGTATAGAACACAACTATCTCTCAATGTTGCTTTCTCAACAAATGATAGCACACTACTATATCTCTTTCTTTTCTCTCCTCTACTTTTCTAATCTAGATATAAAAATTACAAACCATGCCCTTCCTCATGTATTACAAATGGCTTCCCAAGCCTCCTTTTATAGATTTTCAAATGACCTTTGGCATTCACCCTTTGTGACCCTTTAATCCACATGGAAAATGGTGCCAAACTTGCATGACCCTTGAAATTCTTTCATATGAAAAGTTATATGGTGACCCTTCATGGGAAAATGTGCCCTTTCCCTCTTTTGTCTTTATCCAATGACTCTTCAAGTTCCTCAAGGTGACCCTTCATGGGAAAATGCATCTTTTCCCTCTTTTGTCTTTAGTGATGATTCTTTGAATTCCTCATGGGCCCTCTTTTATCTTTATGAAACCAAGAATATATCCATTAATATATAAATAATATTAACACACTTTAGCCAAGATATAAACATTAAAAACACCTTTAGACATTAAATACTATGGGGCCTTTGTCACCATAATGTTAGACCTTTGACATCAATGACAATATTTCTAACAGTTATATATTGCACATGTGAAGGTTTTAATACAAATTGATCATATGGGTTTGTTTAGTTTTAAGCATAGTTTATTTTTACTAAATTCTATATCATCCATTGAAGCAAAAAATAATTTATGGATGCTCAAAGATGGCCTCTCAAGTAGATTTGGACATAGTTAGCTTTGTGACATAAGTTTTTGAGAAGGCACTTTAATGAAATTATTTCTCACACATGATAGGGTTCTAGGAGTAGTATGTCACATGGTTTGATTTTCCTATGTGAGGAGATCATCTGGTCCAAATTTGAGATCATGTATCGAAACATAGAAGAAGTTATTAAGGATAAAAAATGGCTACTCAAGCATATTGATAGGGTCCCCATAGTAATTTTTGAAAATGTTAAATCTTGAGCAAGATCAACAATACGCATTGTTCCAAGAAGTTAGGAAGAAGTGAGATAAGAATAGGTTTACGATTTTTAATGCCTAAGAAAAGGTATAGGATAAGGATCTAATGACGAGTGATAATTCATAGAGATTGATATATGATGATTGTTGATTGTTATTGACCTAACTAATCCTCAAAGATCAATGGAGTGCATTAAGTCAAAGTTCCCAAATTGTATGAGATGATGTCAAAGTAATAGAGGTTTAGCAGCTAGATTTGGTGGTCTATGCATTAAAGCTCAAAAAATATCTATAATGCATATTTGATTTGAGCTAAGAGTCCACAATATTTGAGCATTGTGTTTGAAGGTTAACTATGATTATTGCTATTCAAATATTTTAATTTAACATAGAAAGAACTAGAGCTCTATATTTCAATCATATCTTTCAATAAAATATGAATTTACTAATGCAATAAAAATAAAATTGGTAGAGGACTCTAAGGTGCATTTGGATATATATATTTGAAGATCTTAAAGTGAGTATAGTCAAATATATTGATCCTAAAAGTTGATTATGTGTTCATGATTGGTCTGCAAGTAACTTGAGAAGGATATTCAAGCTTGTATTGATCCTATTTCAATGTCTCACAATGCATCATCTATTGGATCAAGTTTTAGACTCCATGAGGATTCTATATGTAGATTTTAGAGGTGTGATCAATCTATCTTGAATATGAAAAATGATAAATAAGTTGACTATGTGTTCATTTATGGTGATTGTGTGTATCAAGTTAGTGTTTAAGTTATTTAAGCATATGCAGAGGTGAGATAAGTTGATTTTGATCATATGAGGATGTCAAAAGGGACAAAAGGATTGGACTTATGTATTTGAAAGTGGATGTGTGTTCTTTTTTTTCTTGAGGGAGTGCTAAATGAGTAATGGGTTCACATGAGACCTTTAAAGGCAACAAGGGCCTTATTAAAAGGTGTAGTTCCTTAAGGGTCACCCATAGATTATATGGCTAACAAATTAAGATTTTTTTAGCCATGTATTCATGAGAGATATGCCTTAAGGGATAAGGCATGCCTAATAGACAACCAAAGTAGTGATTATCAAGATTGTTCTATAAATAGTGGAACCAAAGATGATGGGTTCTAAAAAATTTTGGATGAGAGATGAAGGAAAAATTGGGGAGAGGCTTGTGTGTGTGTTTTGTGGGGTGAATGAGGTGTAGAGTGCCCTAAGGATGTGTTAAATAGTAGAATAGATTGAGGAATATTTATATGACCTATTAGTCATAATTCTATTAGTAGAATCATGATCTTACAGATTAAGTGTGAATAAAGGTGAAGAGAGATAAGCTAAGGTCCATCATCAGGTATTATTGACATCAATTTAGACGTAGAAGTCTTTATAGGTGTTGTTTTTTTAGTTTAGCATCTAAGGTGGTTATAGCCTCCTTGTAAGGTAAAACTTGATAAAAGGTCTAGTTTTTGATGCAACTCAACTAGACAGGTATGGTAGCACCTTATGGGATTAAAGTCTCACTAAATAGGGATTGTAGTTATTTGATCATCTATAATTGGTGTAAATTAGATCCTGTTATTATAGAATAGTATTCCAACTATAGGTTTTAGTGGTTTTTATTCCCCAAGCAGGTTTCCCACATATGTCATGTGTTATGTGATTGATATTGAATTGTCTCTTTTGATTATTGTTATGAATGATATGTATGCTTCATGAATGCTTATGGTACCTAGTTAAGTATTTATAAAGATCAAAATTAAAGTTGAATTACCTAGGCCCATTGATTCACCCCCCCTCTCAGTGATTGTACATCAAATAATATCCACCTACATCGAACCATATTCCTTCCCTTAGGAAGTGAAGTCAAATCCCAAGTATGATTTTTTATCAAGGAATAATATTCTTCCTACATAGAAATATCCCACTTAGGTATGCTTGAAGCCTCTAAGAATGTCTATCAATCCAAAATTGAATCAAATAAATCATGTAGACCACTCTAATAATCTATCCAAGTACACTTATTATCTACTAAATCCCCTACCCAAGTGCCTACACTTTAAAGTATCTACTTGGCCCAAATGGGCCTAGATGTGGGTGAGTTAGGGGTAGACTCTTCATCCTCTAAAACATGACTAGAGGTGAATATATAATAATCACCATCACTACCCTTTTTATCATAACTAGAAGAAGAATAAGAAGAACCTAACTTAGGAACCTGCTCTTGATGATCTGAGTTGGAAGAAGAATCATCAAGTCTAATTTAATCCAATGAAAGAGATTAAGTTTCAAGTTTGAGTCTTTGGGATTATCTTTAAATTGAAAACTTCTCTTTATGAACAACTCATGTGTGGTTAGATGTAGAAGTACCCCTTGACACCATCTGGATAACCTACAAAGAGATAAGGTTTGGGTTGAGGTTCCATAGATTTGCATATCTTCTTTAATATACATGTCATAGCTAGAGATCTAAAAGACCTAAGGTACTCAACATCAGGTTTACTTCCATGCCAAGCTTCAAAGGGTGTTATGTCTTTCAAAGCTTTGTGAGGAACCCCGTCCTAAATATAACAAGCACAAATGATTACTTTGGTCTAATACTACGATGACAAAGACTTAGAGTGAGTCATACATCTAGAAATATCTTTCAAGGACTTATTATTATGTTATACAACTCCTTTTTATGAAGGATTTTAAGTAACTATCCACTTCAAATAAATCCCCTATGTGGTGTAAAACTACTCAAATCTATTGTTGACATATTCACCTCCATTGTCAGTTTGAAGGACCTTGATGGATTTCTCAGATTGTTTCTCAACAAATGCCTTGAAGTCTTGAAAATCGTCAAACACTTAAGACTTTTTCTTAAGAAAGTAGACCCATATATAACTTGAGAAATCATCAATAAAAGTGAGAATGTACTTATCCATTATAAAATATAAACTAACAAAAGTCCTAGATTCATCACTATGTACTAACTCGAATGCTTGTGAATCCCTCAAAGCTTTGCCTTTGTCAAATTTTGCTTTGGGATGATTTACAAGAGATAAACCCTCACAAATTCCCTTAGATAATTGGACTCAAGGTAAGCCTATGACCACATCATTTTTTCTAAGTTGTTCAAGGTAGTGATAGTTAAGGTGGCCAAACTACTCATACCATAATTTGATAACTCCATTTTAATGAGTTAGCAATGCTACTAAAGAATAATTAGGTGTAAAATTTGAAAATGTGTATAACCTATCTTAGTGATCTTCCCTACCCACTACCACTATAGAATCACTATGTAACTCTCTGATGATAATTAAATCTGGTAAAAACTCAATCCTCATGCCTTTGTTGATATAAGTGATTTGAATTAGTGAGAGGAGATTGGTTAAAATAGAAGGGACACTTATAAAATTATTTAATTTTCTTATTTCCATTTAAATAAACCCTCTCCCTACAATGGGTATAGAAGTGTCATCACCCAAACTGATAGAATACATGCTACAAGGATCTATTAAATAAAACTCAACTAATGAAGAGCCTATATGGTGAGAAGCACTCAAGTCAATAACCCATGAAGATGTTGAAGCTACAATTACTACAGGAGCCTTGCCCTTTCCTTTCTCTTTCCTCTCACCCTTTGATTTTATATAATATCGGGTAGATGTATTCTACTTGATGGACTCAAGAACACCAATTTTGTTCTTTTCTAGGAGATGTGTTAGGTGATCTATTTGCTTCTTCATGAAATTTCTTTCATCATGCAAATTTTTATTATATTAGGCACACTTAACCTTCTCTTTCTTAAGTTTTCCATTGAAATATGAGGCTCAGTGTTGGTTTTGGTAGAGGTTGATTCTTTCTTCCTCTTTTGATCCTTATTATTATTATTCTCTTTATTTGAATTCTTTGATTTCCCATTTTTAATAATTAGGGCTTGAGGTTTTATGGTCTTTAATGTTTCCATCTAGATCAATTTGTATTTTTATCTAGTTAAGTTGGCAATGAAATATATAAAGAGGTCATTTTACATGCAGTGCTCAAAGCACTTTTAATGGCATGGAAAGTAGATATAAAGATTGAATAGTCAGGACCTAGTTTAGAGAGTATAGAAAGAACAAGTTCATCATCTTATTTTTTTATCCCACATTATTTAAAATATAATTTCAAGGAATTGAAATTCATGAATAAATATTAAAGGGTGTCAAAATTTCAAGGACTTAGGCTAATGAATTCATTCTCAAGCTCGTGACCTCTCATCATATCTTGATCCTCACATAGTTTACCCAAACGGGTGCATACATCATGAGATGATTTGGTAGGCTCTAAATGAAATAAGATTTCAGGTGCTACAAAAATACATAATAGCTTAGAGGCTTCATCACTATGATTATACCACTTAACTATCTATACATCTATGTTATGTTTGGTTTCATCACCCATGGTTATCCTATACTAACCCTTAATCCTTAGAATGATTATCATCTTGGTTTTTCATTCATGATAGTTAAATGGAGTTATTGGGATGATTGAATTTGAATCCATTAGTATAGAAATGAGTTGTAGTAGTAGTGCAAGTTGAAGTTATTTTATAAATGAAAGTGAAATATGTAGACACTTAGTTTTGGCCACTTTTGTGCCTAAATAGGGATTTAGTTTAATTTATAGAAAACAACACATTTTAAGCCTAGAAACCATCTTAATTTCCCAAATTCATCCATGTACAGGATTTAATTAGCCATAAACATGATGAGGCTAGCTTATTTGGTATATTATCCTGTATGCATCACTAACCTAATTTGGTTCTAACCCTAGTCAAATTATGATCTATCAATTTGACACTTTTGGTATGTCAAGTTATTAATTCATAACATTTTAAAAAATTTCCAAAATCCAAAAAAAAACACTAAGAAAGAATAATTATATTACAAATTTTAATTAACTTGCCTAAATAAAAATTAAAAATCAAATTAGTGAATTTCATTTACCAAAAATGAATTTTTAGCCAAAAACAAAGTCAAAAGTCAAATGAGATAATAAAGTGAATTATTATCTCATAAATATTCAAAAATATGACTCACACCTCACAAATATCTAAAGTGAGTTGTCATGCCTCATAAATATCTGAAACTGAGGTGTCCAGATTTCATAAGTGCCTTAACCCCACCTAGAGTTAAACTGACTCAACCTAGGTTAATTTAGACTCAACCCAAGTTAGAATTTAACCTAACATACATATGGTTAGATTTAGTTCTTTGAGATATAAATAAAATTTCCCACACCATTATTTAACAAGCTTTTGTGTGTAAGGTTATTATGCTGAAATACCTTCTTGCAGCCTTTGAGAGTAGTGTTATAATGCCCAATTTATTCTAAGTTTAACATCAAGCCACAAGTGACTATTGAAGAGTTAATACCACCATATAATACCATTTATAAAATATTACATTGTCATAATCTAGACACTGACATCCTTATGCCAATAAATAAGCATCAAATGTGACAAAGGAGGTAAGAAAATTGTATTATCTTCATCTCTATTTTGTGCTCTTGATTATTGTGTTATGCTCCCCCTAGTTCTGAGGCAAGAGTGTTTAGTCTTATTAAATTTTCATGCTTTATGTTTTCTCATTTATATGAAAAAGAGACTAATTTACATATCGTTTACTCTTCAAACACCTAATGTACAAAATGGCATGTCTGGTGGGACCAAACATCATTTATATCCAAGGAGATTAAGATGTTAGCTTTAGCTTGACTAAAAAATGCATTTAAATCTTCAATTTTAGAGTTTTATCTTTGAATTTTATATCTTTTTTAACAAGGTTGTAGGGATCGATGTTAATTTTTCAATTCGATGTTAATTATAGGAATCGACCATGATGTCTACATAAAAACATGACAAGGTAGGAACATGGCTAAAATTGATTTTTATTGATTTTCTTTACCTAAATTTTTTGTTTAATGATCTGTTTATTGTCTATGTGACATTTTTATTTTATATCCATGAGAAATTTATGTATTAAACTTGTTTATCAACCATTTTTATTAGAAACATAGTTAATTTTGTGTGGTTACAGGAAACATTGATGATCTGACTGAAGCAATGTTGATTTTAGGAATTGGCATCAATATCTATGTGATCGGTGATAATTTTCTCAAAGACAAAAACAAAAATCCAAGATCTCAAATTAAATTGTTTTTTCCTCACTTTTGTTCTTATAAGAAGGCAAAACCTCTAACATTTTGTAGGACCTAAGATGTAGAGAAAAGGCTTAAGCATTGTTAAAATATCATATACATCTTTTTTGGTGCTTAAAATCTACTTAGTTGTATTTGCCTTTTATTTGTTTCTAAATTTTTTACAAGTGCAAACAGGGCTAATGGGCTGAAATTTCAATCACACTTCAATTTAGTGATATTAGAAGGAACACACATTTTAGTTAGATCTCTTAAGAGCTTTTTCACTTTATGTTTGTTTTTCATTTATTAACTAAAATTTTAAATTTATTAGACTATTTTTTTTATTTGTGGTATATATAAACTATTGCATGTATGCTCTCCCGTATCCCCTTTAAGAAACTCAAGTGACCAAAAGTGCTTAGTTTTAGATTAAGGTAAAAACAGGTTTTGAAGGGACCCCAAAACCCTTTAACAGAAATAAAAAGATAGAGTAATTACAAGCACCAGGATAAGCAATCCTTAAACCTACTAAAAAGTAGCAACAAAATCAGGTAATACAAGGACAACATCATTATCCATTTTATATTCAGCCCCCTAAAAAACCAAATAAATATTTTCTATCTATTTTTTAGGGGTAAAATCTAGAATAGTTGCCTGCCTACCATCAGCAATATTCTACATACTTTCTAGCTCTCTATTTTTCTTAGTGGATCTTCTTCCTGGTTTGTCTGGAGAGCCAACATCCGGTTTCACCTTTAAATGTTGTTCATCTCCTTTTCCAGATTTATCTAGAGTAGAAGCAAGATGTTTCACCTTCATTTGCTAGTCTTTTTTGTTGCTTCTAGTTTCTACCCCCTTAGTAATGGTCTTCTTTTTCATCCCTTTTCTTTGGTTTAGAATATGCTTTAAGTTTTCTCCATTATCATTTACAGGAATCTCATTCGAATGGAAATCATTCTCAACCTAAATCTCCTTGGACTGAGAAAAAAGAGAATCTCCCTCCTCTAATTTATTTCCAACTTCAGCCAAGAATTTTCCTTCCTTCAGCTCAGTTTTTTCATCTACATCTCTCCATCAGTCTTCTATCTTTTGATAGACAATGATTTGTTTTGATAAATCTATCAAATCATCTATTCTTTGTACAAATATTATGGTTTTTTATTGCATCCCTTGTCCTTCTTTCTCAGAATTTTCTTTCTCAATAGCAAGCTCTTTATCTGCCTCAGTATGTGGAGCTTTGGGATCTTCAATAGAAATCTCTTTCTCTGCCTCAGCATATAGAGCTTTAGAATCTTCATTATTATTTAGTTCTTATCGATAATATTCTTTGGGTTTCCATACTTTCTTTTGCTAGACCTTGATCTTTCTCTCATCCAAAACACTACTAGGATAATTTTTACTTTTGTAAGGATAATTTCTGACCCAATGCCCCTATTTATTACAAGCATAGCAAGAGTTGGGCAGATCTTCAAAAAAAATCCTTTGAGTTTTTTTTCCATGCTTAGAAATTAGATCCACTTTTTATGGGAGATGATTTAGATCTACCATTTTAACATAAATTCTGTCACTTTGAAGTTTGGATCTGGTAGCCGTTGCATTATCCAATGCCACAAATTCACCAAAAGAACTAGCTATACCTTTAAAAATGTCCTCATGCCAAAAATCTAAAGGGAGGCCAGGAAGTCTTACCCAAATGGGAGTGGTTAAGAAAAAATAATCTGAAAGATCCATGTTAGGCTCCCATTTTTTAATAGTGAGAGAACATTTACCAAAAGACCACAGTCCTCCACATAGAACCATATTCATGTCCTCCTTGCAGTTGAAGTTAAACAAGAAGAAACCATTCAACATTGGTGCCACTTCTACCTCTCCTCAAATAACCCATTTCCTTTTAACCATTTTTGTAAGGGATTCTAGATCTGGTCTTGCCCCTAAAAATTTACCCACTAGGGTGAATTCCATAGAAGACACAGAAAAATCTATTAAAGGATCTGGAATAAAAACTTGAAACTCACCTTTCTCCCAACAAGATTTAGTAATCACCAACGGGAAAAGAAATTTTCCATTGGGTTTCTTGCCAAATAGAGATGACCACTTCTTTTGTTCTGAATACTCTACCTTCAGCACTTTTGAGGATTTTTCCTTATATAAATACACATTATCTTTCTCCTTTTCAAGATCCTACCCCAACACAGCAAGAGGATAATCCAGTTGGGAGACACTAATCCCATAAAAAGGATTAGATCCACTCGAAGGTTTTCTAATATTTTCATCAGCCAAAAAATTTGACCCAACATTTTTTTCTACATCTCCTACTGTCCCTCCAGAGTCTGTACCTCTTGCCTGGTTCTCCACAATCAGTTTTCCACTTGCCTTCAAATCTGCACTTCCCACATCTAAAAGGGCACCTTCTATCTGCCTCCCAGCAAATTTACATTCTGGGTGTGCTTCCAGTTCACCCAGCGCATCCCTTCTATACATTGTGTCCCTTCTATACCAAAAGTGCTTAGTTTATTGTCATTGTTTTAAAAATTTATGTTGGAAAGAATGTCATGTATGCTCTCCCAAAGCTCTAAGTGACTTGGGTGACCCAAATATGACCTCTAAAGTCTTTCTTTTTTATTTATTTATTTGATACATTTAGATTGTGGACAAGAGTTCACCACTTTCCTATGCATTTTTAGGCATGCGTTGACCTAGGGTTTCATCTGCTAGCATCATACCAACCCCACTTTATGATGGGGTATATAAATTGGGAATTATGTTGGATGGGATAGTGGGGAGAAATTAACCTGACCATCCCAATGGGTACTCAGGCCATGTGATATCTGAACATCATACTCCACTAAGTAGTACATAGATAGAGTCACTATGCAAAGGAATAGACCCTTGCATAGTAAGATGGGTAGTTTGGATTCATTTGACATGATTGCACCCTTATTTTATCCACACTTGGGACCATCTAGTATGTATGAGATTTATAGATTTTAGTCAAAAACCCACTTACCACATAATTTATTTCCAAATACTAAGTGGTCCTCACTCTAAGTTTATGCCATGTGTCAATGCTTGAGAGATAGAGGGTGGATTAAAAACTCTAACTAAACCTATACTTTAATTTTTGGATTAACACTTAATTATTCACAAACATTGGTATATCAATGGAAAATTTAACATAAGTTATGTGTTGGGTGAATATTTTGTCACCAGCTAACTGACAACAAAATAGGTGCATCAACCACAACATAAGGAGATTTATACAGCAAAATAAATGTGGTGACCATAACCAAATTGGGACAAATCTCTCCTCTCAGCAAGGGGAGGTTCCCTATAAACTATTTTATATATATATATATATATATATATATATATATATATATAAGCTAAAAATACACATAGGAATGAAATCATACCATCCATCTCTCTTTTTTTAGAGATGATGTTCACATAACAGAGGATAATTCTAGTGTAATTACTGAAAGGCACTTCTCTTCTTTCAAAAGTGATATTCAACCAACAACAGGATTCTTCCTAGGTAGTAATAAAAACCACAAGAAACCAATGAAAGCACAAAGTCTTTAATTTTTCCTCCCACTAATTAGGACAAAAGAACATAGTAGGATTAAACATAGCTCAAATTCTACACCCAAAACTGCAACAGAGTAAAATATCATGAAGGATAAAGAGAGCTCAAAGTCTCTCTAGTATCCTTTACATAAAACATAGACTGAAGACACTTATAACAACACAAAGTCTCCCACAGTTAGCTTTAGGACATCTTCCAACTTATTTCCACTTGTTCTGCTTGTTTGATTAAATAGACAAGACTATATTTAGGAAATAGACATAAGAACAATTTCCTAAATGACACAAGCTATTTCAACACAAAGTTTGAAAGGTCACTTGCTTTCTCATTCATTTAACAAAATATGATTAACAGTCTAAGCTCAAAGTCTCAAGAATGCCTTTCAATTTGGGTAGAGCTTCACTTCTAATAATAGAGAGATTTTTCATTTAACAAAATAAGAGATTACAATATATAGCATCACAAGAAAGACTTGGGTGCTTATTTTCATAAAAATGGCCCATGCTGAATTGAATGAATTGAATATCTATGAAAGGGAGATGTTGGAATAGGTCATCAACCTTGACTTTGGAATTCTAAATTATCTCAAATGTCTCCTCCTAAGCATGGGTTGTCTGGTCTTCTTTATGATGCTTACACGGATGTCCATTCACCTTTATTTAATGCAAAAAAATATGTTGCATCTTTGAATGTTTGTGTTTTTTGATGTCCACCTGGTGGACTATTCCACCTATTAGAAATAACTCTCTTGTAGATATTTCTAGATTTCCTATAGTTGTTTTCTCTACCCTTGCCATGTTTTGTCTTTCCTTGGTGATCTAAGCTCTCAGGGCTATCTTCTTGTTTCCTATAAGTTCTTTTGGCTCCTTTCTGGGCTGGTTGCTGAGCTTGTTCTCAAGTCTTTTGAAAACCAATAGTTATTCCATTACCCTAAAATTGACATCTGCAGGGATGTCATTGGTCACCTTGAACCTCTTTGAACCTTGAACCTTGAACTCTTTTGGTTTGAAGGTTCAATGGTTCAATGGTTCGTCGATTCAATATTTTGTAAAGGGTCATGTTCACTCTCTTTTTCTTCTTCGATTGAAGCATTTCTATGAACCATTTGGTTGAACTTCTTTCTGAAATCTTCCACTTCCTTTATTCACTCAAAGCTTCCTTTCAAACTTTGAACCTTTGGACCCTTTGAACCTTTTTAACCATTTCAGTTCGAGGTTCAAGGTTCAATGGTTCATTCTATTTCTTTCAATCTTTTGAAGCTTTGAACTTTCTAGATCCTTTCCTTTTCTAAGTTCATCGAACTCTTTGAAATTGTTGAACCTTTAAACTCTTTTGATTCAAGGTTCAATAGTTCAATAGTTTATTCTTCACTCTTCGAAGCCTTTTATTTTCTAAGTCTTTTGAACCTTGTTAAACCCGTTGAACCTTTGAACTTGTTTAACCTTTCAAATTTCAAGGTTTAATGGTTCAATGATTTAATGTTAACTCTTCAAAGCCTTCTTTTCTTTAAGTCTGTTGAAGTCATTAAACCTTTGAACTCATTGAACCTTTGAATTTTTTGAAGGTGGGACTCAATGGTCCAATGGTTTAATGGTTCATTCTTATTTGTTTGAAGCCCACTATTAAGTCTTTTGATTGAACCTGGGCATTGAACCATCCTTAAAACACTAAGGAAAAGCCTTAAGTGCTTTGAACTTCCTTTTAAGAAAGCCCACCTATTGAACATGTGACTTTCTTAGCTGAAAAGGCTTGAATATTTGAAAAACTTAACTGCTTAGAACATTTTTGAGAAAGAAAAGAGAGAGTTTTGGTCTACAAGACCAAAATGGTCAGTATGTTGTCCACAAAAACAAGTGACGTATTTTTGGATTAACAGCTAGCTCAAGATGGAGAACTTCCATCGATTAAAAATAGAAATAATTAAAGGGAGTATAAATCAGAATCTCAGTGCCTTCATCTATGTCGATGGGCTATAGAGTCATTCTTACCCAAAAAGAAAGGCACCAAAAACTAATGAAAAACACAAAACAAAGAAAGACTATACAAATGTATATATTTACAACTAAACTTATCTGATACTTCAAGGATTGAAATGCTTAGATGCTACCCACTATGAGGTAGAGTAAATGGCATTCCATCTTGATATATTAGCAAGAGACTATTTTCACCCCAAAATTAGTGATTGGTAAGTGGACTTCTCCACCAAGAATCCAATTTTCTATGCCTTCCTTTTGGTTTCCTCTTCTTTCCCCTTAACAAGACTTGATCTCTACCACAAATCTTTGCTCTCTTGCTAAAGAGTTTCTTTGACTGACATTGATGTGCAATAGTATGGTCCACTACCATAGTTCATTTCTCTTTAGGTCTAGTGAAGCACATGATTTGATTGTCAACATTAAACACCTACTAATGGTTGGAATTATTAGGTATACTTGGTTGAAAGACCAGTTTGATAGTGTAACTATGCTCTTTAAAGTCTTTTTGAGGAACCATGAGGGTTTCAGAGATAGCCAATAAATTTGCATGATTATGAAGCTCTTTGGGCACTACAAAAATATTGAAAGCATCAAAACTTTCAAGACAGTCCCAAACCAAATTACAATAATGTTGTAATCTCTCATCCTTGGTTTAATACAGGTTCCTCACCTGACAAACCACCAACTCAGCATCTCCCTAGGCATGAAGCTACTTGATGCCTTTGCTTGAGTTGCCTTTAATTCGAGTAGCAACGACTCATACTTAGCAGTGTTATTGGTGTTGCTAAACTGTAACTTATATGCATATGGAAAAATATCTCCTTGACGAGATATCAAAACAACTCTAGCTCTAAAACCAGTAGAAAAGTTGTTTCCATCAAATTCTAGAATCTAGACCTCATTATAATCTAATCTTCTTTCAAATTTTTCTTCATTAAGGAGAGAAGATCACTTTTTATCTATACTACACCCTACCAATTCTTCTGATGTCTTATCTGAATATTTTGGATTGTCACCTATGGAACTTTCATTTGCTGAAATAGGAATGTCTTCAATAAATAAAAAGTAATTACCCATGCCTGAAGACTCAAACAAAATTTGAGCTTCAGGGGCTAAAGTTTGAGTGACTATGTACTTCAATTCCTTCTTAGGAAGTAGCCTTTACATGCCCTTGACAAGGATCCTCATCTTAGATAGGTCCATGCTTAATTTCTCCACCAACATCTTTGCAAAAATTTTGCCCAAGAAGAATGTCGTAGGAGGCTGGGACGTCAGCCACCAGGACTGTCATTTTGATTCTCTTATCTGGGAAGGCTATAAATGCAAATTAAGCATCTTTGATTTGTCCCAATAGAGGCACTTATTTTTTTTCCATGGAGAAACATCTTTCAAAGGTCTTAGTCATCATGAGACCAAGAGATTCTACCACCTTGGTAGGCATGACATTGTTGGATGTGCCAAAATCTATTATGTAATTATTCAGCTGATGACCATTTATCAGTAGGGAGACATGAAATGGTTTTATCTTTCTAGGGGTAGCTAGAGGAGTAATCACAAGATTATTTTAGGTAGGTGTGTTCTTTGGGGGAATAGGAGTTACTTTTGAAATATCTTGTCCTGTAGGGATGGTTTTATTTTTGATGCATTCAATGAGTTTATCCAACTGCCTAGGGTTGGATTGCAAGAATTCAAACTCAAATATTTGAATTTTGGTTTTCTTAACATGGTTAATTATATAAAATGGCTGAAATGAATTACAGACAGAGGGAGGCGGTTCATCAATCTAGTTTTTACTGGGTGTAGGACTGGTCTGTGAATTTGAAGTAGAAGGTGAATGAATATTTGAGGTACTTACTTTTTTAGTGATCACTGGGTCTTTTGATTGGAAAGGTAGTGAAGTTCCTCATTTAGCAATTGAAATTTCTAGTTGAGATTCTTCCCCTATTTAACCTTTATCTACTTATTGACTGACTAGTTTTGGGAAATGGTAAATACAGCGTATGATCTATCAAACACTTCACCTCTACTTCTGGGTTCATCTTAGTAATTTAGGAAACCAATGTTGGAGTCACCAGCTGATTCTTCTTGGCCTTCTAAAAAGAGATCAGCGTCATCTTCTTGGTTCAACTCAGGTTGGAAAGAAAAATCAAATTCAGTTTCAAGATAACCAACTGCTGAGTTAGTTGGTGTTGCTTCAATGGAAAGATTCCTTGGTGGGGGAGGAAGGTGATTTGGTTGCCCTTGATTTCTAGTAGCATTTCCCTAATACGACTGGTTTGGAAACATCCTCCTTGGTATATCCTGGTAAGGAGGGGTAGACATCCCTTGCACCATTTGATTTTTCAAAGCTAGTAATTCATTTGCTAGCTTTTGCACAATGGATCAGTGGTGCCCATAGAAGAATATTCAAAAGATGAAGAAGATTTGTCTCTGTTAGGATCTCTTCTCATCTTTCCTACCAAAATAAGGTCATCTTCAACCTCAGTGGTCAAAATCTGAGCTGTAGCAAGATCTATGTGGCTAGCCTACCTTAATAAGAAACTCACTTTAGGAAGCTAAGAATTTATGAAGAAGCATTTGAGATTCTCAAGTGTCGATTGAGAAATTATGGGAATCCGAGTAATCATCTTGTCAAATTTAGAAATGAATTATCTCATGGGTTCATGAGGCTCCTTCATTTGTGTAAGCTAAGCTAATAGAGTGTGTGCATCTTTTACAGGTTCAAACTTGGACTCAAATTTAGCTTTGAGAGTGTTCCAATTAGTCACTGTTTGTGCTTGTAGATGATAAAACTAGTCTGCAGCAGTGCCTTACAATGTCTCTACAAACAGTCTGACTGTAATGTCTATCACACCATAGGCTATGCAAAAGGTTGCTACATGTTCACTAGGATGAACCTTCTCATCACCATATAACTTGGGGAAATTTTTCCTTGAGCTACAAGGTAGCTCATGTAGAGGTGCAGTCAAATTCAGGGGACCAAAAGTATTACCCCAGGGGCCTTGGATTAGCATGATATGGCTATTGAAAGGAGGGATAATAAATCTCTATGGGATATGTATAGAAAAAGCTCTACTAGTAGAGGAGATATCAGTTTTGCCTGGTATTGGGGACCTAATGTTTGTAGGAGGAAAACTCCTAGTTTGCTAAGGGTGAGTTTGTGGCAAAAAAAGATAAAAATTACTTAGCTACACCAACTCAAATACAGGTTCAACAATACCTTGAGATCTCTGGCTTCATGTGTACAGTGGATCTTATAGAGTGCTAAAATGGATATGCAATTTGAAGCTTAAGGATTCAAACTGTGCATTCTTCCCCATCAGAGTCACCAAAAAATGTTGGCTTGAAGCTGCTCGTTATATCCCTATGAGATATGAAATGATCCAATTTGAATAAAATAGAAAGGGACTAAAAATTCTCATCGATCCCCAACAGAGTCACTAAGAACTATTGGCATGAAGCTGTCTTATTCTTTCCTACTTCACATCATTCCCCAGTGGAGTCACCAAGAACTGTTGGGTGAATGTTTTTTCACCAGCTGATTGATGGCAAAATAGGTGCATCAACCACATCATAAGGATATTTATACATTAAAATAGATGTGGTGATCACAGCTAGTTTAGGATAAATCTCTCCTCTTAGTAAGGGGAGGTTCCCTATAAATTATTATATACTATAGTGTGTATATATATATAAGCTGAAAATACACATAGGGGTGAAATCATACCATCCATCTCTCTTTTTTTAGAGATGATGTTCATAAAATAGAGAAGAATTCTGGTGTAATTACTGAAAGGCACTTCTCTTCTTTCAGAAGTGATATTCAACTAACAACAAAATTCTTCCTGGGTAGTAACAAAAACCACAAGAAACCAATGAAAGCACAAAGTCTTTCATTGTTCCTCTCACTGATTAGGACAAAAGAACATAGTAGGATTAAATACAGTTTAAAATCTTCACCTAAAACTACAACAGAGTAAAGGATTATGAAGGATAAAGAGAGCTCAAAGTATCTCTAGTATCCTTTACACAAAACATAGATTGAAGACACTTATGACATCACAAAGTCTCCCACAGTTGGCTTCAAGACATCTTCTATCTTATTTCCACTTGTTCTGCTTATTTGATTAAATGGATAAGACTATATTTAGGAAATAGACATAAGAACAATTTCCTAAATGACACAATCTATTTCAACACAAAGTTTGGAAGGTCACTTTCTTTTCAATTCATTTAACAAAATATGATTAACAGTCTGAGCTCAAAGTATTAGGATTGCCTTTCAATTTGGGTAGATCTTCACTTCTAATAATAGAGAGATCTCTCATTTAACAAAATAAGAGATTACAATATATAGCATCATAAGAAAGACTTGGGTGATTTTTTTCATAAAAATAACCCATGCTGAATTGAATGCATTGAATAGCTATGAAAGGGCCATGCTAGAATAGGTCATCGGCCTTGACTTTGGCATTTTAAATTATCTCAAATGTCTCCTCCTAAGCATGGGTTGTCTGGTCTTCTTTATGACGCTTACACGGATATCCATTCGCCTTTACTTAATGCAAAAAAATAGGCTGCGTCCTTAAATGTTTGTGTTTTCTGAAGTCCACTTGGTGGACTATTCCACCTACTAGAAATAACTCTCCTATAAATATTTCTATATTTCCTATAGTTTTTCTCTCTTTCCTTACCACATTTTGTCTTTCCTTGGCGATCTGAGCTCTCAGGGCTATCTTCTTGTTTCTTATAAGTTCTTTTGGCTCCTTTCTAGGCTGGTCACTGAGCTTGTACTCAGGTCTTTTGAAAACCAATGATTATTCCATTACCCTAAAATTTACATCCATTATTCAACCTTGAACCTTGAACCTTGAACTCTTTTGGTTTGAAGGTTTAATGGTTCAATGGTTCGTCGATTCAATATTTTATAAAGGGCCATGTTTGCTCTCTTTTTCTTCTTTGGTTGAACCATTTCTTTGAACCATTTGGTTGAAATTATTTTTGGAATCTTCCACTTCCTTTATTTTCTCAAAGCTTCCTTTTAAAATTTAAACCTTTGAACCCTTTGAACCTTTGAACCTTTTGAACCATTTCGGTTCGAGGTTCAACGATTCAATGGTCCATTTTATTCTTTGAATCTTTTAAAGCTTAAAACTTTCTAGATCCTTTCCTTTTCTAAGTCTATTGAACTCTTTGAACTTGTTGAACCTTTGAACCTTTGAACTCTTTTGATTCATGGTTCAATGGTTCATTCTTCACTCTTCGAAGCCTTTTATTCTCTAAGTATTTTGAACCTTGTTGAACCCATTGAACCTTTCAAAGTTCAAGGTTTAATGGTTCAATGATTCAATTTTAACTCTTCAAAGCCTTATTTTCTTTAAGTCTTCCAAAGTCTTTGAACCTTTGAACTCGTTGAACCTTTGAACCTTTCGGAGGCAGGGTTCAATGGTCTAATGGTTCAATGGTTCATTCCTATTTGTTTGAAGCCCATCGTTAAGTATTTTGATTGAACCTGGGCATTAAACCATCCTCAAAACACTAAGGAAAAGCCTTAAGTATTTTGAACTTCCTTTGAATAAATCCTACCTATTGAACCTGTGACTTCATTAGCTAAAAAGGCTTGAATATTTGAAAAACTTAACTACTCAGAACATTTTTTAAAAAGAAAAGAGAGAGTTTTGGTCTGCATGACCAAAATGGTTGGTATGTTGTCCACCAAAGCAAGTGACAAATTTTGGGAACAACATTATGCACACCCATGTCAATTTTATAAATAGGATGAGCCATTAGTGCTACTTCTATTGTATTAAATTTACATGTGTTTTTTTAGACTAAAACTATTTGTTTGTATTGTCACGTTAAAATAAGTCCAAAAATTCACATTATTTTTACACCCTTTTAATCCAAAAGTTGTTATTCCATTTATTTGTGTTGCACTTGTTTCCTTGGAGTTTTTTTCTAAAGTCATATATGTATATATTGTTTAAATAGGGTGTCATTACACTACCTATTTCATCTCAAACTTTTGCCTTGGTTATTCTAGTTCAAATTTTTTTTACCATGTCATTTTTTTGGAGTGTTTTTATGCTCCCTTATTGTTTATAATTATTATCACTTTTAAAACTAAGTTCCATGTTATTTTTGTATATATCTTATTTCAAATGTGTAGTTACATTACCCATTTTGGTCTATACTTTTTTCCTTAAAACATTCAAGTATTTTATCATTAAATCTAAAATTCAACCTTTGGAAGTGTAAATCCTAAACCCATCAGGTTCATGTTGAAGCCTCATCTAATTTAGGCTTAGGTTGTCTGCCCTTTTGTATTTAGATTGTGTTACTTGGTTTGATTTCATATTTGATCTGAAAAACCCTTGCCTAGACCTAGCAATTTTTTTTGGAATTGTATTCTATTTATAATGTCCCTTTTGAGCCAAGTGGTTATCATGTACTTTGTTTAAAGTTTATTGTGATGAATTTTTTACTGACCTAGTTCCATTATTCCACTAGTTTTCATGAATCAAATACTGAGTCTTAAACAAGCCAATTACTAAGTGTCATTCGAGCTAATTAGCTAGTTTAGTTTGATTTTGAGTTTTTTATTTATGAGTCTAGCCTTATTTTTAGCATGATTATAATTGCCTTTAGGTAAATTGTTATTATCTCTTGATCCTAGTTCATAATTATTATACTTTATCTAGACACTCTTGTGACTGATTATAATCACATGTGGGTAAATCAGTACTCTATCCATAAATGATTTTGAGCCTTTGTGTTACTTTTTCCATTGATTATAACCACCTTTGGGAAAATTAGTGTCATTTTTTTAGACTGATCTCATGTTTGTTTTGTTCTACCCTTGCTTATTTTTGTTGTTTATCCCTTTGTGCCTCTTTTACATAGCTAAAGGTCCTTTATTTTTAGACCTCGATTGTTCATTACATTTATATCCTTTATTTTTCACATGGCCTATCCATGGATATAAAATTGCCTTGTTACAAATGTAGTGAGACTATGGGAAATTTATGACCAATGGCCCTTTTATTCAAGAGTCATATGACAACATAACTTATGAGATGGATCCTTATCCATATTATAACATCCTATATGTTGAACAAAGCCATGACCCTTTAGCACATTATTTGGTAACTATGCCTCCTTATCTAGGCAAATAATCAGAGAAAACACAACAATACCTTTCTTAAACTATGCCTAACATTGAACAAAATCAACAATAAGAGCCATATTATTTTACAACACCCATGAAAACTAGCTATAATTTGTACTTATTTGAACTTCATTTGTTAGAAAATAAAGACAAAGTGACAGTTAGAGTTGTCAAAGTATGGGCCATGTTTCCACTAGACTTCCCACAAAAAAGTCTAATTATTTTGATTAGAATGCTCAATAATATGCTTTGAGTTCAACCATTTGAACAAGTATCAACTAGTTATAATCAAGCTCTAGTCAAAATTCCACAACAAGACCATAATATGCTTACAAAATTAAAAGGTATTATGGACTAATAAATGGAATAGGTATAGAAAGTGTATCAAAACTATCTCAACCTAGCCCATAACCTCAATGTAAGGGTTTTTTATAACACGCTAAAACCTACCTAGCCTAGCCTAATTACCTAATCTAGAGTTAAGTTAGTCACTTTTCTAATTTAACTCATCTTTTCACCCATTTTAACCTATCTTTTTCCTAGGTCCTTGACCGGTGATGGTCACCCAAACTAGTGACAGTTAGGTTGGACAGGAGATAGCTCCATGAACTAGGCAAAAAATAGATGCCTCAGGCTATGCAATCTAAAATGTAGACCCCTTTAGCCAAAGCACATTGGTTGGTGATTGTATAATGTTCATATTCTTATAAAAGATAATATTTATCAAATAGATGGCCACACCTAAAATGTTATAGATAGAACACAAGTGTAGTCTAATTTAAACTAAAGTGGGTATAATTTATCACAAAGCAATACCTAATAGGTTCTTCTAAATAATGCCATGAGTGGATTGGGAAAATAGGGAATATGCACACATATTTCACATAATCAACAGGTAATATCCACTTCACAAAAAATTGCTTCCTCAAATGTGTAATAGAGGGAAACAAGCCAACAACAAACAAATTTACCATTATAATGAGAGTAGAACACTACACCACCTCAACAAGTATAGACTAGTGTACTTTATCAATTATAGGCATTGCCTAACATATAATGTATTCCTATTTGTAAAAAGTTCCATTTGGTCAATAAATGTCAAACCCCCCAACAAATTCCAAGCCAAAAAATGCTAAAATAATAGTTTCCAAACCAACAAGTGTTGATTCAACAATAGGTACTAATCTAACAACATGTGTTTAGCCAATAACAAAGTTATTACACATGGTAGGTATTAGGAACTAGGCAATAATTGACTTTCACCTAATACGTATTGTTCATGCAATAAGGATCCAACTACCAACACCTTCAATATCAGGGATCTATTCAGTGGCATGTTCCCTATATCTAATAGGGATCAACAAGTAGGTAACAAGTTTCCTCCCAAGCCCAATAATACCAATACATTTTGTAGAGAAAAATGCCATTACCACAACCACAATTCACTATCCAGGGTTATGTAGCCAACCTAAACCAAAATTTTCTTCAATAATAATATATTATGTACCCACGATACAACCCTAATGCATAGATACACATACTTGGTCATCCAACCAATTACATCAACATCCAATAATATACCTACCCTAGTCAGACTAATCCACCTTTAACTGCACAACCTCTATAACAATAGGCCACTCCTAATTTCCTTGACCAAGAGTTAAAATTGATGAAGGATGTAATTAAAGAGATGTAGGTTGGAATACAAATGAAGAGATTCAAGATAGAGGAGACATGCTCTTACCCATTCAACATAAATTATTTACAAATACGATTCTACCAAGTTATGAGCCACCTAAATTTGAAATATACAAAGGCAAAGGTGACCCTAGAGAGAATTTGAAAGAATTATTTTTTTCCTCCCAATGAGTGGCCTAGAGAGACAAGACTTGGAATGGCTATTTAAATTACCAAATAACTCTATACTTGACTTTGATGATCTCTCAAATAAGTTTGTAAATCACTTTTCATATAATCTAGAGCACAAGATTACTGTTGTGGATCTAGTCCAAGATAAATAAAACATTGGAGAAATATTCATTGCATACTTGCAACATTGGAGAGTACTAACAAGCCAATTTACACAAAATCTAATAGATAAATAGTTGGCTAAAATATTTACTAGGAGCTTACACAATGACATATCCTACCATCTTGAGCTACAATGTGTTCATACGTTTGAAGAGGTCATAGTAAAAGGAATACAAATTTAGAAATCCCTTATCAACAAAGTCATAATCAATTTATCCTCTTCCAATTATAAGGAAAACTAGAATCAAGGCCAAAACTATAATCAAAACCAAACTCAAGTATTAAATTTAATGCAACTTTAAGACAAAAACAATGAAATACCTAAACCCTACAACTATAATAAGAATGTTATTGTCAATGGATTTAAAAAATCACACCATGTTCAAAAAGTTCAAACATTGGATATTTATATACCTCCACCCACTCATCAACCACTTCCTTCATACATTCAACCAGACCCTCCACAAAACCAACCGTTATACAATCAAAACCAATTACAAGACCCTCCTTTGAGGAGAAGATTACCCATTTCCTAATAATTCAATGACCATGGTGAGCCTATTGAGTTTGTGTTTTGAAGACTGGTTTAAGAAAATATTATCAATTGGCTTATACTAAAGCTATTTTCTAAAGATACTCATTTTCTCGATTGGCACAAGAAACATGAATTTTTTGAGTAGCATCATGTTATAGGGCATTCCATAAGATGGTATATTTGACTCAAACATATAATTGATAATATGCTAGAAAATTAAGAGACAAAAAGAGACACATATGCTCCTATGAACAATCATAACTTTGGTATATACCAAAATTTATTTCCCCAATATAACAATAATAACAAAAAATAACAATGCCAACAAAAACAACAATAGTAGAAAATAAATGCACCACAAAATTAGAAATAATACCATCCGCAATAATAGTAAAATGGTTAAAACCAAGGGCAAAATGATCAAATTAAATAAGGAGGTCATCATGTTGTTACATATACCTATAATAATTATGTAGGTCATGTTTAGGTGGTTACGTTACCACCATCACTATCAACCCTATACCAACTATAAATAGACTTGGACTTTTGCATAACAATGCCTATTTTCTAGATAATACCTGGCAATCTCCTTATGTCAATAATTCTTCTATGGGCCATGTTGATAATCAAGCACCATACCATCCAAGAATCATCATTTTGAGTCTCCCTATCAACCCAAATAACTACCAAAACCAAGTTCTAGATCGAGATTGCACAATCACAACTCAATGAGCCAAATTCATTATTAGAAGACCAAAACTAAATACTATAAAAGAGCCTAATCAACTCTCTATGCCTATTAGAAATAAACCAACTAAAAAATTGAGAGGAAAACCTATGATATTATGGAACAAATGAAGAAAACACCTGTAAACATATCCATCATCGATTTGTTAAGCACGTCTATCATCCATAAAGACATCTTGAATTAGCATTTGAACCAATCTCTTATGTTAGATTATATAACTCAAGAAAAATTCCAAGCCATGGTAGGACACTTGGCCCCTATCCAATGCCTCACATTTTACCAAAGTGATATGTCATATGTGGGTGCTCTACATAATAACCCATTGTATATTGAAGTTGGTATAAATAACTATTATCACATAGGATTACACTTATCTTGATTTTGTAGATTGTTGTGCAAGTGCCTAATAAAACAATGGAAAAACCTCCATATTCATGGGACCTTATAAATTTGAGGTTAATCTCTGGAGAATTCTGACTTCCTTTCACTAAAATTTGATGCAAACTGATAAAATATCAGCCTTTACGAATTTTTCTCTTTAGTGCTCTTGTATCCTAAACTAGGGATTTGATTGGAAAAGGGTTAAAGAAATTAAAATTACAAAAAAATGAAAGTATGGTGATTACATCAAATTTGTATAGTGTATCTAGATGCTTTCTTAGAAAACAAATTAGAGCAGAAAATAGACTAAGTTTATTTTAAGCACATACTTATATAAATTTGAAAATCATAGGTAGTATTTTAGCTATTCTTTATCAAAGGGAAAAGGATATTTAATTCAAACAATATTATCAATAGGGTAAAATACCATAGATGAATTTTCTTGAGATTGAAATAAAAGACCAAGCTTCCATAAAGAATTAGATAACTTGCACAACACAGAGATTTCAAAGAGAAGAAAGGAAAAAATTTCAATCTTTATTTCTCTCCAAAGGATATATCTTGTAGAAAATACTTTCAAAATGAAAATAAATATTAATAACATAAAAAATATACCATTGGGCCATGGGGTATACCCATATTTATACAAAATATGTCTTAGAAGACATGCAGTTGTCAAAAATTTAACACCCAATAGAAGGAAATCATGCAAACTAGAATGCCTCATGCAAAGGGGAGTGAGTTCCTCTATTTCTACAATTTTAGACTCATGGGAGTGTTTATGTTGCATTCATCAGATGGGAATGATTCTAGAGGTGATCTTAGCATAGATAGAGATCTTCATGCAAGTTCTTTGATACTTGCATGAACCTTTTATGACAATTGATGAGAATAACACCAATCTTTGTTTACTTTTTGGATCCCATTGGGTGTGCCAAAAACTGTTATCACATAGGATTACACTTATCTTAATTATGTATCTTGTTGTGTAAGTGCCTAATGAAATAATATAAAAACCTCCAAAGCTATGGGATGTTGGTAATTTTAGGTTAATCTCCAAAGAAGGCTATCTTCCTTTCACTAAAATCTAATGCAAATTGATAAAATATCAGCCTTTAGGAATTTTTCTCTTCAGTGCTCTTGTATCCTAAACTAGGGATTTGACAAGAAAAGGGTTAAAGAAATTTAAATTGCAAAAAAAATAAAGTATGGTGATTGAACCAAATTTGTATAGTGGATCTAGATTCTTGCTTGGAAAACACAATAGAGCAGAAAATATGATGAGTTTATTTTAAGCATAGACTTATGTAAATTTGGAAATTAGAGGTATTATTTTAGCTATTCTTCAACAAAGGGAAAAGGATATTTATTTCAAACAATACTATCAAAATGGTAAAATACCAAAAATGAATTTTCTTGAGACTAAAATAAAATACCAAGCTTCCATAAAGAATTAGATAACTTACACAACATAGATTTCAAAGATAAGAAATGCAAAAAATTAATCTTTATTTCTCTCCAAAGGTTACAACTTATATCAAATACATTAAAAATGTAGAAAAATATTACTAACAATAAAAAGATACCATTGGGACATGGGGTCTACCCATATTTATTCAAAATATGTCTTAGAAGACATGCAGTTATCAAAAATTTAACACCCAATAGAATAAAATCATGCAAACTAAAACACCTCATGCAAAGGGGAGCGAGTTCCTCTATTTATGACATTTTGGACTCATGGGAGTGTCTATGTTTCATGTATGAGCTAGGCATGATTCTGGAATTGATCTTGGTATTTAGAGATCTTCATGCAAGGCTCCTTGGATGATGGCTAAAAGTAAATCACCATACAAGAAGTGGCGCTAAAAAGAACTTTGTCTTTTCCAAATAAAATTTAAAATTTAAAATAACCTAGCATGAAAAAATAAAGTGAGACTTTTGCAAACATCCAAGCCTTTATAACTTTTACCAAAAAAGAACAATGCAATTTATGTTTTATGAATTTGCACCTTTTCTCATTTCACATTTATTAAAATAGAAAGTTCAATTTGCAACTTTATTTTTGCAACTTCCACATTTAAAATATATAAAGTGAAAATTATATGTCTTTCTCTTTCTCTAAAAGAATTATAAAAAATAAATAGTTGCACCTTGCAATTATAAATTACAAATTATAATGTCTCCAAAATTAACATATATATGATAAAAAAATTGAAAATATCTGAAAGAGAGAAAAAATTAATCAATCATCAAAATATCTTTAGCTTTATTGTCATTTTTTGCTCACAACTTCTCTAATTATGTATCAAAGGCCTTGAGTATTTATTTTATTCTCTCTTCATCTAGCCTATAAGAATAAATTTTAGATTATGCACAGTCTACCTATACATCAAATAAATCTCTTACAAAAGTCCTTATACCCTACATTTTGGTTCTCATTTGATCAACTACTTTCTCATTTTTGATATACTTATGAATAAATATTAAGGAAACTACTATGTCTTTCATAGACTCCTCAACTATTGTTTTAAAATTCTCCTAAACCTATTCTACCTAGAAGAGATTATTAGCATCATCCATTGGTTGGATAGGCATTTTATCCATCATGCCATCAATCTCATATAGTACATCAATAGCTCAATCATGAGCCTCCTTGGCTCTCTCAGTAGACTCGGTCAATATCCTTATCTAAAATTGGGTAGACCTATGTAATTCCTCATGCTCAGCAGTGTTCTTCAATATATTCTCAACAATGAAGGTATTCATATCAAATAACTTTATGGTTGTCAACTTGGGGTAATACATGTTCAAAGTTTGAACCTATCCTTCATAGCTACTGATCTATGCCTTTAAAATTTCCTTTATCTACATGATGATGTCATAATGTTCTATCATAGCTACAAGGGCCATTTTGCCTTTTGTAATCAATTCCTTAAACCATTATTTTGTAGCCCTTCCCATGTGAGCAATCTCTTGTACCGAATTAATTATAACTTGATCTAGATTGATTAGATGCACTACCTATGGTTACTTTGATGTTTTAACATGATTTATGAATTGGTTAAGTACTTTAGTCAGCTAATCAACTTTCCTTTTCAGTTCATCATTGGTGTTTTTATTATGGTCAACTATCTAGAAGAGAGATTTGATGCTCGACTGCACATCGTACTTGATCCCTTCTCTTCTGTATCAACTAAGGTGTATGTGAGAGAATTGATAATCCATCACCATAAGATATTCCTTTGATTTGTCTTATGGGGGAACTAAAATCTCAACATATCTCTCTCCCTTGTCATCAGTGAATGTTTTTAAGAGAGTCTTGGGAGTTGGTTTTGACTTCTTCTTGACTTTTGTCATGTTGAAGTCCAAAGTGTTGGGGTCAATCACTATTTTCCTCTTTTTACTTACTAATTGGGCTAACCAAATAGGGGTAGCCTTCTATGTATCTGGCATAGTCACCAAAGAATCTATATCTAATGTAGCAACACTAACTAATATTATGGCCAGGGGGCCTATTGGGAAGATGATAATACTGACTATCTAGGAGGTACCTACAAACCTTTATTCTCACCAATAGTTTACAAACCCATTATTTCACCAAGTGTTTGGGTTTATTTTGGTTAATTTAACCTTAAGTGATGGTATAGACAAATTAGTGGAAATAAGGGAAGTAGAAGCAATGGAAGTGGGAATCATGAATTTAGGAACTAGTGGAAGCATGGAAGCCAAAACATTGAATATGTCAATTAGATGTGTGGGGCCACTTAGGGTTGATGAGGTGAAAATGGTGGGTTTATATGAATAATTAATAGTACTTACTCCAAAATTTAATGTGGCCTATGGAATGGTAGTCAAGATGACTGACTCTGAGGCAATGTAATGTTGAGTGGTATTGGGGATTAATGGTGATGAAATGGAAGGAATTGTGAATGGAATAGAAAGAAGGAGTGGGTTTAATGGGGAAGAAGAAGTGGGAAGAAGGGAAGGTAAGGTGGAAATTTGAAATTCCACTATGAGGGGACCCTGAGTGTCCACTAGACTTGTTTGTGTTTTTTGCACTTGGCTTATTAAGGTGGGTGGAGTGGATGCGTGGAGAGAGAAGAGATAAAACTTATGGTGAAATGGGAATCTAAGGTTCTTGAGGAGGAGAGGTAATCAGTGGAAGTGTTAAAGCCTCTTATAATAATGGGGTAAGAGAAGGGGGATAATGGAAATAGAAGCTAGTGATATCAGATCCAAAGCTATAGATCCCTGTGCTATTGGTGCAGTCTTTTTCACTAAAATATCAATGGGTTTATGTGTAGATTCTCCTTTTTTCTTGATTCTCAATTTATTTCTTTTTCCTTTATCTTCATCTTCCTTTTTTTCTTAGGTCCTATTTATTATTCCTTAGGGCCCTCTATTGATGGTGTAACAACCTCTACTTTTAATTTTAAGAGCTTTTCTTTAAATCCTATGGTTTCCCTTGTAATATGTACTCCTTTACTCTTTAGACACTTTAATAGTTATGTTGATGACATAGGTTGTTCTATTAAATAGGGAAAATTATTTGATAACTGACCACCTAATTGATGGTATGGGTTTTACAATTATTTGGTGAGGTATAATGGATCTACGTTGGAAACATCATCCTCTAAGTCATTAAGGACTAGTGCCAGGTCATAATCCTTTATTTGTTGTATGGATATTCTTGATTGGTCCATCATCCTAACCATATCTTCATCATCCCAATATTTCCAATAATCCTCATAGTATGGAACATGTTCATATGATGCCAACTCTAATGCATGAGTGTTTTTACCATATGGGTCAAAATATGGCCTAGACTCTAAGGTCCTCAATGTTACTTGGATCATTTCTGTCCTACACCTCTAGCCTTCAGAAGAGTTTGGCATATATAAAGACCAATAAAAATAGGGAAATGAATCCTTGACTTGTGTTTATCAGAGAGGAGTTTATGGGTTTCCACTAGTTGTCGCACCAACTCCAATAATGCCCATTTGTCACTTATATACTAGGGGAGGCTGTAGGGATTTCCAATAAAGCCTTCTACCCTAATGTAGGAATATGTGGGGAATTGTATGAAGAATGATCCCCCTTTAGTGATTTCATCCTTTTCTTCCCTTGAGAACCTCTCCCTCCTATGTTCCTAATTGAACATGTTGATGATGTTGTAAATGAAGGCATAATTAACTCTTCTAAACTATTGTTTACTAGCTTGAAGGCTGAGGTTCGGGTAGTAGTTGTACACTCTTGTTATTTCATTAAGAACATTAAGACCTAGGAATAATCTTCTTTACCTACTATATAAATAACATATGATGTTATGTAAAAATTATTTAAGGTTTGAACCTCCAACAACTGTTGATGAAGAGAATCATTAATTAATTATGCCCAATGTATATATATCTTATTCTCTTAGATGGTCCAAATATACTAGTACATCCACAATTCATAGCATTGGGCATCAAGTCTACCAATTACTCTATGCAACAATGTTATAACATATCCCACCTCCTCTATAAAATCAAACCTATACATTGTCTTGGGTAATATGGTGTAGGAGTGTTTAGGGGTCTTGAGCCATTATTTTTTTATCATATTTTGGCATCCATATTTATTCTCCTCATAGAATTGTGCAAATTTTTGGGGAGTTATATCTAGATAAATTTTGAATTCAAGAATGGAAAACATTGAATTGGTATAGTTAGAGTTAAGATCCAAAATATTTTCTCCCTTATTATTGTACACTTGCCTCCTATTAGGGTCATAGTGTTGAGCTATTATTATGATTAATTCAAGACTTTGAATATTTAGGAAAAATTATATAGCTTGTGGAAGTCTAGAGTCATAAATACTTTATATCTAGTCATTCTTGAATTTTACCCTTATTATAACCTAGAAGTCTCCCATGTCAATATGACCTAAATTTGTATCATGGATTTCTATGAGATTAGATTCCAAACAAGAATTTACTTTAGGACCCTTAGATTTGATCTTAATATCTTTTGGAGGCATGGAGAATTTATAAAAATCCTTTGAGTAACCAACTATGAAATTTGGTTAGAACTTCATGTGTATAATGTTCCTTCTAGTAGAACTTGGGTGTGTTTGAAGCATGTCTAATGTCTGTAGTGTTTATGGCTTAATAATATCTAGTTAAGATAGGACATGCTTGAGGTAGGTGCACTCTCCATGATGTCTAAAAGTTATTGGGTTTTTGGCAAGAGTGGGAGGTGTTTGAGGCACATCCACTCTCCATGGTACTTGAAGGAGTTGAGAGGGTTTAAAGGTGCTTGGAACACATCTAGTGTCCATGGGGAGATTGGGGGAAAGAATCTTGGGGAAATATTCTCTTGTTAAAATGAAAGAATATGCTTTGGGCATATTTGTTTTGGATTATGAAAATGGATTGATTTCAAATGTGAAATCCTTAGATAGAAAATGGAAGAAGATTTTGGGAGATTCTTTGAAAATTTTTACTTCAAAACCCTAGGATGCCCTAGATGGGCTATTTAGTCCCTAAAAAATTAAATCCTACACCAGACATAAACTCACATAAAAATGACGTGCCAACTGATATAAAACTAGATTTTGAAGGAAACCCTATAACTAAAAAGAAAACTCTATAATAACAAAAAAACCTTCAAAGATGGATACCTAGAGGGAAAATAACAAAAGGAATACCATTTGATAAGCATAAGTGATGTGGCTTGGTGTAGCAGATGTGGTTTGATGTATGTTTACTCTAACTTGAGGTCAAAAATAGTGAGGATGATAGACTAGAGCTCCAAAATGTGTTTATCAAGATAACAAATGATAATCCTTTACAAATTGACCTTCATTTATAGAAAAAATTGCATTAAATTCAAATCATGGTAGTTGGTGGCAAAGGTTGGACCTACTTGGATTAGGTCCACTCTCCATGATTAGAATTGGCTTAATAGGAGGTGGGGTTCATCATGCACATTACACATTTTGAAAATGTGTAATCTCCACTTCAATATCTGCTTCTTATGAAAAGGTTTGATAGGTTTGGTAGAGGTTGGACCTACTTGAAATAGGTTCATTCTCTATAAATCAGTTAATGACTTGTTAGGGAATAGAGCTGAGTGTGTACTTTGCATATTCTAAAAATGTGCAATGTGCACTTTAGGCCCTACCTCCCATGGGAAAAGGCTTAGGTGAGCTGACGAAAGTTGGACCTACTTCAAGTAGGTCCATTTTCTATGGGGGGTTTATTAGTTAGTGGGATCTAGATCCCACCATGTACTTTGCATATTTTCACAATGTATAATGTGCATACTAAGTTGTAGATTATTCTAGATGGGTGTATGGTGGGATCTAGAGCCTGCCATGCATTTTGCATGTTTGAGAATGTGCAAAGTGCATGGTGAGTTTTGGATTCCACAATTTTTCAAATTTGGTGCTTACAGGACCTAAAACATATGAAGCAATTTACACAGGTGTAAATTACACCTATAGTCCCAAATTTTACAATATGGATTTTGGAGGATTAAGGGGTTTTCCTAAAAAATGAAGGGATCTCCTTTAGGGTTCTAGATATAATGATATTTTTTTGGGAAAAAAATCTCAACATTTTTGGCAACCTCTATGGGATTACTTGCTAATCATTTGAATCCGGTAGCCTTTGAAGACATTAGGCATGGAGTCAACCTTACTCTAATAAAACTATAACCTAAGAAATAATAAGCTAGGATTGTCTAGACATGAGGAAACCAAATAACGAAACAAGAAAAAAAAACTATATAATAACTCTTAATGACTAAGACACGTGTAGAAGCACTTATTAAAAGCATAATCTAACCCTAAAATTTAAAAAACTTCTAAAACCTTTGGAGCAATTCCCTACTTCAAAATCAAGTTTTGAGGTATATCCTATTAACTTAGAATGGTATTTCTTCACCATCAAGCTTGGTGAGCTCGAATGCATTGGGCCCTATTCACTAAGTGATGACATATAAACTGCTCCATATTACATTGAATTTGGTGTGCCTATCTGGTTTTGCTTTATCTACATCCCACTTTAGGACCATGTCTCCCTCATTAAATATTTTTACAATTACCTTTTTATCTAAAGTCTTCTTGATTTGTGCTTGATTTTTTTTCAATACTTTCATTGATTGATGCCTAATTTCCTTAGGCTCCATGAGTTTAGGTAATCTCACCATCATCTCATCATTCTCAATTAGTTCTAATTAGTGATTGTGCTCCAAAGATGGAATCTCAATTGATAGTCATATTCAAGATTCTCTTTCATACAGTAACATGAAAGGGGAATTACCAATGGCTCTCTTTGGTGTAATTCTATCAACCCACAGTTTTGATCTCAATTTTATATGCCATGTTCTTTGGTTGTATTCCATAGTTCATTTCATTATTCTAATTAAATTCTTATTTTTGGACTCAGCTAGGACATTACCTTAAGGGTAATAATTTAAAGATATGCTCATGTACACATTATGCTTTATGGCCCATTCACTAACTTGAGTGCCTACAAATGCCTTAGCATTATCAGATATGATGTTGTGAGGAACATCAAACCTTTAAACTATACTATCCATAAAGCCCAAAATGGATGTTTTTGTGGCATCCTTCATAGCAACTACTTCAGTCCATCATGGGAAATAGTTTTTTACTATAAGAACCTACTTATAACCCATGTTTAATGGTGGATTGATCATGATAATGTATTCTAATCCCCATTGGGTGAATGGATGGTTTGTTTGAAATGGTTTGAGAAGAAGTGCAACTAGTATTTACTTACCAGTGAAATAAATACTCTTTTGACAATATCTTACCCACTTATGGGCATCTTCTAATAACTCAAGCCAATATTAGCCTCTTCTCATTACCTTGATGGCCATAGTACTTACCAAAAAATGTCCTCCTGACGATCCATCATGAAATTGTTTGAGCACTTTGGGGACTTGCTTATGGTTAATATATATTAACAAGACTCCATTCATATCCTTTCAAAATAAAATTCCATCAATAAGGACATAATGGATTGACTAGAGTATAAAATACCTTTTCTTTGAATACTAGAAGTCATAGGGGTATTCACTAGTCTATAGGAATGGGTCATGTCTTGAATCCAGTGATTAAAAGAATGTAGATTATTTAGCTAAGGTATATTTTGAGCATACACTGCATTATAAATTGGTTCATTAATTTTGATGTTAGTAGATAATTTATCACACATTCCTTTCCCTTTTACCAACTTTGTGATCATGATTTATACATCATACTCTATGACCTTAGTAATCCATCTTGCTTATTTTTCATTTATCTCCTTACTTAGCAAAATTTCCTTGACACTCTAGTGATTAACCATTTGATGTACCTTATTTTTTGAGATTATATGCCTAAATTTATTAATTACTTTGATTAACACATACACTTGTTTTTTTATGAAGCTATAATTCTCTTCAAAACCTTTCAGAGATTGGCTAAAGAAAGATATTGGTTGTTCTAAACCTTATTGATTGTGTTGGTTCAGAATTGTTGAGATACTCTCCTCCCCTTCAAATTCATAGAGGATAAAATCCATTTCATATTTTGGGTTAACCAAGGTGGGGGATTGGCAGATATCTTGTTTTATAGACTCAAATATTTATTTCCCCTCTTTCATATAGCTAAAAAGAGTTCCCTTATTTAACAATGCAGTTAGGGGTTTGGCCAAGGAGGCAAAATTTGGTATAAATCTCCTCACAAAGTTAATATTCCCTAAAAATATTTGTAACCCTTTTTTATGACTCGGTAATGCTAATAAAAATATGGATCTAACTTGCTTAGGGTCTATTGAAAGACCTTTTTTGGAAACTATATGTCCCAGTAACTTGCCTTCATGTACTATGAACATGCACTTTTTTAGATTAAGAAAAAAATCAAATTATCTACATCTTTCAAAAATATTTCTTAGGTGATCTAGATGTGCACTAGCATGCTTTGAATATACTATGATATCATCTATATATATTAGGATTATATCATTTATCAAACCTTTGAATGCCATACTCATGGTTATCTAAAAAGTTGTTCTTGCATTTGTCAGATTAAATGGTATCTTCATATACACATACATGCCCCATTTGGTGGTGAAACAAGTTTTAAATTGGTCTGATTCTTGTACCATGATTTGGTTATATCCTAAATAACCATCTAGAAGAGAAAATATCTTATATCCTAATACTATCTATAGAATTTGTTCCACAAGGGGAAGAGGATAATGGTCTTTCAACTATGCTTTGTTCAAGTCTTTAAAGTCAATGCACAGATAGATTTCACCATTCTTCTTTCTGATAGGGACCAGATTCACTACACAAGATGAGTGTTTGATCATAAATATTATGGTATCCTTTATCAACTTAGAGAGTTCATTTTTCATTAACGGTTCAATATCTGCATTGATGAGCCTCTATTTTTTCTTGACAAGTTTCATATTTGGATCCAGTTCGATAGTATTTGTGTTAATATTGGGTTGAATCCTCTTAAATTATGATAACTCTAGGAAAAATTATCATCAAAATCTCAACATAATTTAACAAAATCATTCTTCTCTAAAATATTACATACCTTGCTTATCTTGAGTGATTATCCTTATGAGATATTGATGGGTTCACAATCTTCCTCATCGATAGTGAAGTTCCTCTTCTCACTTTTTAGTTGGTCATCTGAGTTAAATATATCCTTCAGTGTGATGAGACCCATAGGTATTTTATTTTTTTTCATCTATATAATTTGATCACCATATTGGTCTTATAACCTTGGTTAATTCCTTTCTAAAAAACTTAGCCTCTTCTCTTAAGAAATCTATGATCTACTTGTCACTATCAAAGACTTGCTAGTTAATTATGTTATCAAGAATAAAGACCTTATGATTAGCCTCACATGTTGGTTATTCTCCTTCCTTATTTTGATCGGTAAGCTATACTAAGATGCAACTAAGGCCATGTGCTCAACTTCTTTATTTTATTCCCTTGGTACTATTTGGATATTCAAAGTGGTAAAATATTCTAATAGGTCCCAAACCCTATGTTTGTAAGACCTTATCAAATTGTTTTTGGTCACAATTTTTGATATAACCTAGTGAATCATGAGCTCACTATCCCAAAATATATATAAGAGCTTGATTCCTCTATCTTTGGCCAATTGGAGGCCTCAAATTAAGGCTTTATATTCATCTACTTTATTGGTTTAGTTAAATTGAAGTCTAAATGAATAGAAGTAGCTTTCTTTATATGGAGATATCAATACAACTCATGTACCTACACCATTTTTACTTCTTGAGCCATCAAAATTTAACTACCACATCCCTTGTAGATCTTCAATCGATTTGACTAAATTTCAAATAATTACATCTTTATCATAAATATAATACGTCCCTAACCTTATTTATTTCACATAGTCATTAGGGTCAAATTTTAGGGCTGATCCCCACTCATCCAAGTAAGTGTCTAAAATTTCTTCTATAGATGTTGCATTCTCTTGATCTGCCTCTTCCTCCTCTTGATCTTGCAACGTATAGTTAATCTCTATGGGAGGAATAGGATTATATGGTTCAATATGGTCTTTCATGATTATCTCAACTTTTATGTTACTCTAGTTTCATATTTCATTTTAAGTAGCACATGAGACCAATCCATGGATAGAAATCCTCCCATATTTGCAGTGAAATCTCTTCATAGACAAATAATAAAGTAGGGAGGGAGGTCTATGATTGACATATCCTAAGTAACTTAAAGACTAGGGAAAGCATGAATAGTGAGGTTCAGTCCTTTTATGATTCTTACTATTTGAATAGTAGTCCTATCTAGTTACACTACTCCCTTATTAACATGTGTGTACTTTATTCCTAGAGCATCATCTATTTTCTTAGGCATTACTAAACTACTGGCCCCTGAATCCACCATGCAATTTTGTACCAAATGCTTCCCTATTATGAGTGAAAGGTAAAAGGGAGGAGGCTTACCACTTTTACATATTTTATTGTTAATCTAAGGCTGACATAAATTTATTTAAGGTGTAGCCCCCCTAGTTGGAGCCTTATCTGATATCTAGAGATTATTTAAAGCCTCTTATAGTAAGTCCCTTTGCACTAGTATAGATAGTGCTTCCCAACTACTGACATTTAAATTAGTTTTCTTCATTTGATAAACAATGCTAAAAGGGATATTACTAACCTTCACCATTAATTTTTTATGGGATACATCCTCCTTTATAAAATTTAGAGTGGACAACTTTGCTTTAAATTTATTCGTAGGTATGAAGGGTAGCCTTTGCACCATGTTACTCTTTAGTAGTTATGTTACTGATTTGCAAGTTGAAGCTTGGTCCACCCTGGGGGGTCAATCATCTTCTATTTCTCTTTTCTTGGAGCATGTGTTAGCTAATATATGGATTCCACTATTAAAAAATGCTTCATCTTAGTCTACTCCACTAGAATCATCCTCCTAGTAATTTATAAGAGTTGATTCACTTTGAGCAGGGGCTTGTGTTTTTGCTTATTGGGAAGTAGATCCTTCTTATTATCTTTGCATATTCGCTATACCTTGCACCATCAAGGCTTGACTAATTACACCATTGGGGCAAGTATTCAAATTATTGGATTGATTGAATGGATAACACCATTCAAATTATTGAGATAAATTGTTTTGAATAGGAACAATGGCTTTGGAAGCTCTAGGTGCTAGTGATGCATGAGTGTTTGGAGGTCTCGACTATGTATTATGTCCTTGTTATTAGTTTTTTCCTTGATATGTCTACCTATTTCACTAGTAGGATTGCCTATGCCCTTGATATGTAGGGTTAGATGGTTGAAAATAGCTATATTTTTAGGCGTGTTACCTTTCCATTTTCATTAACTCATTTTTAAAACTCTTGAGTAATGATTTAACCTCATATAATTCATCCATAGGTGCAAGAGTTAAATCAGGTACCTTACTCATGGTGGGGATTAGAAAAAGTGTAGGTGGGGGAATAGTGGTTATTTCTAGAAATAGAGGAATTGGTAACCATGGTGTAATTTTCCCAATTTGGATCAAATAATTCTCAGCCCTTATTACAATATCGTAAGCTGCAAGAAGTGTGGTACCACCCATTGACTAAACCATCATAGTTATATCACTATTAAGGGATTTTAGGTAATATAAGAAGGCATTATTTGTAGTGGGTTTAACCAATATTAGAAATTTTTTATAGGTCTTTTGAAAGAGTTAATTGAAGTCAGTCATTTATTCATAAAGATCTCATTAAATAGTAGTCAACTATTTGACCAAGGAAAGGTGATCACACTTGTCCTTAAAATTGGAAAACATTGCAGTGCCTAACTCATCCCAAACTCAGATTGAGGTAGGAGGGAGACCTATGTACCATTTTAAATCTTTCCCCTTAAAAGAGGAAACTAGGAGTCTGATTGTAACATTGTCTTTGACCATGTTATGGATTGAGCAGAGGTTAGCAATGTCTTGCATATGTTTTGAAGTAGTATAGAAGTTTCACTAGTATATGGTAGAATTTTTAAGGTTAAGACTGATATATCATCATGTTGGGCCAAAATGAGCAAACTACTACTGATATTTAAAGTTATGAAATTCTAATTTCTAGCCATTGTATGGAATATGAAGCTAATCAGAGTGACCAAAGGATATGGGAATAAAATTTTAGGATATAACTTACGCTAAGGGGTGACTAATTTTGTTCTCTTTTTAGATGGAAATGAAAATTCTAAAAAATCAACCCTCTTACCTTTGGTAGATGATTTTGTTTGTTTTCTTGGCATATGTCACCTTGAAATCATGAGCCCATAAGCCCGTGGAGTCACCAAGTGCTTTAATACTTTCATGAAGCTTTTATGATAGTTGATGAGAATAGCACCAATCTTTGTTTACTTTTTGGATCCCATTGGGTGTGCCAAAAATTGTTATCACATAGGATTACACTTATCTTAATTATGTATCTTGTTGTGTAAGTGCTTAATGAAATAATAGAAAAACCTCCAAAACTATGGGATGTTGGTAATTTGAGGTTAGTCTCCAAAGAAGATTATCTTCCTTTCACTAAAATCTAATGCAAATTGATGTAATATTAGCCTTTAGGAATTTTTCTCTTTAGTGCTCTTGTATCCTAAACTAGGGCTTTGATAGGAAAAGGGTTAAATAAATATAAATTTCAAAAAAATTAAAGTATGGTGATTGCACAAAATTTGTATAGTGGATCTAGATTCTTTCTTGGAAAAAACAATAGAGTATAAAATAGGATGAGTTTATTTTAAGCATAGACTTATGTAAATTTGGAAATCAGAGGTAGTATTTTAGCTATTCTTCAACATTGGTAAAAGGATCTTTATTTCAAACAATACTATCAAAAGGGTAAAATACCACAAATGAATTTTCTTGAGACTAAAATAAAAGACCAAGCTTCCATAAAGAATCAGATAACTTGCACAACATAGATTTCAAAGATAAGAAAGGAAAAAAAACCAATCTTTATTTCTCTCCAAAGGTTATAGCTTATAGAAAATACATTCAAAATGTATAAAAATATTACTAACAATAAAAATATACCATTGGGCCATGGGGTCTACCCATATTTATACAAAATATGTCTTAGAATACATGTAGTTATCAAAAATTTAACACCCAATAGAAGAAAATCATGCAAACTGGAACACCTCATGCAAAGGGGAATGATTTCCTCTATTTATGGTGTTTTGGACTCATGGGAGTGTCTATGTTACATGTATGAGCTGGGCATGATTCTAGAGGTGATCTTGGTAGTTGGAGATCTTCATGCAAGGCTCCTTGGATGATGGCTAAAATTAAATCACCATACAAGAAGTGGAACTGAAAAGAAATTTGGTTTTTCCAAATAAAAGATAAAATTGAAAATAACCTAGAATGCAAAACTAAAGTGAGACTTTTAAAAACATCTAAGCCTTTATCACTTTTACCAAAAAGGAACCATGCAATTTATGTTTTATGACTTTGCATCATTTCTCATTTCACATTTATTAAAATATAAAGTGCAATTTACAACTTGCTTTTTGTAATTTACACATTTAAAAGATATAAAGTGAAAATTATATGTCTTTCTCTTTCTCCAAAAGAGTTATAATAAATACATAGTTGTACCTTGCAATTATAAATTTCAAATTATAATGTCTCCAAAATGAAAATACACATGATATATAAATTTGAAAATATCTAAAAGAGAGGAAAAATTAATCAATCTTTAGAATATCTTCAGCTTTCTTGTCATTTTCTACTCACATCTTCTCTAAGTATATATCAAAGGCCTTGAATATTTCCTATATTCACTCTTCATCTAGCCCACAAGAATAAATGTTAGAGGCTGCATAGTCTACCTATACATCAAATAACTATCTTATGAAAGTCCTTATACCCTGTATTTTAGTTTCATCTGATCAATTTCCTTTTCATATTTGATATGCCTATGAATTAAACTTAAGGAAAAGACTATTCCTTTTGTATACTCCTCAGCTATTACCTTAAAATACTCCTAGACATATTCTACCTAAAAGAGATTATTAGCATCATCCATTGGTTGGCATGACATTAAATTCATCATTCCATAAATCTCATATATTACATCAATAGCTCAATAATGAGCCTCCTTGGCTTGCTCACAATATTCGATTAGTATCCTTATCCAAAATTTGGTAACCCTATGTAATTTCTCATGCTCAAAAACATTCTTCAATATATTCTCAACAATGAGGGTATTCATATCAATTAACTTTATGGTTGTCAACTTAGGGTAATACATGTTTAAAGTTTAAACCTCTCCTTCATAAATATTGATCTATACCTTTAAATTTTTCTTTCTCTCCATTATGATGATGTAATGTTCTATCATAGCTACGAAGGCCCTATTTCCTTTTTTAATCAATTCCTCATACCATTATTTTGTATCCCTTCTCATGTGATCAATCTCTCATATCGAATCAAGTATAGGTTGATTCAGACTGATTAGATGTACTCCCTATGGTTATTGTGATGTTTCACTAGGATTTATGAATTGGCTAAGTGCTTCCATCAACTGATTAACTTTAATTTTAAGTTTATCCTTGGTGGATTTGTCATGATCAATTCTCTAGAAGAGATAGTTAATGCCTGACTGCACATCATTCTTGAGCCCTTCTCTTGTCTACCAACCAAGTTATATGTGAGAGACCTGATAATCTACCACCACAAGATCTTCCTTTGATTTGTCTAGTGGGGGAACTACAATCTCAACATATCTCTCTCTCTCTCTTCATTAATTAATTTCTTGAGAGGGTCCTGAGAGTTAGTTTTGACTTATTATTAACTTTCATCATGTCAAAGTCCAAAGTTAGGGTCAATCATTGTTTTCCTCTTTTTAATCAATAATTAGGATAACCAACTAGGGGTAGCCTTATATGTATCTATCAAAGTCACCAAATAATTTATAGTTTATCTAGCTACACTAACTGATACTATGGCCAAGGGGGCCTCTTGGGAAGATGATACTATTTACTACTTAGAAAGTTCCTATCAAGATTTATTCTCACCAATAGTTTACAAACCCATTATTGCACCAAGTGTTTGGGTTGCTTCAAATTTAATTGATGGTATGGAAAAATAGTGTAAATGAGGGAAGTGGAAGCAATGAAAGTGGGAATCATGAATTTAAGAACCCATGGAAGGGTAGAATCCAAAGCACTGAATGTGGTAATTAGATGTGTGGGGCCACTCAAAGTTGGTGAGGTAAAAATGGTGGGTTTAAATGAAGAAGGAATAGTACTCACTCTAGAAGTTGAGGTGGCCCTTAGAATGGTAGTTAATATGATTAACTCTAAGGAAATATACTATTGAGTGGTGTTGGGTATTAATGGTGATGAAATGTAAGGAATTGTGAATGGAATAGAAAGCAAGAGTGGATCAAATGGGGAAGGAGAAGTGGGAGGAAGGGAAGGTGAAGTGGAAACTTGAACTTACACTATGAGGGTACCCTTAGTGTCCTCTAGACTTTTTTGTCTTATTTGTAGTTGGATTATTGAGGTGGGTGGCATAGTAGATAAAGTGGGGATGAATGGAGGGAGAGGAGCTGAAACTTGTGGTGCAATGCGAACCAAAGGTGATTGAAGAGAGGCAACCAGTGTAAGTTTTGAATCTTCCTATATTATAGGGGTAGGAGAAGGGGGAATAATGGAAATAGAAGATAGTGATATAGGATCCAAAAATTTATATCCCTGTGCTACTGGTGTTATCTCTTCTACTAAAATATTAATGGGTTCATGTGCAACTTTTCCTTATTTGTTTGATTCTCATTTTCTTGATTTTGTCTTTATGTTCCTCTTCCTTCTATAATAAAGTCCCACTAATGATTCTTCAGGGCCCTCCATTGATTATTTAACACCTTCTACTTTTAATTTTTAGATATTTTCTTTAACTCCTATGGTTTCCCTTGTAATCTGCACTCCTTTACTATTTATCTAATTAATAGTTCTTTTGATGATCTGGGTTATTCTATCAAATAGGGAAAATGATTCAAGAATTGACCACCTAATTTTTGGTATGGGTTTTATAATGATCTGGGTGAGTATAGTGGATCCATTCTATAAATATCATCCTCCAAGTCATCAAGGATTGTTACTTGGTCATAATCATTTATTTTTTGCAGGGACATTCTTGAGTAGTCCCTCATTTTGACCATCTCTTAATAATCATAATCCTCCTAATAATATTCATAGTATGGCACATGTTCATATGATTCCAACTCTAATGCATGAGTGATTTAACCATATGGGTCAAAATATGGCCTAGACTCTAGGGTCCTCAATGTTACTTGGCTCATCTTTGCCTCTATACCTCTGGCCTTTAGAAGAGTTTGGCATGTATAATGGCCAAAGAAATAGGGAAATAAATCCTTATCATGTGTCTATCAGAGAGGATTTTATGGGTTTCCACTTGTTATTTCACTAACTCCAACAATGCTTATTTGTCGCCTACGTACAAGGGGAGGGTGTAGGGACAAGCCTTTTTCCCTAATGTAGGAATATGTGGGGAATTATATGAATAGTGATCCCCATTTAGTGATTTCATATTGTGCTTCCCTTGATAATCTCTCCCTCCTAAGTTATAGATTGAACATGGTGATAATGTTATAGATGAAGTCATCATTAACTCTTTTGAATTATTGTTTACTATCCTGAAGGGTGAGGTAAGGGTAGTAGTTTTACACTCTTGTTATTTCATCAAAAATAGAATTAAGACCTAGGAATAATATTCCCTTGGCCAAAATATAAACAAAATATGATGTCATGTAAAACTTATTTGAGGTTTAAACATCCAAAAATTGTTGATGAAGAGAATCACTAATTAATTGTGCATAATGTATATATTGCTTATTCTCTCAAATGGTCTAGGAATACTGGTACATCCAATATTCATCGCACTGGGCATTAGGGCTAGTAGTAACTCTATGAAACAATGTTATAACATCTCCCACCTCCTATATAAAATTATACCTATACATTTTCTTAGGCAATTTGGTGGAGTGCTTAGGGGTCTTGAGCCATTATTTGTTAATCATATTTTGGCATCCATCTTTATTATCCTCACAGAATTATGCATATGTTTTTGGAGTTATATCCAAATAAATTTTGAATATAGGAATGGAAAACATTGAGTTGATATAGTCAAAGTCAAGATCTAGAATCTTTTCTCCTTGATCATTATATACTGGCCTCTTGTTGGGGTCATAAGTTGAGCCATTGTCAGGATCAATTAAGGACTTTGAATAGTTAGGGGAAAGGCTACATCTTGTGGAAGTGTAGAGTCATAAATACTCTGTACCTAGTCATTTTTGAATTTTACCACTATTCTAGCCCAGAAGTCTCCCAGTTCAATATGACCTAAATATATATCATAGATTCCTATGAGATTGGATTCCAAATAAGAAGTTACTTTAGGACCCTTAGATTTGAGCTTCATCTCTTTGGGAGGTATGGAGATTGTATAAAAATCCTCTGAGTAACCAACTATGAAAGTTGGTAGGAACTGCAAGAGTATGAATCACTTGTTCATTTTAACATAACTTAGAGGTGTTCAGAGCACATCCAATATTCATGGGGTTTATGGCTTAAGAATCTCTAGTGGAGGTGAGGCATGCTTGAGGAACGCCCACTCTCCATAATGTATAAAATTTGTTGGGTTTTTGGTAGAAGTGGGAGGTGTTTGAGGAACATCCACTCTCTCTGGTGCTTGAAGGAGTTGGCAGAGTTTGAAGGTACTTGGAACACGTCTAATGTCCATGGGGATGCTGGGGGAAGAATCTTGGGGGAAATATTCTCTTTTTAAAATGGAAGAATATGCTTTGGGAATATTCATTTTGGCTTCTAAAGGTCTTGATTTTTAATGCAAAATCCCTAGATGGAAAATAGAGGAAGCTTTTTGGAGATTCTTTTATAAATTTTACTTCAAAACCTTAGGATACCCTAGATGGATTATCCAGTCCCTAGAAAATTTAGTCCTATACTAGACACACAAACTCACATGAAAATGACCTACTAACTGCTATAAAACTAGACTTTGAAGGAAACCTAAAAACTAGAAATAACACTCTATAATAATGAAAAAAAAATTCAAAGATGGAGACCTAAAGGGAATAACATAGAGGAATACCATTTGATAGGTGTAGGTGATGTGTTTTGAAATAGTAGACATGGCCTGATGTACATTTTCTCATGGCTCAAGGTTTAAAATGGCAAGGATGATAGATTAGAGATCTAAAATGTGTTTATCAAGATAAAAAATGATAATCCTTTACAAATCAACCCTTATTTATAGAAAAACTTGCATTAAATACAAATCATGGTGATTGGTGGTAGAAGTTATACTTGCTTGGAGTAAGTCCACTCTCTGTGATTAGAATTGGCTCAAAAGGAGGTGGGGTTAGTCATGCACTTTACACATTATGAAAAAATGCAATGTGCACTTCAATATCCACTTCCCAAGAAAAGGTTTGATATGTTTGGTGGAGGTTGTACCTACTTGAAGTAGGTCCATTCTCTATGGATGGGTTAATGACTTGGCAGGAAGCAAGCTAAGTGTGCACTTTGCACATTGTGAAAATGTGTAATATGAACTTCAGGCCCTCCCTCCCATGGTAAAAGGCTTAGGTGAGATGGTGGAAGTTGTAATTACTTCAAGTAGGTCCACTTTTTATGGGGTGGTTTATTGGTTGGAAAGATCTGGAATCTACCATGCACTTTGCATGTTTTCATAACATGCAATGTGCATATCAAGTTCTAGATTCTGCTAGATGAGTGTATGGTAGGATATAGAGCCTACCATGCATTTTTAATGTTTGAGAACATGAAAATTTCATGGTGAGTTTTGGATTCTATGGATTTTGGATGTTGGTCCTTTGTAGGACCTAAAACCCATGAATCAATTTGCACGGGTGCAAATTACACCTAGAGTCTCAAATTTTGCAAGATGGATTTTGGAAGATTAAGGGGTTTTCCTGAAAAAATAAAGGGGTCTCATTTAGGGTTCTACATGTAATGATATTTTTTGGGGAAAAAAATATCAACAAGAACCATAGAGTTAAATGTGTCCTTGTAGATAATGGTTTGGGTCTCAACATTATGTCTCTAAGTTTGGTCAAACATATCAAATATACAACTAACTTACAACTAGATATAATCATTATCAAGGCATACGATAATGAAAAAAGGTAATCTCAAGGTACCATCAGCCTTTTAGTGGTCATTGGAACATTGACACATGATACTTTATGCCATGTTTTAGATCTGAAGCTATCATACAATTTATTATTGGGCCAACCCTGGATCCATGAAATTGGGGCCATACTATTTACATTGTATCAATGTTTAAAATTTCCACATTCATAAATAGAAGTGACTATACTTGTTGATATTCATCCATACTAGTATTATAAATGCCTTTAGGCTAAGTATAAAATCTACAACTACCAGTTTGGAATGAATCCAATGCCCAAAGTAGATGGATAAAAAGATACAAAAGGAAAATACATTGAATTAGGACCATAAGCTAACTATATTAAACCAAATATCTTAGCCTCAATCTCTTCCATGCCTCCACCAAAAATTTCCAACCATTTATATGTCACTAATAAATATCTTAGAGAATATAGTACTCACAATGCATTTCATATTGCCAAATTGCCTAAAAATCCTAAATTTTATGATATACCTATGATCAAGACTACTCGTATGGCATGGAAAAATAAAGGAAAACCTTATTTCGACAAGCCCATTATTTTTAAACTAGCCTCTAGCCTAGAACAAATCCCCTTAGTATAGTATGATTCATGTCTATACACTAATGAGTTGGCTGACTATTACCAAAGTGAGAAGTATCATATTCCTAATTAAATCATGGATCACCTACCTTATGAAGGCAAAGGCCTAAATTTACATCAAAAGGTCATGATCAAACCAATTTCTATGAATAAGTATAAGGGAACCCATGGTATCATATTTAAACTACCTAGGGGTGACCCACATACCTAATTCATGTTTCAACACTAACAACTAGCAATGATGGTGTCAAAAACGATGCAAGTTCTGATTATAACATCTATGATGACCTTGTCACTACAAATTTATTTGACCCCCATGCCATTTGAACTATTATTCCTATTTATCAACCTTCACATATAACCTTTTACGATGCACAATTGATAAATTGGGACCAACAAGAGTCAACAATGATGAGGCAATATATGAATTTATATTATTAAAGAGCCACATACCTCTTGGAGACCATAAGTAGGTATTTATTATTATATTAGATCATGCTACCTACTTCAAAGAATGGGTGAAACTACCTAGCCAAAAATAAAAATAAAAGAAAAACTTGAGGTCTGAAAGTGAAAACCTCTTTAGGACACTTTCTGACCAAGGAAAAAGTAAAGAGAAAGGCAAGTCTCTTGGTGAAAACCAATTTATGGTGCCATTAGTTGTGGATATTCACCCCTCTTCCTATGAAACACAGGAGACCCATAGCCCACAATATATTTATGAATTAGATATTAGTACTAAGGAGTGATAGGGTTTTACATAGATTATCCAAGAGTGCCCTAAGATATTTGTATCATGGCCTATGCTAGCATTAGGGTATTTTGATTCATCCTACTTAGGAAAATTATAATATCCATTCCATCTAGAGGACTTTATTTTTGTCAATCAATTTAACTCCTTGCCAATTATTCTAGATGATGGTTCTAAACTTCTTATGAATGACACTTCAAAGGTAAATATTAGGATTCTAGAGAATCTATATTTGATTAAACTAGGTGCATCCCTCACTATGGAGGAACATGAATTTTTTACATCCCTTTCAAGTTAATTTATTGACATATTTACATGGGCCTATTTGAACATGCTAGGTTTGAACCCAACCTTGGTTGTATACCATCTTATTGGACATCTTAATGCCAAGCCTGTTAAATAAAAGTTACATAATATGCATCCTTGCATTGGTATCCTAGTAAATAAAGTGTTGTAAAAAATCTTAGACATGAAATGCATTAGGCCAATCGACTATTCAAAGTGGATTTCAAACATTATTCTAGTAAGAAACTAGAAGGTATTATAATTTGCACCAAATTTAGAGATATCAATAAAGCCTACCCAAAAGATGAATTTCCTCTTCCTAATATTGACATGATAGTCAACTCAATGGTGGGATACAAAATTATCTCTCTAATGGATGGATTTTCAAGTTATAATCAGATTCGGATAACACTGGAATATAAACACAAGACAATGTTCACCACTCCATGGGGAATATTTTGTTATTAGGTAATGTCATTTAGACTTAAGAATTCTGAATCCACTTACCAAAGAGATATGAAAGTGATTTTTCGTGACATGATGCATGAAATTTTTGAGGACAATGTTGATGATATTTTATGTAAATCAAAGACCTATGCCAATCACCCAGTCATGCTCCTAAGAATATTTAAAATACCCATGCCAAGAATACGAAGAATACCCTCAATCTACTTACTTATTTACCTATCAATAACCATAAATACCTTGGGGGCACTTTTGTGACATCATAAAAAATAAGAAAAGGATAATGCCATGTATTATCTGATCCTAAAATTGGTCACGTATGAACATAACTATATGCTCATTGAGAATTTTTGTTTAGCAATGGTGTTTGTAGCCCAAAAATTGTGTCATTATATACTATACAATAAGACCATTGTTATTTCCAAAGTATCCACTCAATTATTTACTTAATTATCTCTATAGGGTTGTATGGAAAAATGGATCATGTTATTGAGTGAGTTTGAAATTTAATATGCCAACTAGAAGGCCATTAATGACTACATACTCATAGATCAACTTGATGAAGCTCCTCTTCAATATACTTAACCTCTTACATTTGGGTTTACAGATGAGGCCATCATCATTGTTGAAGAAGTAGATGCACCCCTTGAGACCACACAGTGGAAGATGTACTTTGATGGATCATTTACATCTCATGGATTAGGGTCCAGCATATTTTTTATCATACCACAAGGGGATCTCATTCCCAAGTCCTTTCATATTGGATTTACTTATACCAATAGCATGGTTGAATATGAAGTGATCATTTAAAGTCTTTTTAAGTAGTTGAGTGGAAATTTCAACATTTTATGGTGTAGGGTGATTCTTAATTAATCAATAATCATGCCACAGATCATTTTTAGACCAAGGATGAGAAGTTGGTACCCTATAAAGAAATGGTAGATACTCTCAAGTAGTATATTGCCAATGTCCAATTTGAAATAATACCTTAGGCCATTAACATAATAGCAGATACCATGGCTATTATTGGTTTCATGATCTAGATCAACAACAAAACTTGATATCATCAATTTATTATTGAATACCTCTTAGCACCGACACACAAACAATCAGCCATCAAGATGGTTTGTGACATTGTTGGTCCCACACCTCCTTGGTAATTAGATATATATGCCTTTCTTTAGAACCAAACCATGCCTCTAAATTCATCACATAAAAAACAAAAATCATTTTCCCACAAAACCTCTCACTATACCTTAATTGGACTAACCTTTATCCTAGAAGCTATGATGGAACTTTGCTTCATTATTTACGTTTGGCATAATCTGGACTAGTATTAAGGGAATTCCCCAAAGGATTATGTGGATCCCACATTAGCAAGGTAATATTAGACAAAATTTTATTATTTACTAATTATTATTGGACAATGATAGAAGTAGATGCAACTTCATATGTGAAGAGATATGTCAAGTACCAAAAGCATGCTAATCTGATTCATGTTCAAGCCAAGACACTCAAACCATTAACAACACCATGGCCATTCTCAACATGGGGACTTGACCTCATATATAATATTAATCCAACATCTTTAGATGGCCATAAATACATCTTGACTACTACCAAATACTTCACTAAGTGGGTGGAAACCATTCCCCTCATGTCATTATAAAGCAAACCTCCAAGTTCATATTCAATCATCTCATTTGACATTATGACATCATGTCTGATAATGGCGGATCATTCAATAATAAATATGTGAAAGTTTATACACATAACATTTTCAAACTTTATCAATTATTGATGTTTTATCTCTTTCAGGAACCCATTGAGTCTCAATCTATCTAAGTGCATGCCTTAAAGGGTACCTAAGGAAGGGGTGGGTAGACCATTTGTGTTTCTCAAGATTTTTATCCCTATATTACCACTTTATATCTACCATCTCCTAAAATCACTCCCTTGAGCTTTGCCTCCTCTATTGTACCCTCTTTTAGTCATTTTATGCTTTATTTAGCCCTTCCCTAAGCCTAAAACCCTTTCTAATGGTTTACATTCCACTAACAAGCCCATCAACCCTATAATCTAATTGATGAAAATCATTTAGGGTATAGGTTGACCCCTAAGCCCTATCCAACCTAGACCAAGACCTAATTTTTTTTATCAATAATGATATAAAGTCAATTGGGTTGGCCCTATCGACTAAAATTTAATAGAGGTTTAGACTTAGATTTAGCTATATATACACATTCATTTCACCATTATTAGAGAAATAGAAAGATTTACTTATTCATTTGAACTTATTTATATTCTTCTCTTTTAGCATTCTACTTGAGAAGTTATAGCTTAAGACTCCTACTTGGAGAATAATCTTGTCTTATGGAAAAGGCTTAGATGCTTTGGCCTTTCTTAGTGATCCTTATAAACCACAATAACCTATTGTGAAACACCTTTGGCCAAGGGAGAGTTTGAGTCTCAATAGGTTCATCTTCAAGGTAAGTATATCTAACTTTACTCCTCTATTTTAGTAGATAGAAGTAACATAAGTAATGGATTTTGAATATATTGCTCCCTTCATGCATTAGGATTTTACCTATACATAGATTAATTAGGATTCTATTATGCATGTTTACTTTTATCTTTAGTAAAAACTCATTTTATGCCACAATATTTGGTGAGCACTAGATTAAGATTTACTTTGGTTTGCATATACTTTTGTGAAATATGAAAACATAAGACCTAGTTAGGGTTATTGCATAGTTTTGCTTGGATGGAGGCTTTGAAACCCTCCTTAGTGATTTTATTATGGTAAGATATCCCTTGGCTAGGTCTATTGGATCCATCTTGGTCATGACCATGAATATCTAATGTATCAAAAATCCAAAGTGTAAGTAGGATTTATCTTCTCTGAGATAGGATTGATTTATAGATCAATTGCATTTCCATTTGTATACATTCTAGTGAACCCAACGTGAATCTAACCTTTGTAGGTTTTCTTTCATTCTATCATTTTATCATCATATTATATTTTTATATATTTGTATTACTATATTGAACTAATTGGTATAGTTATAACTTTATGAGCATAGGTTTAACATACAATCACTTCAAAATGACTATGTTTTATCTATGTAGGTCTTCCTAAAATATAAGTTACTAGATCAATCAATTCGGCACAATATTCTTCTTTATATCCAGATTTGCATACATATTCAAATTTATCTACTATTTTATTCTTTCAACATATAGGTCTATAAACATAGTCAAACTAGTCAACTATGTTTACCATTTATTCCTTAGCATATAGGGTTTTATAAACTTGGTCGAACTAGTTGAACCAGTTAATATAATTTTGAAACAAAATTTGAGCATCACAGCATAAAAATTTGAAATCTAAAAAATATTCAAGCTCATCAAGGTTCCTTCCTTCCTCTCTTTATCATTTCAATTTTTATTTTAGTACCATTTTTCACAAGTTTGCAATATGTAAAATTTTAGCCCAATAACCATTGGGTTGACCTGGACAACATAATTCTACAGTATATATTTTGTATAGAAGAGATAGTCAACCTATTCGACTATGTTCTTATAGACCTTGATTATGTATAATAGTAGAAACCTAGTTGAATTTGTTCTATAATATTTGCATATAGTGTCATTTGAACCAAATCTTTACTATTATTAATGAAGGAATTAACCTATATTTGTTAGTAATTATTTCACCTTTCATTTTCAATTGTTTACATGCTTAGAGTAACTCACATGGATTAAAAAGATGGATTTTCAATTTACCATCTTATTCACATTATTTTTCTCTTTTTTACACACTACCAAATCATTTTACATCAAAAAATCATTAAACATTTGTCTTCCTAAAGCCTGCCTACTTATATTTCATCACTAAGGGTGAAGTGGACTTGGTTTTCTATAAAAGTATAAATATGTGATTGATAGCCTTTATTTTCAAAGCACCTATCACCCTTATCACTATAGTATTGTGAATTAAGGGGGTAGGCCCTAATACAAAGACAATACCATCATCAATACATATCCCTTTCAACCTAGATGTCCTAAAACTAAACTTATATTAATTTCTAGCTCCTTATTTTTGCCAACTTCCCCATCACATTAAAATTAAACTTCATTATAACTTAATAACACTTTGGATTACCAACTAGTTAACATTTAATTTATAGTTTTTTATCATTCTTTGATCATTGTATGTTGTATTTTAAAACTTTCATTGGCCAATGTTGGTGCAAGGTTTGTGTTGTGTGTTCAAATTGGATCAGTCACATTGATCTAGTTATTTGTGTGCTTACGTTAATTTTAATTCAAAGTTAAATTGAAATTTTTTCTTTTGTTTTAGAATATTATCATTTTGGTTAATACAGTCTATTTATCCTTTCTACTTGAAATACATAATTGACCTACACAACTATATATCCTTATCTCCCTATTCAATTCCCTATTTAATAGTGCATAATCAACCTGAATGACTATGTATCCTTATCCCTATATTTTGTGACTTTTAATTATATAAATATATCAACCCAATCGACTTTGTACCTATTGACCAACTCTATTCTCTATCTGGCTAACTCTATATATATTTTTACCTCTTATTTCCTAGATCTTAGTTTCTTTCCTTAAACATCATGAAATACACTATCAAAATCTTCTTGGACAACCTATATCCATTTAGACACTATATGGAGTGATATTTTCTTCATCTTTTTACTTCATAAGAGAATCCTCACTCTTGGAGTAATTCTTCTCCTCCCTCATCTTTTGATTGCAACATGGTTTAAATCACACCAAAAATTGAGATTGGTGGAATGGATCCTTTTCATACCTATCAAGATAATTTCCATATTCAAACATATAACCTTATTATGGGAGAAATTGACATAAGTCTATCTAATAACCCCAAAATGAATCCACCTCCTAACAACCCTCCCCTAATATAAATTTGGGGAGTTCTACAAACACCAATCCACCAATGATACCACTCATATTATTGCACATATAGTGTAATAAATGAACATAATGCAAACATATAACACCTCCCAAATGATGAAACTACAACATCATTTGATCACCATACCAAAATAATTAAAGGATATTCTCAACATTCAACTAATGTGATAACTGGAAATCCTCCTCAACCCAAACTAGGAGTTACCAAAACCTAAAATCCCTAACCTTCTCATATGCCATTAATGATGCAACAAATGAAATATTTTTATCACCCTCTAAACCATTAACTTATCCCAATAATCTCCCTAAATGGTATGACCCTAATCATTTTTTTTGGTTTCATGTCAACATGGGTCACTCCCATAAAACATGTAGATGGCTTACCAATTTTGTTGTCTCCTATATGCTTAGTGATTCATTCAATCATGAAACCATGATTCAAATCCATCATCAAGATTATAATAACACTTATCAAAAATAATAAGCTCCTAAATATTCCTCTTTTAATAACCAAAAATATTTTTCCATGCCTAATGTTTAATAAGACAACATTATATCATTATAATTGATGATGATTATGATCAGTATTACACCAATTCTCAATATGTTAATATGGATAAGGTTAATTATTGACATAATCTAACTCACAAATATCCTAACACCAAACCTAGGAAAACCTTTTTGGAAGAAAAAATCCTCAAAAATACTACCACTACTCACTTAGATTTAGAAACCATTGAGGAACCACGTCCTCCTTCTAAACCCACAACTACTTTTCTTCCTCCTAAACCTATTTTACCTTACAAACCTCATTCTAATTCTTCTTCCAAAACCCATTGGAACTTTTTAGAAGAACTCAACCTCATGCCTTGAAAAATTCCTATTATTGAGTTAGTTCATACTTATCCTTATCATCGTAAGTTCCTCATGCATAAAATTAAATAAATTAAAGAGCCATCTTCTTTAGATGAAGAACCACCTCTTCATGAGCCTCAATCAACCAAAGTGCATACCATTGAATCCATTTGTCCTTATTCAAAACCCTCCATAGATTTCCTAAAAGAGGACATGATCAATGATGAGATCCTTCTTCAAGCTGATGATTCACCCTTCTTCATCTAAATATACATTAACACCACTCTCATTCACAAAGTATTAGTAGATTAAGAGTTTAGTATTAATGTGACATCTTTGTGGCTCATCCAACAACTTGGTTGTAACAAATATCATATTAAACAAACTTGCTTGACATATCATGGATTTGATAAAACTAATCAAAATCCACTTAGTTTTATTTGGTTCCCTCTTAGGAATGGACCTAAGACTATACAAACCAAGATAATGGTCCTTAATTTACCTTTATCTTATAACATACTCGTATGATGCCCATGGACTCATAAAATGAGGGAAATCACTTCTTCTAGTAAACAATGTATCAAGTTCATTCATAATGGAAAAAGGTATAAACATGAGGATGATCCTAAACCTTGGAATTTTTATCTTCTAAATCTCAAATCTCAATATTGAATTCCTAACATTCTAAAGATTAACAGTGCTCTTTTACCAAAATTCATCAACATGAATCTAGATTTACATTTCACTCTTGTTGATTCTAATGATGATTAGCCTAATCACTTGAAAAATAATTGTAACACTACTAAGCTACCTCCTTACATCTAAGAGTGGCTACCTCCCTCTTTATTGCGTCATGATTGCACTATCCCTCTCATCGATGAGGTCACTAATTTCCCCTCTCCATGAAATGCTTATGAAGCCTATTATATAGAACATGACTTCATTTGAAATGATTATGGAGTAATTAAATTATTCCAAGATCCTTTAAAATTTATCCATATAAATTCAATGATTTAGGCATTTCCCATTTTAAAGTTCTTCTTGAATCACAAACATGTACAATTTCTCCAACTTATGATGATAACTACATCATGTCCCAAGCTCAATCATGAGACTTGGATGTTTAATTTTATTAGAAAACTATAGCTCAAATACATGATTTTAATCATGATGTTCATACCATTTACACATCCTTCAAGTTAGCACCTAAAGGTCATGTATCTCCTACTAATTCTCCACTTATTGATATTCCTTGGGTGGCGAAACAAATATTACCCTTTGAACCTCCAAAACTTCTAGCATTTTCTATACCTCCTATCAAACCAGTTATTTTATTTGATCTTGTCCCATAAATAATGCTAATAATAAACCAATTGAATCAAATCAATCTACTTCTCTAGTTCAACCTACTCTTGAGATCATCCTTAATGCCAAGGCCACTAATGTACATCAAATACATTCTAAATGTGATCACCATGTTAACTATTGACCAAATTTGACCTGAGGTTAAATTAGGGCAACCCCCTATATATTCAAGCTTTCCATAGGGTCCTTATAAGTCATAAAATTTTCATCGAGATCATAAATAATTTCAATTCATAGTTGAAGATCATAAAACATGTTTTAACCTTGTCATCTTGTCTTATTATCCCTTTATATCATGTTTTGATCACTTTAAGGGAGTTGTACATAATTTTCATGAAAATAAAAATGTTCGAGATGTACTTTAACATCCCACATTTCAAATAACGTCAAGGAACTACTTAAAACAAAAAATGTGATAGGTTTAATGTAGATTCAAGAGGATAAACTATAAATAGGGTAAATTTAGTTAGTTGTATAGACTGCATAGCTCAGTTGGCACATGGGAAGGCATCAAGGAAGTTTATTGAGATCCCCATAATTTAATTCTAATCTTAGGTGGTTTAAAAATGGAAAAAATTGACCTCTCTCTCTCTCTCATCGCTCTCTTAGATAAGTCAAAATAGGTCAACGGTTTTCTATTGGTATAGATAGGAGAAGAAGAGTTCGTCTGAATGCACTTGGTGTCTATTAGTAGTCTTTTTGTACTTCCTTTCCATGGAAATATTTTTTGGTTTTGTTATTTTATTATCTATGAAAAATATTTAAGATTTTTGATGCTTTCAAATTATTTTCATAACCCCAACACCTCGGTTTTTTTCATCTTTTACATCAATTTGTGTGAACTGATTGGTGTATGTAGGTTGATAGAGAATGTTCATCATTTTAATTTTGTTTCTAAGCTAGTGTGACATGTGTGATCATCAAAGGATATTAGAAACATCTCGTTTTACTAGTAATGAACACCATTAAAGTTAGAAAATAGTGTTTGATAAGTGTAAGGTCTAATCTTTATGAAAATGGCTTCAATGTGAGAGTAACACACATATGTTCAACCACAGAGCATGGTGATTAGTTTCTCCATAGAAGGCTTTCCTCAAGAGGAGAATTGATGGGAGAAAAATGTCTGAGAAACTTGATATAGTCAAGTACCTTAAAAGGGCAATCTATAGGCTTATTTTAAGACCAATCCAATGTCAACCTAAAAGAAGGAAGTATAAGTAGTGTTTGAAGGTTTTGAACCTAACTAAGATCTAGATCAAAGTATATGAACCTAGTAAAATTTTAGTAGGGTGGTGATGAGGTTCTAACCTAACACAAAGTCCTATATCTAATAACACCTATAGGGAATCTCAAATAGTGGTCTAAGGCCAATACCATAGAGGTCTAAGTAGTGATGAAAGGGATTTGGAGGTGTTTGGAATCTAATTAAGACTATCAAGCAAGTTTGAGAGCATAAAGTATCACAGTGATAGTGGTAAGGTCACTACATATAGTTAGACTTAGATCCATGTTTACAGAGTTAAGAAAGTTGTAAATGAGATAACTTACCTTAATTTATCTAAAAGAGGATTCTACCTCACAAAATGCCATCTGTTGGTGAAGGTATATGAAAGCTAGGTAGGCCTAATGATCTTACTCTTATAGCCTAGGCATAGAATTCATATTTTAACATGAGAGGAAGTTATTTGGTTCAAATAAAATCAGGATTGAGTGACTTCCAACTCAATAAAATTCTTATTGGAAACATTTAATAAACTATAGTGCAATTGAAACCAAATGGACCTACAAATTGCAAGTAACACCTATTGTGTTGATGGTAAATAATGATGCATGGTCACAAAGCATAAATGAGATAATTTGAATAAGGTATGATCCTAGAGACCTAAAAAAGAAGTAAAGGAGTGAAACATAATAGTCACACATAGATGAACACCTATAGGAATCCCATATTCCCTAAGATGCACACCTAAAATTTGACCCAATCTATAGTGTTAGGACCCTAGATTGTTAAGTAAAGGATTCATACCAACTCAACATCCACCTAGGCACAAAGAAATAATTTTTTTTAATGGTTATCCTTTTGAAATTTTGGCACCAACTAGAGGGTGTAGCGCATATCTTATACTAGTTGGTAGGTGGCTAACTAGCTCCTAATTTTTCAAGGAATATTTTAGGATTGGTGATATGTGGTGACTACAATGAAAACTTCATGAAGTCATGGATCTAGTAGGTATGATCATCAAAGTTCCATCTCAATACTCGGCATGCACATTCTACCCTTATGAAGATGTTCTTGAAGGCTATTTAAGGAACTCAAACTAGTTTAAGCAAGGGGAGAGAGAATAATAGTGTGTATCTAGAAAAATGCATCCTCAATAGATAGTGCTTTGGAAAATTTTAGGCTTAAAAATAGTTTAGAATCCATGAAGGCCCCTCTTGTAAGATCCCAAACTCACCTGTGAGCCTCTAAGTTATTAATTAGTATGAGCTAAGCATATAATCTATTAAGTAATTTTGGTGTTACATTATTCAAAAATCAAAACTTATAGGAAACATGCATAAAGTTTGAATCTTTATATAATTTTTTTTAGATATTTTTTTGATAAAATCAATTGTATGCCTCAGTTCTATAATATAGACTTTTATATGTTTTAGTTGTAATTGGTGAGTAGGCACACAAGCTATAAAACCTTCATAATTCTATATCTATAATTGGATTTTAATTTTGTATTTTTGGTATTATATATCATATTTTTTGGATTCTAATTTAAGGATTATTGAAATTCAATGTTATACATACCAAAATAGATAATAATCTATTATGAATGTTATGAACTATATACTCTACTTTAAACTATAATTAATGATGAAGGTTGTTGCATTAACACATAATGTGTTTGATTTATGCAACTTTTATATTTATAGTAGGATGAGTAATATTTGTAATTTTTTATTTCAATTAGGTTAATAAATTATTATGCATGCTACTAGTTTTCATTTTTAATAGAGTCCCTATAAATTTTCATGGCATCATCATAACTTTATATGGAGAATGAGTATAGGTTATGCACCAAGTATTCCTATCTTTATTATGAGTGTGTGTCTAGCATGATTAGTTCAAGTAGAAGTAGTCTTGTAACCCCTTAAATGCCTATATGACACCATACTTAGTCAATGAAAGGCTTTCACCTTTGAATCTACTTAAAACCTTTATCTAATTACATGACTCCTTAATTGAAGTCTCATGCAATGGAATAATTAACCCAATATGGGCCCTAGTTTCTTCTTAACTTCACTTAGGGTGAGTGCATAAGACCTATGCCTTATGTGGATTGATGTTGATACAATCAAGTGTTCAAATGTTGATCACAAAAGGGAATATCCCACTATTATACCTGGTCGATGTAAACCAAAAATTGACTAAGATAACTTTGTTCTCTTTTTCTATAACATTTTGGTTCCATTATTGGGACCCATGTTGAATTTCATTGCTATGATGGTTTGATATAATGATGTACCAACTTTCCCTAAAAACATCAAGTGTTAGTTGTAATAGCTGGAAGATAGTTTTGTACAAGGTCTTTTTTTGTGAGTTACTTGAGCATATATACTAGTGGTTGGATACATATTCAACCCATAAAAGAAGAAGCTATAGACAACACTATGATTGGATAAAGGAGTGCCTATAGAGGCTTGAAACCTTGGATGCTATTTGGAATAAAGTAATGGATTAATGTTGGTAAGGATATTTGAATAGTTACATACTTTTTCCCTAAGGAAGGAGAGTACTAGTTTTTGCATGACCCTAGAGGTACATTTTCAAAATAATTTGATGCAGAGATCAAAAAGCTAATGGTGGATTATAGTTTTAAAATTTTGGGGATGGAAGGCTAAATTCCTTTCATATATGAATAGTGTAAAGGGGGAAAAGGGGATGTGTAGGTGAGGTATAATGGAAGGGAATGAGAAAATTGACACTCAAGAGCTCATAAGATAGACTTATAATAAGAGATAGCACTGACCAATGGAAGATCTAAGACATAGAAGTGTTGAGAGAACCCATAAAAAGTGAAAAGGACATGGGGAAATATCTCTTGAAAAAGAATAGCATGAGGATGAGATATATAATGAAGTAATGGAGTGAGCTCAATACTTGATAGGTGTGTAATTCACTAGGTTCCTACAAAATTTAGTGACTATAGATATGTTTGACATGACTACCCCCTTTGAACCTATAGTACATGCTCACATGTTGTATCCCCCACTTGAATAAATTACAGACGTAATAATTAAATCTATTGATGACTTAGATCTTAGACATTTTCCTAACTTGGATTGAAACTTTGTGATTGAATAAATTATTCCATACAAGGAGGTGAGCACAACTACCTATAGACCATTAGGTGTTATCTCACCATGATATAACTTGAGTACACATATACCAACAAAGATAATATTATAAATGTAAGGTGGGAAATAACCTATAAGAAGTGGCCCAATGCCACAAACAAGTATCACAACACCAATTCCATCAACTATGCTAGTAGTAATGATGGGACCAATGCCTAACCCCATAGCTAAAGGCATTAGAGGACCACCACCAATATAGGTACTGAGGGGAAAAGTGCCTAAAATACCAACTTTTTCTTGTATAAAATCTACTATGATATGGATATACACTTACCAAAATATCATGATGTGGATAATGCCATAGAACATGTGCTCAAGTGTGAACTATAATAACATGCACAGGGCATAACCTAGTCAAAGTGAAAAGCTACCTAGTTTATGACCACTTTACTTGATTGTGACCATACTTGGTATAGTAAATTTGATCCTAACCAAGACATGACTGATTATGATACCCTGAAGGATGCATTCTTGAAGGAATTTAACATTCTAAAGTTTGAACAACAAAGCATTACCATTGTTAAAAAATATTACCCAAGGACTCTCAAAGAGTGTGCACCTATATGATGCAAGGTTAAAAACTCTCTTATAAAATATATCATATGATATTCACCCTTCCTAAAATGCATATTGGTTCAATGGGGGTGTTTATACCATTATAAAGAGTGATTTTCATGAAGACTTTTATAGACCTTCTAGAAGCAATTGAAGTTACACTCAGAGATAACATAGTTAGAAGTATAGATATTAGGATTGACCCATTTATGGAGGCATAGATTGTATCTATGGCCTCTCAAATCTATAATATTATTTATATCTCATCGTTAGCTCATCACATGATGTTTGAAGTAGACTATGGTACATTGACTACAAAGCATAAGGCCATATTAGGACTAACTACCCATAAATAAATGTGCACACTTTACTCCTAAGTTATGAAGTATATTGAAAGGTGCATGACATTTGAAACTATCCTTCATTATAATGTACCATCAAATTCAACACAACCATATATTATCAATTATGTGATGCCTATACCCATACCACTTTTGATTATCGGGTGATTAAAAAAATGTGCAAGAACATAGAAAGAGGCACACAATAGGCCACTATAGTAGTTGGAGGGAAATCAAACTAAGGTAATGAGGGATATGGCTAGCATAACACAGGCTTTAGAATGTAATGAGGTTTTAGAGGGAAAGATAGAGGACATAATGATAGAAGGTTCCCATCGTGGTCATGTTATAAGTGTGTTTCAATAGATAATTATTGGTGTGACTACCCTACACATCCCATGTGTGGGTATTTTTGAGGGTCTGATAAGGTCAAATAATTCCTTAACCTATATAAAACATTGACCCAATCCAAGCCTATCATAGACAAGGGTGTTCAGATGATTAGGGGTGACCAAAAAATGGATAAATGCACCATAAAGAAGTAAATTACACACACACACAGATAGTTAAGGTACATGAAACTACTTGTAGTGGATTCACCACTCAGTCACAAATTATGCTAGTACCTAACTTATGTTTAGAATATCGGGATGAGGGTGACAATGAGCACATAATGTAGCCTGAACCCAAAGCTACACAATACCCAAACCTAATACACTAGAAAGAAATATTAGAGTAGACTATGAGTATCATCCAAAACTTGTAAGGGGATATCCAATTAACATAAAACCTATAAGTGCAGGATACCACTTCTTGTAAGAAGTAAGATAGCCAAGAAACAAAGATACAAGAATTAACTAAGATCTCATGCATCTTAAAGATAGAGAAAATGCTACCCCTATTGAAGAACTTGTTTTTGGGGCATGAGGGCCAAAATTAAGTTGAGGTCACTATACCATGCATGGAAAGGGCACGAGAATTTTGTCATACACAAACTGATGAATATGACCAAGAATTCCTAGCAGATTTCACTATTAATGAATGGTCTATCTGTGAAGTTCTTATAGACATAGGCACCAAGGTCAACATCTTAACCAAGAGTGCTTGGGAGAAAATGGGTAGGCCATTATTTAGTCCTTTCCCTCATATACTCTTCATTGTCAATAAGACATGGGCATAGGCTATTAGAATTCTAAATTGCATAGTTATTGATATAATGGGCACTGAATTCCATTATAACGTTGAAGTGATCAAGTAAGTAGAGCATGATAACTATGTGGTGATGTTAGGAAGGCCATGGTATTACACAAATAATGTAGATATGTTCTTTTAAAGGTGCTACATGACATTTGAGCATGGAAATGAGAGGGTAGTTATACCTATCTCAAATTAACAAATAACCCCATTTGTCAAAAGTATGGACATTAAGGATAAGATCAACCACATCTATAACATCATAATGAAAGGCATAGAGACTCTAGACCTAAATGATCAAGGAATCCTCACTTGGGAAGATGGATAATCAGCCTTAGACACCACTAAGGTTACTTGTGACTAATGGGTCAAGGAAGCATATGAGACCATTGGTTGATGATGTCACTTGGTGCATGGAAAGGCACCAAAACTAGTAAAGATAGGTTGGGTATAGATTGAACATGCCTCCAAAATATGGGTCCCTTGCACCAAAAAAATGGGGAAAAGAGTGTTTTACCTTAGTAAGGGCAAGCTTGTATCACTCCCAAGATATGAAGGGAGTAATCCAATGGAAAAATATGTCTATGACCTCAAATCATGTGTCCCAAAATAGGTGGATAGAATGGTCACACTATTGTATACATTGAAGAGCATTGTTGCTCATTGGTGGGTAGTGTAAAAGCCTAGTTTGCTAAATTGGCAAGATGTAAAGGCAACACTTTTACTAGATTTAGAAAGAGTAATGAGGACTTAGACATCTTAGCCTACTTTGGTGACTTTGATCTTATAGCTCATGTGCATATTTGTAAAGAAACATGGACTATTTGTAATGAAAATGCCCCAAAGAATTTATGGGTGCATGGCTTCTATATGACCTTAAATATTTGGGCACATGCATGGTATGTAAATAGTTAAATTCATCATGAGATAGCCAATTGGGAATCCCTTAAGGAGTGATTTATTCACACCTTATTTTCTTCATAAAACTTTGAATTGATCGAGCCACTACAAGTAGTTTGAAGATCAGTATTTGAGGACACTAAAATATTCAAAGAGTGCATAAAAGACATGTTTGACAAAAAAGGGTTAGTACTCCCAACCTTCTTTGAAGAGAAAAATCTCAATAGTGAATCTAGTGATGAAGATGATGACACATAAAATGCATGAAATTAGGATAATTTGATAGTTAAAAGGAATTTAGTGCACCAAATTGAGGACAACGCCCCAAAATAACAAGACCCTACCCATCTATGGGTAAAAATAATCAAGGAAAGTAGACAAGACAAAGATTCAAACCACGAGAGGAATGAACCCTACAAAGTGCCATTAAGAACTACCAAGCTAGATATTAGTTTAGAGGGTGAAACAAAAATTACCACTCTGGGTACCTATTGGTCTGACATAGGATTGGCACATATTATAGATCTCTTGAAGGAATTCCAAGACTTGTTCCCTCAAAAATTAAAATATATGAAAGATACACACCCATACCTTGATAATATGAGCATCAAACTATTTTATGGTATAAGACCCATCAAAAAGTGGCCTTACAATATGAACCCAAATCTTCATGCCAAGGTCAAGACATAGATTGATGGAATGTTAGCCATAGGTTTTATCTAGCTCTTATAGGAATCTGAATGGGTTATCCCCATGATCATCAACATCAAAAAGGATGGGCACATCTATATTTTTTTTAATATAGACTATTGAATTCCACCTATGTAACTAACCCCTTCCTAAATATATTCATCGATGAAGTATTGGATGGAATCATAGGCTATGATATATACACCTTTATTGATGGGTTATCATGATACCATCAAGTATAAATCAAGGAGGAAGATAATCCCAAAACCACCATTATGACTGAATGGTATTTTTTCATTTACAACATGATACACTTTGGGTTGAATAATACATCATTTTTGTTCTCCTGAGTGATGATCATTGTTTAAAAATACTTCATTCATAAGTTCCTCGAAGTATACTTAGATGATTGGATAGTGTATGGGTTAATAAGGGATCACTATGACAACTTGCACCTTATAGTTGAAAGGTCCAGGTAGTTTCAAATTTAATTAAACCTCAATAAGTGTGTTTTTACAATGCCATTTATCACTTTACTCAAGTACATCATCTACAAAAATAGTTTGCTCATTGATATGATAAAGATTGTAATCATCCTTCATCTCCAGACTCCATCAACACAAAAATATGTTCATGTCTTTCTTGGACATTATGGGTGATATAGGAAGTTCATAAGGAACTATGCCAAAATCATGGTGTCGCTAAAAGAGCTCTTGCAAAAGGATGGCCCATTCTATTGGGGTGAAATGTAGGAAGATGAATTTGAGAACCTAAAGCTCAAACTATCAAGTGTGTTGATATTGTAATTTCATGATGAGGTGACTCCCTTCCATTTCCATGTTGATGCATCTAGGTCTACAATCAGTACCATTCTCATACAACTAGGCAAAGGCAAAATGGATCATCCCATTTTTTTGACAAGTAAAAAACTAACCAAGGTAGAGTAGAAGTACACCACAACTAAGCATGAGGTGATTACCATGGTTTATGATGTCCAAAAGTTTAGATAGTACTTATTGGCTACCCCCTTTATTTTATTCATTGATCATGAGGCACTTAAGTACCTATTGAACAAGCCCATTTTGCATGGGCACATTTATCAATAGATTAATTTGATTTAATGGTTCCATTTCTCTATTATAGTAAAGCTTGGAAAATAAAACTCGAGCCCAGACCATCTATCTTGAATAAACTCTAGTGATGTGAAAACACCAATTTAAGATGATATACCTAACGCATAACATTATAGGTTCCAATGCATCCCTGAAGACTTGGTAAAGATCACCATATTTTTTACCTCCAAATTTGTTCTTCAGACCATGATAACTAAGGAAAAAAGTATCTCATAGTTTTCACTATCCCTTTTCAACTCATTGGTGGTGAATTATACAAGTTGATATGTGAGGAGGTCATGTACCAATGTGTCTTTGAGCATGATTGGGACTAAATATTTCGATAGGTGCATGAGGGGATTGTATGAGGCCATTCACTAGATATGTTATGGCACATAAAGTAATACAATTAGGTTTGTAGTGGCTAACTTTATTTCATGATGAAAAAGAGTATGCTAAATCATGTGAAATATACTAGTACATGCAAAACCAAACCACCAAAATGAGATGCCTAACATCCCCATCCTTGCCCAGGCACTATTTGAAAATCAGGCCATTGAATTTATTGGGCCTATTACTCTTGATATGAGGTGCACAATGATATATTTTGGATACCATAGATTACTTCACTAAGTGGTACAAAGTAGCATCAACCAAGCATTATACAACCACCATAATATAAAGATTTATCTAGGAGAATATCATTAGTTGTTATGGATGCCCGCTTAGCTTTACTACTGACTGGGGTGTGCACTTCATCAAAAAAACCATTTAGATCCTACTACATAAATATATGGTTTTGTAGCATAAAATGACACCTTACCATCCCTAAATGAATTTCACCATGGAGGCATTTAATAAAATATTGGGTAAGTGCCTCATAAAACTATGTAATATTGGTCACAAAGATTGGGATAACCATGTATCAGTAGTATTGTGGGCCTATCACACTATGTACAAGTGCCTTAACAAGGTGACACCATTTCAACTGGTATTTGGTGAAAATGCCATTTTCCCCATGGAATTCCTATTTCCCTCATTATTTATTGCATGCATTTGTTGATTAGATAACCAAGATTCTTTGAGCAAACACCTGGAAGACTTGGATTACCTAGACAAGACATGCACCCAAGCATGGTTGAGCTAATAAATAGAAAAGGAGTGCCATAAGCTATGTCAAGATAAGCACGTCAAGAACAAGGTATTTATATAAGGTGAAATGGTCTTGCTATATGAATCTAAGTACCTCAAACACCTAGATAAGTTATAGATTAGGTAGATGTGGCCTTATGTCATCCATAGTATATTAGAGACTGGTGCATGTAATTTATACATGTTGGCTAGTGAAATTCTCCCTAGGAAATTTAATGGCAATATATTGAAGCTATATAAACACTAGGATGGTGTTTGTTCCATCTAACACTGACTTCCTAGCCACAAGTCAGTTGCTTGCCTTGATCATAATAAAAATTTGGCACAATCCAAATCTTTCCTTATGTTTGTTTCATTTATGTTAATTGAATAAGCATGGCACTTCCCATAGGAGAAATCTTCTATTAATTACATGTATAAATCTAATAAAGTGAGTTGAGCATGGTCACTTTCTAAGTACCTGAGGACAGACACCTAAGTTTCTTGGTGTGTGAATTTTTCCTAGTTTAGAATTTATAAGTTTAAGTTGATGAAGGAAAGTGCACAAGATGTTTGTGCATAATAAATCAAAAAGAGATAATGGGGCATTTGAAGACCAATGAAAAGACTTGTATGGGGTAGGAAAATCCAAAGAAAGAGATATGAAAGTATAGATAAATTGATCAAGAAAGAGGGCACACTTGTAAGGAAGTACAACACTAAAAAGAGATAGAACCAAGGAGGATGAATCATGTGCATATGAAGCATTGCACCCAAGTTTCCATAATAATGGTGAAGGCAATGCTAATTTGAATAAATCACAAAATAATGACCATCGAGATAATTAGTACCCACCGAACGGTCAGTGAGAAGTGGCCATTTGAATTACCTATCACTTTATCAAATAAACCTTTAGTAAATTTAATGCTATAGTGGTAGAAGAACAAATATCCATAATAAATGATTAGTTGGTGATGAATTTTATTAGATTTTTTAGGATAGTAGATTTTAATAAATCCATGCATCATTAGCCATTAATGAGGTAGATAAAAAAATAGTATAAAGGGGTGAAAACTTTACTAGGTTACTGACCTTAGTAATAATTCAAACCAAAGCACAAAGTTGAAGCCATTAAAACTAGAAAATGATACCAGAGGGAAATAGTCACCCACAACCCTTTCAAATGAGAGAAAAATACCACCAACAAAATTAGATTCTATTTTGAGTTGAAAAGAGATGAGTGGAGAGAAATTGATAGAGAAACAGGGTAGTAGAATTTTTACATAATGACTAGGCCACCAATATGGAAAATGAAGCTTGAGATTTGAATGCAACATCGTATTTCCCATGACTGTGAAGAAGCACCAAGAAATTTTTTGGGTTTTGATAAGATCAACCAATCATGCTTTAATAGTAGTAGGTTTAGAATGGGAAAAAAGAGGCTAAGTATAAGTCAATAGTAGGTGTAAAATGATACAAAAAAAACATGGGTGGTAAAAGAAGTAGCTACCATAAAATAAGAGGCACATATGGTGGAAGTCATAAGCATAATATAAGTGGACTTAGAAGCAAGTGCAAAGATTGATTATAGATAAATATAATTCCACCTATAGGTCATGGTAGGGGAGAAGAGGGTGTCATATATGCACATGTACAAAATGAAAGACTACAACCACAAAATAGGAAGCAATGTGCAAGAGTTAAACCAAGACTAGATGATAGACATAGGGAAGAAGATAAAGGTGGGAGACATACTCTTTGATGTCTCTATTAGAGATAAATTGGAAACAATAAGCACAATACAACTATTTGAGTTGTCGAGCTTTGGCCAGTTGAAAGAGTTGGTGCAATTCCTTCTCTTACATGTACATGGTGATCATTGTTTATTCATAAGATGGTGTATGAGGATCTCAATGAGCCTCATTAGTAGAATCATGATGTTACTTAGTGTATATGTAGACATATATGAGATGATGGAGGATGAGGTAGAGGTTGAAAGGGTCACAAAATTCTTGGGATACAATAAGTCAAGGTTTACATTCCCCATCAAGGACATCCAAGACCCTAGCTCGTGAGTAATGGTCCACCTAGTTAGTTCCAAACTATGCCCTGGTGGCTAATGGTCTGACATTAATAAGACTTTCTTGTGTATTTCCCACCACATAATACAAGGGTTAAAATTTAACATCTCTAAGTTCATTGTTGAGGAGATTTTTAAAAATGTGAAAGAGTGCCATCAAGCACATGAAACCTTTAGGTGGGGATATATGTTGACTTTTATAGGTGTGATATATGGTGATGATGACCACCTATGGGTGTTCCCACCCAACCATGAGTTCCCTATGATGAATTATCAAGACTTTCTTTTCCCACCCAACTTCTCGTAGTAGTATAAAACTAGGGTGTAAGGGTGATGAAATAGGTGCATAGAATCCTTTGGGAAAGAGTGGCACATCCCTTAAATAACTTCCCTAATAACTAGTAAGAATGATAACCTTTAATTTGATGTATCCCTTTTGCATGGTGCACCTAGCACTCATGGATGAGAACCTATCAGGGTGGTTTTTGTTACCTTATGCCTTATTAGTAAAGTATTTCATAGAACTTCTAAGGAGAATCCCCAATGTGTAATTGCTTGAGATACTGTTCAAAATCATGGATTAAGATAGAAGTAGGATGAGGTGCCAATTTATGTGCCATAGATCCAAGGCCACAAAAGATGAGGAATATGAAACTGACATGATAGACATCCATCCCCTCCATAAAGTATTAATAAATGAGAGGATATTCAACCTCTACTATTAAATGAAGCCATGTAAGAAGTAAAATGATCATGGAAAGGATGATGATCAACCCCCTCATAGTAGGTGATGAAGGGAATGTTGCACTAAAGCCATAGGAGAAGACTATCCAAAATAAATAGGGAGATAATTTTGAAGAAATCATAGAGCACATTCAGTTAAAAATTACATTTGAAGAGAAAATTGTGCCCCCAACTCCAAAGAAGCACATTATTTTTACACCAAAGAGTGCTTCTTCTAGCAAAAAGCACAAGATAAATACTAAAGGACCTATTGTGTTCCTTACTATAACTCTTGAAAAGATGGAAAAAGATATGACCCTCACACTAAGAACATAGGAGACTAAATAAGATAGATCAGGGACATGTATCCTATAGATAGAATATGGGGAAGAGGATCCAAGCACCAAGGATGTACAAGAAGCCCTATAAAGTAGTATGACCATTGTACTTGAGGAAACAAAGGAGCCAACAATCCCCTCATATAGTGAAGAATCCTTCACACTACCTCCAAAAATAGAAGAGGATAAAAGAAGGGTTTTGAAGAAGATGGGGTTGAGCAAGGAGGACATCAATAAAGTGTTGGTGTTTGAAGAGAAGTGGATAATTTCTTGAGAAAAATAATTGGCCAAGGTAGAGAAAGGTTCTTTTAAGCACAAGCCTAGTATTTGAAATGATTTGTAAAGTTTCAAGTGCCCCTAGCAAGAAGGTAGCAGAAGCTAAATAAGAGGCATGCCTAAGTAGTGAAGGGGTGATTGAAGAAAAGGAAGGCAATACTAGAAATTTAGAGAGAAAATAGAGACAATGAAGGAACCCCAACAATAACAAGGAAATGCTGACACTGAAGGAATTTCCATAGAGGTGAGTATTGAGAAACCTTAGGATGAAAAAATGGATGAGTGGTATAAGTTCAAGGAAAAAATCCCATGGATCAAATAGACGAGTCCTCTCAGTAGAGCACCAAAGAAAGTGGTGGTACCAATGAAAAGGAAGAAGTACAAATAGAAAATGCTATCATCAAGAAGGATGACCAAAACTTGACTATAAGGAAGAAGGTGTAGGAGGGATGGGTGGACAAATAAATCTATATGTATGACACTATGCCTACCCAAGTCACCACGACTAGGATGCACAAATAAATCTTGTGTGATAGACCACTACATGGACTAGCCCTAATTTAAGGCACCTAGGGTGGTTACTTCGAGCCTAGAAGATCCTGATGAGGGATAGGACTCCCTCCTTATTAACCCTCACATCATGAACCTAGTCTAATATGGGAATGCATTGAACAATATGGACATAAAATTTATGCACCAAAACATCATCAATGATGACAAGATGAGGAAGTGGAAAAAGCTCCATAAAGAATCAAAGGATGAAGCACAAGCCACTAAATTCAAACTAAAAAAACTATGAGTGTATAGATATGGCCAAACCATCTCTTCTAGTTGGCATCTATACTTCAAACCTTTCATAGGTTGGAAAAATTTACGTGTTAGTGGAGCAGATGCTCCCAAATTTAAAACCTAAGACAACATAAGAAGAAGAAGATCCCAACATCATGTTGAATAAAGAGCTAGCTGATAAGATTGAAGAGGTAGAATACCTATTAACTAAATTATGAGAGGGAAAAAATGAAAAAAATGCCATCTTCTTAAGATTATCAATGCAAGCCTTAGTTATAATGCATGTCTAAATCAAGAAAAGGAAGAGAAGGAGAATCTGATGGCACAAGTGTAATTGGAAATTAGGTTAGAGCAGGTGAAAATCATGGGAAACATCAATGTGATCAATAACCAAATCAAATATCAAGATTAGAACCTATAATCACTCTTCTACTCTCTAAAAACTAAGGCCTATGAGCAAGGAGTGATATTAGAAATGAGTGTGGAAAAGGAAAAATCTGATGTTGATGCCTTTTATAAGCAACTGGATAAAATTGATGTGTTCATACTCATTCCTACATCCACTCAGATAGATAGTTCTACCAAAGAATTCAAGCTTGATATTAAGGGATTTGAATACTTTAGCACTAAACTTAATTATAATGCACCTCATTTATATTCTACCTAGATCTTGACATCCTAATACAATTATGGACTAATGTTTTTGTATGGGGTAATGTTGGGCCCCTATCTTGTTAAGTAAAGAATTCCTACCAACACAACATCTACCTAGTCATGAAGGAATCATTTTTTTTGTAAAGGTTAGCCTTTTGACATTTTGGCACTAGTTATAGGGTATAGTATATATCTTGTGCTAGCTGGTAGGTGGATAACTAACTCATAGTTTTTCAGGCCATCTTCTAGGATGGGCAATATGTGGTGACTATAACACAAACTTCATGAATTCATGGAGCCGATGGGTGTGATAACCAAAGTTCTAACTCGACACTCTATGTGCACATTATACCTTGGTGAAGATGATATTTAAGGATATTTAAGGAGCTTGAACCATTTGAATCAAGGGGAAAGATAATAATAGTGAATCTCTAGTGAAATGGATCCTTAGTAGACCATGCTTCAATATCCTTTAGGCTTAGAAATAGTTTAGAATCCATGAAGGCCCATCTTGTAAGCACCCAAGCTCACTTGTGAATCTTTGGGTCTTTGAGTAGTATGAGCTAAGAATATACTCTATTATGAATTTTATAAACTATATACTATACTTTAAACTATAATTAATGATTGATTTTGTTTCATTAACACACAGTGTGTTTGATTTATGCACCTTTTGTATTGATAATAGGATGAGTAATGGTTGTAATGTCATATTTAAATTATGTTAAAAAATGATTATGCATGCTACTAGTTTTCATTTTTAATGGAGTCCTTATAAACTTTCATGGTGTCATCATAACTTTGTATAAAGAATGAGTATAAGTTCTACACCAAGTATGTTTATCCTTATTAAGAACATGTGTCTGGCATGAGTAGTTTGAGTGAAAGTAGCCTTGTGACCCCTTAAGAAAATATCTTACACCATAATTAGTCCATGAAATGATTTTTAATTTTAATCTTCTTAAATATTTTATCTAATTTCATGGCCCCTTCATTTAAGTCTCATTCCATAGCACAACTAGCCCAACACGGGCCCAAGTTCCTTCTCAATTGTGCTTTGGGTGAGCGCATAAGGCATGTGCCTTATATGGATTGATGACATATAAAATAAGTGTTAAAATATTGAGTGAAAAATTTAATATCCCACCATTTATATTTTTCTATGTAAACCAATAACCAACCAAGATAACTTTTCTCTATTTTTCAACAACAGTCTAGCTTAGGCTAATAAAACATGCAAGTTTGGAGGATGACATAGCTATAAGATGGAATAATCAAGTCTAAATAATTATCATAATGATAATATCACATTATATTTTATTATAAAACAAATTTAATGGGGTAAATAAAATTTAACAAATAGGTTTCAAACCTCAACCTATAGTAAACCAAAAACCTGCACAATCACTAGGCTTAAGAAACTAGTTTTGGGATTTCAATTATTGAGATATTTACAGGTGTGATCTAGATTTGAAACTTGGTAAAAAGTGTCAAAATGACCTAATTTATCCATCCATTTTCTCAATTTTTTTATAAAAATAGGGGAGGTGCCCTCTATTTTGTCTCAAACTAGAGACACTCCAGTAATAGGCCAACCTACAGACCTAAAATATGAAGGATGAGAAGATGAAAAATAGAGTTTAGAATGATAATTAGATGATATAAAAAGTTTAATTAGATGTAAATTAAGGTTGATAAACATTTAAATCCATTTTAAAGATTCATAGGTATTCATACACCCAAGTATATATTCTTGTAGACTAGGCCTAGAAGTAGGCCTAAACACTTAGGATTCCAAACTCCATTCATATGATCATGAGATCTCTCAAAGTAACTTGATGAATTTTATGGGAGAGTGGATGATTGGTAAGATCCATGAAGTTGTAGATAATAATCCAAGATTGGTCATTTTGACCTAATCCTTTCTTAGGCCTATCTAGAATGTAGTGTAGGATCTTGAGAGCTAATTTCATTTGCTCCTATTTATATGGATGGTGTTCATGGTGCCTAAATTAGATAGGGATAGTTAAGGGGAGTCCTTAAATTGTTTTTAGTGGAATTTGTTTCAAGGTTAAGTGTCTATATTTTATGAATCGTCACTAAGAAGCTAACCCTCATAAAACCCTTGTATGAACCCAATGGAGAAAAATCATTGTATCTGCATCTAGAAGTGGGAAATTGGACTTTAAAGTATTTTATACATGTTTTTCACTCTCCTAGGCTCCTTGAAATCTAATTGATTCATAATATCACTTGTATGAACATATCTAATTCTAGGTTTTTTTCAAGCTTTGATGTGTTTCATAGGTTCACAAGGGAATAGATGAATGAAATCCATTGAGGGAGGCATGTAGGGCTGTAATGTAACTCCTCATGCTCATATATCACCACACTTAATCATGGAAACCTCTTTGGTAGACTATTCATTTTAGGCATTCTAAATAGGACAATGACAAAGTAAAGTGATTGTCTAGTGTGAAGATGAGAAGTGTTGTTTGAGTTTCATTGAGGTTTATTTGATAGATCAACGTACAAATAATGTTTAAGTGATTTTTATAAAATATTTTTAATGAACCTTATTGAATATCTATAGGTCAATTAAGTGACAAGTGTGAAGATCTAGGCCTAGAGGGCTAGTGAGTGACTACAAATAATGAACACAAGTGTTATGAGGAAGATCATTAGTTAGAGCAGCATAAAAGGACCTATAATTATCTTATTTATAACTTCCTAAGATAGATAACATGTGTCAAATACTTTTAGTTTCAAGTAGTCAGGTGAACTCATCATCAAGGTAGTTTCAAGAAAGATAATGAAGAGTTATATGCCAACTTGAGGAAGATGCTATGTTTTAGATTGGCACATGTTCAATAAAACATCCTAACCTATTTTACAACTCATTATCTTGAATTTTAAATAGTTTACAAGTCTTGACACTTGGCCTTATGACTCTTGAACTTCACTTCTTTTTTTTCCTCATTTATGTTCTATATATTCAAGCCTTTTTGGCTTTCTAAGGGATCCACAATTGGTATGGTGAAGCCCTACTAATTTGACATCTTTATTTGCACTTGAACAAAGTTATGAATTTTATTATGTCTCTAAAATATCTTGCCTAAGTGAGTCAAGTGGTTTATGTGGTTAACAAGTGATGAATGTGGCATCCTTGCTTGCATTATTCTCTTGCATGTTTTGTGTGAGTGATATCTCTTCTAATAAGTCCCATGAAGTGTATGTGTTTGTTAAGTGTGTTTTCAAGTGTGAGAGATACTAGTAGTATCTAATATCAGACTTCCTTTTCACCCACCTCTAGATATGCATAGTAATCTACCTCCATGATAAATACTTATGCTAGAAGAACATTGAGTTAAGGTCAGTTTTAGCAGTCTTCTTTCGTAGTATAGATGCAAGTGTTTTTATGGACTTATCTTTGGTGTGTCACCTTCATTATTTAATGTTAATTTATGTTTCCTTCTTCCCTTTTCAACCCAAATAGTGATTATCTAGTGTAGTGTGTGAGCTTAAAGATATATCAATGGATCTATCCCTTTTCAAATCTAGAGATCTATCTCTTATAGTAGCTTATCTAGCTACAGAGATAGTTACATGTTATCCCAAATTGGAGAAGGTATACCCAACTTCTCTAGGGTGAAAATTTAGGATATAATAGTTTTAGAATTCTTGGTGGGACATGAATTCTAGGAAGGTTGTTCAAGGTGGATGTTAGATTTGACAACAAGGGAGTTGTAATAGTCCACTTCCTGTAGTATCTAGTGACTTCAACATGTCAATCTTGGGATCAGACTAGTACACTCTTCCATGCCTAAGGTAAACACAAGATCTCTCACTAAAGGCATTCCTTTTAACTTTCAAGAGCTTCCTCATTATTAATATAAATAAATTAGATTTTAAAATACCCATCCTTACCCAAAGAAGTCATACCTTACTCACAAACCCATAGTAAAGTTCTTAATTAACCCATTCTTGAAAGTCCTAAAGATACCATAGTAATTAACCTACCATTTGCAGCCTTCAATGTATATACTCCTCTAAGACTTTCCCATAATGATGATATCCCCATATATGCCCTCAAAAGTGTTCCCTCATATATTGATGAGTCTACGATTACCCCTATTTAGCATATTAGAAACATTGTTAACTTCTTCAATATCCATCATATCATTGAAGAGAACATAGTAATCAGATTATTGGTTGTCTCTTTTAAAGGTAAGGCTCTTGACTGGTATGTAACATTATAACCTACATCAATCACCATATAGGATGAGTTAAAAGATGCATTGAGAAGAAGATTTGAAGACAAGAGTGATAAACTGTCACTGACTGAGTAGCTAACCAACATAAGGAGAACACATCAATAAGTCATTTAATACTTCAACACAATATTTTATAAGACATGGGATAGAATTCCAATCTTGGTAAGACCCATAACTCACCATGTTTTAATTTACTATCTTAAAGATTTTGATAGTGATATTTCAATGATGATACAATCTATAGAAGGTAACACTGCATACTACCTATGAAGTGGCCATTAAAGTAAAGAATTATTTGATTCATCCTAAGAATATTTCCCCAAGACCTCCCATGCCTCTATTCCCTTATTTTCAAACTCCTACACCTATTGTTGCTCCTATTCTTATACCTAAACATAACCATGTTACCCCTAGTCAACCAAGTAAGTCTAATGAGGAAAATAAGATGAGAGATATAGAGCAATATATCATAGGTATAAATGGGATTATCCAATATTAGCAAGTAAGGCCCTTTTAAAGCACTATCAACCTAATCAATCCTACCCTAACTATCAAGGTAATAGACCACCTTTCCAAGGTCACCCTTAAGGTCAAGGACAGTTGTTTCAATCAAATTTTTATAATGGATACAATCCCAATGCTCCTTCTACTTTAAGGGCATTAGTGCCAACTCAACATAACCTTTACCAAGAGCATGATAGTCAAATTTAATGTCATCAACCTCATGATCCATCTTCTTATGTCAATGAGTCCTTTAATTAAGCTTTCATGGAAATTTTGGGAACTATGCCATCTATGACTCAAGATGAAGTACCAAATGGAGTGACTAATGGGAAGAGTATTCAAGTTGGGTCTACATTGGTAAATTTTTAGCATGATGACTCATGTGGTATCAATAATCAATGGTAGACAATAAAAAATGCAAGCCCTATAACTACAAACACAAGGAGAAAGAGGAAAGTATTTGAATAAGTTCAAGGGGTTGCTAATGGTTATTCAGTGAATGTTCAAACATACCAAAGGGTAGGTATGTCTAATGTCATTCCAAGTACATAATTCAGTCAAAGAGATTAGAATGCTAGGAATGTTTCCATACCTCATAATTCTCAAGGTATAGGTAGTGATATTCCTCGTAGAGGACAAACAAAAGTTAGTGGTTCTTTCACTAACATTGTAGAGAAAATGAAGAGGTCTCATGTGAATGTATCAATGAGGGATACACTTTAAATACCTAGACAAGTAGACCTACTTCAATAAGAGTTGTCCAAGCTCAATTTGAAAATCAAACATCCTAGTGGGAAAGAGGAAACCTTGACAAATACCTTGAAGCATAATGGAAGGAAACTAAGCAAAGTTGAAAAGATAGACAAGCCTCCTCCTTTCTATTTGTCCATAATCATTGGATATGATTTGGTTCACAATTGTCTTATTGATAGTGTTGTTAGTCCTTACGTCATGACCAAGAAAGTAGTTGATAAATTGAGATTAAGTATGAGCCTCATGCCAAAGGAATTCTACAATTAGATGGGTCAGCTACCAAGACCATTAGCATAATAAAAGGTTTGAAACTTGTCCTCCATGTTAGTCCTACTTTCACCATTTCTCAAGACATTATGGTGGTGGATGTGCACCTCATTTTACACTTTGTTTGTCAAGAGAGTTCACTGCTAAGATTGAAGGCTATCTAAATTTATATTGTTGCACCATGGCATTTAAGACTAGATATGGTACAAAAATTACAATCAAATCTAAAACACTCTCTAGTTTTCATGTGGAACCATATATGCCTTATACTTATAACATCAATTTCAATGTCATTGAGGAAGGTGATCACCCTAGTGATCAAGAAACTCTAACTCCTCTTGATGGCATATTTGATTTGTATCTTGATGAGTGGGGAGTTGAGCAAGGTGGATTTGAAGAGACAAGCCTTGGTACTTACATCCTCCATGAATATTGTGATGGATATTTTGAGGTATACCCTAATAACATTCTAGACCAAGTTACATGGGGTAACTATATTATACACATGGGTGATGATGTTGAGATCCTAGATAAAACAAAGTATGATAGTCTTAGTGTACACTTAATTCTACTAGCCAAAGAAGATAATTATCATGAACATGAACCTTAAAAAGAATTAGATGACATGTGGTAATAATTCATTGCCATTATGTAGGAATTTGAGGAGTTGAGTAGGCCTAAATCCTTTTAAAAAGAGTACATACTTGATGACAAGGTCAATCATGATCCACATGACTACAAAGATGAGTGTGAGGTCTCTCCCAAGAAAGGAATAACTTTGATAGACCAGGAAGTGTTTGGTGAACAAGAATATAACCTTAAATCCTCCCAATAATAGACATGTCATGTTATAGGTGAATTTTAGGTTGAAGAGTATTTCATGACTCCAAATGATCATATTGAGGAGTGTCAAGTGAATATGACAAAGTTAAAACAAGTTGAAAAGTTAAGTAGGACTCTTGGAGGTTTAGATGGAGTGTTTCTAAGAAATCCAAATGACAAACTTGTTCTTAGTAGAATATCCAACCATGGTAAGTCTTTTGACTATCTCCATAAGCAAATGTTCATTCAAAAATATGCCTCATATGATGGATTATTTTCACGGAGCATTAATGATTCAAGGAACATTTTATTTGACCCTAGTTTAAGAAATGAAGAGTGTTTCTTTGCCTCAAAGTTTTTTAGGTCTTGTACATATTAAGATAGGTGTGTGTTTCCTTTGGATTGTGTGTTTTCCTAAATGTTCATGAGAGCACAAGTGTGTGTCTTTGTCTTATTTTGTGTGTTTGTTCCCTATTGTTTTTGGTGTGTTTTTGTGTTATTTCAAAGGATTTTCATCATCAATTATAGTTTATGCATGACTCAATTACCCAAGGATAGGATAATGGAACTGGTCCTTAGCATAGTAGGCATGTTACCCCTAGGAAATCACCAAAAATTTTACCAAATTTGACCCTAGGTAAAATTAGGTCAACCCCATATATATTAAATATTTCCATATGGTCCTTAAAATTCATAAAATGGTCATTAAGGTCATAAATAATGTCAAGTCATAGTTGAAGATCATAAAACATGTTCTAACCTTGTCATCTTATCTTAATATCCCTTTATATCACCTTTTGGTCACTCTAGAGGAGTTCTACATAATTTTAATTGAAGGACAAATTTTCAAGATGTAATATAATGTCCCACATGTCATATAATGTTAGGGAACTATTTAAAACTAATGATTTGATAGGTTTAACATATATTCAAGAAGACAAACTATAAGCAGGGTAGTTTTAGTTATTTGTATAGACTGCATAGCTTAGCTAGCATGTGGTAAATATTTAGGGAAGTCTTTTGAGATACCCACAATTCACTTCCAAGCTTAGGTGGTTCAAATAAGCTCAAAAATGGAAAAAACCAACCTCTTTCTCTCATCACTCTCTTGGGAAAGTTAAAATAGGTCAGTGATTTTCTGTTAGTATGTAAAGGTGAAGAAGGTTTGGTCTGAATGGAATTTGGTGGTTATTAGTAGTCCTTGTATACTTATTTATCATGGAAATAGTTTCTGATTTGGTGATTTTTACTCTATGAATAATATTTAATATTTTTGATGCCTTTAAACTGCTTATATAACCCTAACACCTTAGTTTTTCTCATTTTTTACATTGGTTTATGTGAACCAATTGGTGTATGTACATTGGTAGAGCATGTTCATCCTTTTCATGTTGTTTCTAACCTGATATGTCATGTATTATCATGTAAGGATAAAATAAACATCTCATTGTAATAGCAATGAACACCATTGAAGTCTACATATAATGTTTGATAAGTGTAGGGTCTCATCTTTCTATAAATGGATTTAAAGAAATAATATCATACATATGTTCAACCCCTAATCATGTGATTAGTTTCTACATATAAGGTTTACCTCAAGAGGATAATTGATGGGATAAAAAGGTCTAAGACACTTGATATAGTCAATTATCCTTAAAAAGGTCATCTATAGACTTATCTAAAGACCAATCCAATGTCAACCTAAAGGAAGGAAGCATAAGTGGTGTTTAAAGGTTTTGAACCTAAATGAGATCTCAATCAAAGTCCATGAACCTAGTAAAAGGTTATTAGGGTGGTGTTGAGGTTATAACCTAGCACATAGTCCTATATCTAATAACACCTACAGGTAGTCTCAAATAGTGGTATGCAGCCAATACCATAGAGGTCTGAGTAATAATGAAAGGGATTTGGAGGTGTTTGGAGTCCAATTGAGACTGTTAGGTAAGTTTGAGAGTATAAAGTATCAAAATGATAGTGGTAAGGTCACTACATATATTCAAACTTAGATCCATGTTCACATAGCTAGTAAAGATTCAAATGAGACAACTTACCTTAATTTATCTAAAAGAGGATTCTGTATCAAAAAATGCCATCTATTGGTGAAGGTATATGAGATCTCGGTAGGCCTAACAGTTTCACCCTTATAGCCTAGGCCTAAAGTCACATTTGAACATGATAAGAAGTTGTTTGGTTAAAATAAAATGAGGGTTGAGTGACTTAAAATTAAAACTCTTAATAGAAACATTTAGTGAACTACAGTGCAATTGAGACCAAATGGACCTACAACTTGCAAGTAACACCTATTGTGTTAATGGTAAAGAATGATGCATGGTCATAAAGAATAAATGAGCTCATTAATATAAGAAATTATCCTAATGACCTAAAAATTAATTAGATGAGTGAAACACATCAGTCACACATAAATGAGAACCTACAGGAATCCCATATTACCTAAAAGCACACCTACAATTTGACCTAATCTACAAACTAGCCTAGGCTAACGAAACATGTAGGTTTTGAGGATTACAAAGATTTAAGATAGAATAATCAAGTATAAATAATTCTCATAATGATAATATCACATTATATGTTATTATTAAATAGAGTTTATATGGTAAATAAAAGTGAATAAATAGGTTTCAAATCTCAACCTACAGTAAACCAAAACCCTGCACAATCACTAGGCTTAAGAAGCTAGTTTTGTGATTTGAAGTGTTGAGAGCTTTACAGGTGTGATCTAGATTTCAAAATTGGTAAAAAGTGTAATAATTAATTAATTTATCCATACATGGTATCACTTTTTTTAATAAAATAAGGGAGGTACCCTCTATTTTGTTTTAGACTAGAGGCACTCTAGTAGTAGGCCAACCTTGAGACCTAATGCATGAAAGATGAGAAGATGAATTATAGAGTTTATAATGATCAATATATGATATAAAAAGTTTAATTGGATGTAAATTAATGTTTATAAACATATAAAAACATTGTAAATATTCACAGGTAGTCATACACTAAAATATATAGTCTTGTAGACTAGGCTTAGAAGTAGGCTTAGACCCTCAGGTTCCAAACTCCATTCATATGATATGAGATATCTAAAATAAACTTAAATAATTTCATGGGAGAGTGTAATATTGGTAAGATCCATCAAGTTGTAGAAAACAATCCAATATTGGTTATTTTGGCTTAATCCTTTCTCAAGCCTATCTAGAATGTAGTGTAGGAGCTCGAGAGCTAATTTCATTTGCTCGTATCTATACGGATGGTGTGGATGGTGCCTAAAGAAGATACTAATAATTTATAAGGTTACTTAAATTATTTTTAGTGGAATTTAGTTGAAGGTTAAATGTCTAGATTTTATGAATCATCGTTTAGAAGATAACCCTCCTAAAACCCTTATATGAGCCCAATCAAGAAAATATCATTATATATTCATCTAGAAGTGGCCAATTGGACTTGAAATTACTTTAAAAAAATTTATCACTCTCCCATGATCCTTGACATCTAATTTATCCATACTGTCACTTGTATAGACATATCTAATTCGGGGTTTTCTAGAAGTTTTGATGTGTTTCACATGTTCATAAGGGAATAGATGAATGAAATATATTGAGTGAGGTGTCTAGTTATTTAATATATCTCCTCATACTAATCTCTCACCTTAATTAATCATGTAAACCTCTCTACTAGACTATTCATTATAGGTGGTTTGAATGGATAGTGATTGTCTAATGTGAAGATGAGAAGTGTTGTTTGAGTTTTGTTGAGGTATATTTAATAGAATAGAGAAAAAAAAGGTCTAAGTGATTTTCATAAGACCTCTTTAATTTACCTTTTTAAAAATCTATAGGTCACTTAAGTGACAAGTGTGAATATATAGGCCTAGAAAGCTAGTGAGTGACTGCAAATAGTGAACACAAGTGTTAAGAGGAATATCATCAGTTAGAGAAGCATACAAGGATATTTATTGATTCTATTTACATATTCCTAAGACAAATAACATGTTTCAAATACATCTAGTTATTTTCAAGTATTCAAGTGAAATCATCATCAAGGCAGTTTCAAGAAAGACAATGAAGAGTTCTACGCCAACTTGAGGAAGATGTTATGTTTTAGATTGGCACATGTTAAATAAAACTTAATAACCTATTTTCTAACTCATTATATTTAATTTTAACTATTTTAAAATTATTTAAACTTGGATTTATGACTCTTTAACTTTACTTCTTCTTTCTCCTCTCAGATGCTTTATATATTCAAGACTTTTTGGCTTTGTAAGGGATCCACAATTGGTATGGCAAAGCCCTACTAGTTTGACATCTTGATTTTCACTTGAATAAAGTTATTAAGTTTATTTTATCTCTCAAATATATTTCCTAAGTGTATAAGTGTTTTATGTGGTTGAAAAGTGATGAATGTCTTATCCTTGCTTCAATTATGCTCTTGTAGTTTTGTGTCAGTGATATCTCTTCTAACAAGTCCCATGAAGTGTATTTGTTTTATAAGTTTGTTTTTAAGTGTGAGAGAGACTAGTAGTGTCTAATATCATACCTAATTTTCCCCCACCTCTATATATGAATATTAATCTACCTCCATGAGAAATACTTATGCTAGAACAACATTGAGTTAAGGTTAGTTTTAATAGTCTTCTTTTTTAGTGCAAATGCAAATATATTTGTGGAATTATCTTTGGTGCATCACCTTAATTATTTTAGGTTTATTTAGGTTTCCTTATTCCATTTTCACCCCCAAAATTTATTATTATATTTTAGTGTGTGATCTTAAATATATATCAAGGGAGCTAGCCCTTTCAAATCTAGAGATCTATCCCAAATTTGAGAAGGTTTCCCCAACATCTCCGAGGTGAAAATTTGGGCTATGATAGTTAAAAAATTATTAATCTATAATTATAATTGTATTATTATGTTCCACTTCCCACTTTACCTAGCAATGAATCCATTCTTGAATTTCTTCATGCTCGAAAACCTCAACTCCCTTAGTAACATCATAAATTATGGAATTTCAAATCAAAAGTCCCTTGTTTTAATAACTTCATCACTATAATTGATCCTAAAATAAATTCCATTTCCTCTTTACCTAATTTTCCATATCATTTCCAAGAGGTAAATTCTATGCTTATCAAGGAAACTACACAAATTGAGTATGTCACCCCATCATGCCCTTGACCAATCATAGTCTCTAGAGAACTTACGCCAGCTCAACATGATAAATTTAGTTTATTATTAGATAAATATTGTGAGACTTTCACTTGGTCTTATGAGAACATTCCTAGAATTGACCTTGGCATCATGGTGCAAAATATCATCACCTATCTAGATGCCAAACCCATGAAATAAAAACATCATAAATTTCCACCTGAAGTTTCCAAATTATGACATTAAAAACTCATTAAAATTTTAGATGCCAAAATTATAAAACATATAGACTATTTATAATGGTTCTAAAACATTGTCCCTATTTGAAAAAAAGTCACCATGGTTATTTGAATTTACATTGATTTACATAACCTTAATCTTGCTTATCTTAAGGATAATTTCCCTTTACCTTATATAAATGCCATCATCAATTCCACTATTGGTTATGAAGTGTTGTCCCTTATGGATGGGTTTTTGGGTTATAATAAAATTAACATTACCCTTGAAAATCAACATAAGACAACTTTTACAATGGAATGGGGTACCTATTATTATTTTAAAATGCCCTTCAACCTCAAAAATGCTAGATCTACCTATAAGTAGGATATGACCCACATTTTCCATGGCCTTATTCATAAGATTGTGGAAACCTATGTGGATGACCTTATTGCTAAGTATAAAATCCAAAAAAGTCATCTTTTAGATCTATCTATCATCTTCAATCATCTCATCAAATATAAAGTTAGACTAAATCCCCAAAAATGTGTCTTTTGCATCACATATGAAAAATTTATAGGGTTCTTAGTCTTTCTTCATAGTATTGATGTCAATCTTGTGAAGATAAATATGCCTATCTCTTTTTCTATTCTATATATTTGCACTTACCTTGGCAAGCTTGGGGATATAAGATTATTTGTCCCCAAAATGGCTTATCACATTTATTCTATTAATTCTCTTCTTAAAAAAGGTAATGCTCTTGAATGGATGGATCTTTGTCAAAAATTATTTGATAGTATGAAATAATATTTGCTTCATCTTCCTACCCCTCATCCACATTCTAATGACCATCCTTTAATCTTATATACTTCTTCGACACCCATATCAGTTGTGGCAATGCTTACACAACAAGATGACAACAAAATAAAATATGCCATCTATTATATTAGTCAAGGCCTCATTGATTATGAAAAACTTTATACAAAATTAGAATGTGATTGCCTCACCATATATTTTGCATCTAAAAAGTTTCATAATTATATGGTTTATCAAACAAATTACATTATCTTTCATTCTGATCCACTTCGTCGCTTTTTCTCTAAAGCCTTTCTTCCTAGAAATAGAATTGACAAGTAGATGGTCCTTCTAATTAAATTTTATATTCACATTATTACATAAAATGTTGTTAAAGGATAAATCATTATTGACCAACTTACAATAGCTACTATAGCTACTACCAACCACATTTATGATAGTCTCCTTGATGACAATATCCTCTATATTGAAGGTCTTAATCAAGTTATATCTCTTAAAGATTACTTCCATAATTTCACTATTGATTTTAAAGAAATTAATCTATAAGAGTCCTCTATCCTTCCTAATACTAATAAATCTAAAGTATTCATCAAATAATTACCCAAAATAAATGTCAATTTACATGAATATACTTAGGCCTTTCATTTTGATGACACCAAATGCCTTCAAAGAGATGGGGCAGGTTATATCCTCACTAGTACTCTTGGTAAAATCATCCCTTTGGAATTTCACCTTATATTTGATGTTACTAAAAATATAAAAAATATGAAGCCTTAATCCTAGGCATGAGAGCAACATTTGATTTAGACATTACATATCTACATGCTTTGGGTGACTCCCAACTCATCTACTAAAAGGTTAATGGTGATTATCGATGCAAAAGTGAAAACCTCATTACTTACCATCAAATAGGCACTATCCTTTCCAAATAATTCACTTCTTTTACCAGCGAGCCCATCCCTCTAGATCAAAATGCTATTACTAATTCCTTTTTTCTTTAGCATCTCTTTTTCATCTACACCAAGTTCTTATTAAATTTAACTTTATTATCTGCATAAAAAAGTTCCCATCTTCCATTTAACCACCAGATTCATTTATCTACCATAATGAGGTTATCACCATTTGAAAGGGCCCATGGTATAAAGATATAATTCAATTCCTTGAGCATCACACATATCCTCCAAACATGGATTCCCATAAAAAGACAAAAATTCATAAACAAATTTTCAAATATGTCTTTCAATCGAACATCCTTTATTATCACAATGTTGAAGATACCCTAATTTGTTGTGTTATGAAAGATCTCGTTATTACATAAAAATCTGTTAAAGGATAAATCATTATTGACCAACTTACAATAGCTACCATACCTACTACTAACCAAATTTAAGATAGTCTCCTTGATGACAATATCCTATATATTAAAGGTCTTAATCAAGTTATATCTCTTAAAGATTACTTCCATAATTTCACTATTGATCTTGAAGCAAGTGATCTAGAAGAGTCTTCTATCCTTCCTGATACTAATAAATCTAAAGTATTCATCAAATAATTACCTAAAATAAATGTCAATTTACATGAATATACTTAGTCCTTTCATTTTGATGAAACCAAATGCCTTCAAAGAGATAGGGCAGTTTATATCCTCACTAGTACTCTTGGTAAAATCATCCCTTTATCATTTCACCTTACATTTTATGTTACTAAAAATATACAAAATATGAAGCCTTAATCTTAGGCGTGATAGCAACACTTGATTTAGACATTACATATCTACATGCTTTGGGTGACTCCTAACTCATCTACTAAAAGGTTAATGGTGATTATCGATACAAAAGTGAAAACCTCATTGATTATCATCAAATAGGCACTACCTTTGACAAATAATTCACTTCTTTTACCATCGAACCCATCCCTCTAGATCAAAATTATATTGTTAATTCCTTTGTTTCTTCAGCATCTCTTTTTCATTTGCAATAAGTTCTTACTAAATTTAACTTTCTTATCTAAATAAAAAAGTTCCCATCTTCCATTTAACCACCAGATTCATTTATCTACCATATTGAGGTTATCATCATTTGAAAGAGCCCATGGTACAAATATATCATTCAATTCCTTGAACATCAAGGATATCCTCCAAACATGGATTCCCATAAAAAGACATAAATTCATAAACAAACTTTTAAATATGTCTTTCAATCTAATATCCTTTATTATCACAATGTAAAAGATACCCTATTTGTTGTTTTATGAAAGAAGATCTCCTCAACATTTTTAGTTGTCATTATAAAAAATATGCTATATCACACAAATTCCTATGCATGGGATAATTTTGGCCAACTCTTGAAAATAATGCCATTAATTTCACTAAAAAGTTTAGTATGTGCCAACTTCTTGATGATCTAATCCATTTGGATCCCACTGAGCTTAAAATTTTCAAGTATCCTTGGCCATTCTTAATGTGGGGATTAGATCTCATAGGAAAACTACCTAGATCACAAGATGGGCATGTATTTATCATCATGGATATCAAGTATTTTACCAAATGGGTTGAAGCCATGCCTCTCATCAATGTCATAGGAACCATGATCTATAAATTCATCCTCAATTAAATAATTTATTGCTTTGGCATTCCTCATACTATCATTTTCGATAATGGAAATAATTTTAAATACAAAGACATAAGATAGATCTATGCTAAATTCAAAATCCATCACAAATTTTTCACACCCTACCATCCATAATGTAATGGTCAAGTTGAGGAAACTAACAAAAATATCAATAAAATTCTACAAAATATAATCTATGAAACTCGCATGGATTGGAATATTCATCTTTATCCTATTCTTTGGACCTATTGCACTAGCATACACATTACTACTAGGGAAACGCCATTTTCACTAGTCTATGGTTCAGAATTAGTCCTCCAATTAGAAGTTAAGATTCCCTCTCTCTGTACATCTCTTCATGGTATCATACCCAATGAATAATTATGTGAATCTTTCCTTCATGCTCTATATCTTCTTGAATAACATCATATTTCTGATTTATAACACAATCACCAATAAAAAGTTCACATCACTAAACAACATAATAAAAGGGTTAAAGTACGTAATTTTAATATTAGTGATATTATCCTTAAATTAGACTACACTCATGAAAAATAAGGCAAATACACCTAATAATGGTGGGGTGGTTACTTAGTAAAAGACATCCATGGTCTGAGCCCCTATCACCTTCAAACTAATTAAATCCATATTTTTAAATAGCCCACCAATGCATAATTTTTAAATAAGTATTTTTCCTAGATACTTCGCTTCTTATCATTATTTATATCTACTATCCTATAATAAATTTTGTATGATATCTACATGGGTCTCACCCTCCATAGTATTTTTTATTTCCACAAACCATAGTTCCTTCTTTTGGTCCTTTGGTTTCATTTTATCATGAGTTGCATTGTAAAACCATGGATAAGACCCAATCTTCCTCATGATTTCCTTTTTATCTATATATTTCTTGGCTTCCCAATAATTTTTTCACCTCTTAGGTTTTTATTTTGTAAGTTTTAGTGTAAGACTATGGATAGGACCAAGCCTTCCTAACAAATACCATCTTTCTCATTTAATTTTCATACTTTGTGCACCCTCTTGGGTTTTTATTTTATGATTTGTAGTGTAAGACCATGGATAGGACCAACTTCCTCATAAAATCACCATCTTTAATTTAGTATTCCTTTTCTAGAATGTTCTTGTAATGTTACAAGTTATGATCCCTTGTTCTCAACTTTAGTGTTTTCTTCTTTTTTAAATATTATTTACACAATAATAAAGTGTCAGCATGTTTTCCTACACTTACTCCATTCTTATGATAAGGTTTTACACTTCACTATCATTGTATCCTTTTTCACCCTTTGTCACATTTTTTGAGATTTGAAGTCATTCAAATTGTTTCATGTTTCATTCCTCTTGATTTAATTTTCTTTCATTACACTATGGATAATCCAAGGTAGAAGTCAAGATAACACTTTTATTTCACCTGAATTAACAAGACTCTTAGACACCATGCTCTCTCAGTTATCTTTCTTAACAACCCAGTCTAAAGTCTTTAAATGATAGTCATCTTTAGCACCCATTTTTGGTTCTTTAAATCTGTATAAAGGAGGAATAGAAAAATCCATAAAAAAAGTTAAAAGCCAAATCATTTGAAACAAAAGGAAATCATACAAAATGTAACATCCAAAGTCAAAATTTAAAATCAAACCAAAAGAAGTGATTAACAACACATCTCATATTTTTAATTAAATCACAAACTCCATAGTTGGCCTCATGAAAGACCTGAGGTCCATTGGGGTATATTAGGCTAGTAGATCAAGACAGGAAAATTAAAAAAAACTCTATGGTGCTACCTACTTTTTCAATAAAGTAACCAATCTTCATAATAGATTGATGACTCTGTAAGGGGTCCTAAAGAATAGAGACACGTTATGGGAAGGTAGGTCTATTTTTATTTTCATGCATATATCCTTCATGAGATCATATTCATACCTCATTTTCGGACCTAATATTTGAGTGGCTAGGAAAATTTCTTTAGAGTCCTTAATGTTGAAAGTCCTCTTATTTTCACAAACCAAATTTGAGTTTCTTAACTTAGGTAAAGAGTTTCTCTACCTTGATTTTTCCTCCATTTCCCCTCCATCCATTTCATTTCCCCCTTAATAGGCTAGTGTGATTATAAATATGTTTTCCCACTTATATATCCCCTCTTTTTCACATCCTAAAAACATGCTAGCACTACTTTGTTTTAGTTTTATCTATCCTTAGAATAATACAACATACTTCAGTAACTATGGATTTTTTTTTTACACCATTGCTTCGTATCTCTAGTATTACTTTGGTATTTTTTCATTATTGTAGCTCTTTTTTTAGACACCTAAGTCCATTTATAATTTAATGTAATTTTTCCATTGTTGAGTGAGGTTGGCTTGTTACTACTCACTCATCAATGTTATTTTACCAATTGCTTGTCTATATTTATTTAAGAAAGGATTGTTAATAATTTCACATTGATGTTTAATTACTATTTTTTTCATGTATCCTTGGTTTGACTTGGTGAGTTTGAATTTTTTACTTAAGGTTTTCTTGTTTTAGGTTTTTGGTCTTTAGTATCCTTGGTTTTTTGGTTACCTGAGTTACTCTAAATTTTGACTTAATCATTTGGTCTCAACTTAGCATTTTTCATCCCATCTTACCAAATTTATGAGTACATTTCATCTACATCATTTCAGTCATCTTGGATTTCATATATTTATTTGTTTTTGCTCTTTAGTTTTGTATCTTTGGGTTTGTTGAAAGTGGTCTTTGTGCCTTCCATGATCAAAACTACAAACATAGTAGATGACCATCTAATGATAAAGGTAAGTCAAGGTACACATACATTAATTTTATTTTTTAATTATTTCCTTTTCAACCATTTACTTTCATTTATTTTTTTCTTTAAAATATTATAATTTATTTATCTTTAGCATTGTCTATTTCTATGTTCTTTTCTTGAAGCACCATCCCCTATTGTACCTAAGTGACATGTGATGAGATTTGAGTGGGGCATATGTATACACATAATATTTTCAAACTTTATCAATTACTGATGCTTCATATCTTGTAAGAACCCATTGAGTCTCAATCTCTATGAGTGCACACCTTAATAGGTGCACTAGAAAAGGGGTGGGTAGACCATTGGTGCTTCACAATATTTTTGTCCCTATACTACCACTTGTTATCTACACAACCATCCCCTAAAAACACTCCTATAAGATTTTCCTCCACTTTTTCACCCTCATTTAGTCATTTTTCCCTTTATTATCCCTTCCCTAAGCCTAAAACCTTTTTAATGGTTTATGTTACATTGTTGGCCCCATTTACCCTATACTCTAATTGATAAAAATCATTTAGGGTCTAGGTCAGCCACTTACTGACCTAGACCAAGACCTAATTTATTTTTATAAATATTGATTTAGAGTTGATTGGACTAACCCTATCGAATAAAATTTTGAAAAGGCTTAGGGTTAGATTGAACTATATATACACAGAAAAATTTCCATTATTAAAGATACAACAAGATTTAATTATTCATTTGTGCTTCCTTAGAATATAATCTTCTACCATTCTACTTGAGGAGTTATAGCTTAGGGTTACTACTTAGAGAAGAATCTTGTCTTGTGGAAAAGTCTTGAATGCTTTGGAATTTCTTAGTGATCCTTAAAAAACACAACAACCTCTTTCAAATAAACTTAGGCCAAGGGAGAGATTAAGTCTCAATGGGTTCATCTTCAAGGTAAGTATATCTAACTTTACTCCTCTATTTTAGTAGATAGAAGTAGTATAAGTAATGGATTTTTAATATATTATTATCTCCATGAATTAAAGTTTTACCTATACATAACTTAATTAGGATTATCTTATGCATTTTTAATTTTATGTTTACTAACCCCTCATTTTGTACCAAAAGCTTTTATGAGAACTAGATTAGGTTGTACTTTACTTTGTATACTTTTGTGAAATATGAAAACATAGTTACTAGCTAGGGTTATTGCATAGTTTTACTTAACTAGAGGCTTTGGAAATCTCCCTAGTGATTTTATTGTGGCAAGAGATCCATTATATAGGTATAGTGGATCCATCTTGGTCATCACCCCAAATATCTAATGTATCAATAATCAGAAGTGTAAGTAGGATATATCTTCTCTGTGCTACGATTGATTTATAGATCAGTTGCATTTCTCTTTGTAAGCAAATCTCCAAGTTCATATTCAAACATCTTGTTTTCCATTATGTCATCCCCTATGACATCATATTTTATAATGGAGGGTCATTCAAAAATAAATATGTGAAAGCACTTTGTTATCAATACCACATCAAATAACATTTCTCTATTACTTACTATCTGCAAGGCAATGGCCAAGATGAGGCTTCCAATAAAACCATAATTAACATTTTTAAGAACAATATTAATGACGTTGTTCATAATTATCACTTATATCTATTTATCACCCTTTGGGCATACCATACCACATTCGGTACTCTAACAGGAGTTACACCCTATTCACTTGTTTATGGATCTTAAGACATTATTTCCATTGAGGTAAAGTTGCTTTCTCTCCAAAATTCATTACAACACAACATCAATGATGAAGACTACAGAGTGGCTCACTTTCAAGAGCTAGACCTCCTTGATGATAAATACTTGTCCACCTTGAATAATCTCTAGGCTTATCAAAACTAACTAAAAAGCCAATACAAAATGCATGTTAAGCATTGTGAATTTGAGTTTAGTGACCTGGTACTAAAAGAGAATAAAAAAATGTCAATATTGAGTCTAAGAAAAAGGAAAAGTTCCAACCAAACCATTTAGGACCCTATGTAATTATTATTAATTATAGTTTTAGAGCATATAGGTTATCTACACCAGAGGGAGATGAACTTGATGAACTAATAAACATAATGCACATCAAACATTTCTACATTTGAGGGATTCATATTATTGCCTATAAGGATCATCTAAGTTATGCCACATTATACCCCTTATGTTTACTAAACACCTTTCCATTCTACTATACCCTTATCACTTTGACAGCCAATTATTTTTACCTAACCCTTATTATCATGTTTAGCCTTGGTTTTGATTCATATTTACTTCAAGCACATTCAATGTTTGATGACATATTTAGTTCTAACAGTTGTTTCATAATTACATGTTTGAATGGTATTATAGGAAATTAGTATGAAAATGGTCATGATAATTTCATCCTTCATTTGTTGTTACATTTTCTTGGTGCCATTGATTATGAGTGCCTTTGAGAAAATTAGTGTCCCACCTTATACTACTAATTATAACTACCTATGGGAAAATTAGTACCATTAACCCTTTATCATTATTTCCTAATTATAACCACCTATGGGAAAATTAGGATCAACACATTTATCATGCATTACCACATCACCTTACCTTTAATGTTATCATTTACCTTTAACCTAAAATCTATGGTACTTAATTGGATGCCATTTATGTAGGTCTAACTACAATTACTTGAGGTCCATCAAGACTATGTAGGTAGTGCTTGATTCACATTGAGATTAGCTTAGTCATCCCTTTTCCATGATCTCACCATTTTATGAGTTTAGACCATGTTGTATCTATTAATTCTCTATTGAGTTGAGATACTAAAAACACAAAACAATATAAATATTTCACCATCTTTTATCAATGTAGAACTACAGTGACTTGAGGTCCTATGAGACTATGTATGAAACACTCAATTAACATTAAGGTTAGTTCAGTCACCCCTTTGTCATGCTCTCACCATTTTATGAGTTTAAACCTTGTTTTATCTTGTAATTCTCTATTTAGTTGAGATACTAAAATCACCAAAACATTGGAAATATTTCATCATATTTTATGAAGGTAGAACTGTAGTGACTTTAGGTCCATTGGGATTATGTATACAATGATCAATTCACATTAAGGTCATCAAAATCACCCTTTTCCCAAACTCTTGCCATTTTTAAAGATTGAATCATGTTTTATCTCATAATTATTAATGGAGTTGAGATACCAAAAACACTAAAATATTATAAATAATTCACTATCTTTTGTGTATGCATAACTATAGTGATTTGAGGTCTTATGGGACTATGTAGGTAGCACTCAATTCATATTGATGTCAACTTAGTCATCACTTTTCCACACTCACTATTTTGAAATAAATTTAATTTTGAATGCTCTAGCCATTTTTTGAGCAACCTAAGCCACGCTTTTTCTATTTTATGAGCTGGATTATTTTGTATTTCATAATTCTTGATTGAGTTGAAATGCTTAGAAAATTCCAAAAATATTTTAAATAGTTTCAAAACCCATAAACATTTGTAAAATCTCTATAAAATCATAAAAATCACAAAATCATGAAAATTGTCTTAGAATTTTCACACGAGATATAAAGGAATCAAATATTTTTGGATGGGCCATTTTATCTATTTAGTTTCATTTCTAGACCACCTTGGTCTTTTTCCTCCCATTTTTTGGAGAACTACATTGGCGTGAGGTATGCACGAACTATGTAGATATCACTTGGATACATGGGGTATTTCAAGTTAGCTTGGCCACACCTTCCTTTCTTTATTTTTTTATCACTTCTTTGACTTACAGATCCTAGGACTCCTAACTATCTCATGAGTAACCACTTGTATTTTAGTTTCCCCATCTTTATTGGCCTTAAGCCTTATGTTTTTAACATTTTTTGATTTCATGTTGTGATAATTATGTATTTTACTTTGATACACTAATGACCACTTGGCTTCCTCTTACACTCTCTCCATTTTACAAGCTCATTCTCAATCTAAACCATAGATAAATTAGACACTATGAATTACTAATTCAATTTATTAGTTGATAGTTATCTCTTGAATTTTAGTGTGGTTTTATCCTAAACCATATTCTCATTATTTATTTGTGTTAACATCTTAATAATTATGGAATGTCATCCCCTCTTTTCTCATGCCCTTGCCATTTTGCAATCTCATTACTATTTTCTATACACATTAATCATGTTTTCTTACCATCCATTTTTTCTTATCCCATATCTTGGGAGAAATACATTTAACCTAAAGTTCACATTATATCTTGTGTCCATGGAACTATGTAGGCAACATCCAATTTCCTGGTGCATCTAGATTCAGCTCAGCTACCCCTTCCTTTTCTTCTATTTCCCCCCATTATATTTATTTTGTGTCATTATCTTGTATAGCCTAGGAGTAATATTTGTCATATTATTTGTGTCATTGTTTCCCTATAACATATGGGTGACTTTGTGCCATTTTTGCTTATTTTATTGTACATCTATCATTTCTACTTAGCTTAGGGGTCACCCTATCACCAAGAGTAATACCTTTATTACACATACATGAATAATTTGTTTTATATTTGTATTAACATTATGACTAACCATTGTTTTTTTATTGATATTTGTTTAACTTTTTTGGTTTGTTTATTGTGTGTTTAAAGTAGCTTATTTACTACATTTTTATTTTCTTTGGATTACTTAGTTGTTCTGATTATTTTGTTTAATTATTTTGTTTGTTAGTTTATTGGTGTTTTGTTATTTATTTTTATTGGTGTTTATTTTTTTATCTATTTTATTTTTTTATCTTTTCATTTATTTATTTTGTTATTTGTTTCTTGGTTGTCATAATATTATTACATTTTTCTTACACTTTAGTCTTGATTATCCATATCATGTACTTTGGTTGTGACTTTTTATATTTAGTCTTACACTTGATTTATTTTTTATATTGACACTTCAGATTTGATTATTCATATATTATTCCTAATTTTTTTATATTTACATTTAAATTAAGTTTTCCATGCTTAGAATATGAATTATAATTTTAGTTATCCATAACTTTCATGCATAATATCAAAAGTTAAAACAAAATCATGATCACAGGGATTTTATTCTAGAAATGCAAATGACAACATATCTCCAATATATCAACAACCTAGCTAACTACCCTACCACATGCATGAATACATGAGTAATAAACAAGTGAAACAAATGATTTATTATGTGTTTAAACAAATAAGCATATTTGAGTAAGCATACATATGAATCATTAAACATAATCAGATGATAATCTCAAAAGAACAACTCATAAACCCCACCATCTTTTTGGGCCTCCCCTAAGACTTGTTTAACAACATAATTTTTCAACCTATATCCCATATTTGCTAGAATGTGCATAGTTAAATTCACATTTAGGCTATAAATGTGTTGTTATCCTTGCCAACTCATTGTAAATCTATTTTATAGATTTTTTGCATGAGCTGTCCTTACTAGTTTGCCTCCTTATGGAAATTTTTATTTTTGACCACTTTAATGATTATAACCAACTATGTGAAAATCATTATTTTTCATTGTTACACCCACCATTATGAGATAAATTTATATATTCTTGATTATAACTACCTTTGGGAAAATTAATGTGTTTCCATTTCCAATCCTACTTATAACCATCTTTGGCCAAATCAGTGTTTCCAAATTCCTATTCTTGATTATAAACACCTTTGAGAAAATAAGTGTGTTTCATTTTTCATTCTTGATTATAATCATATTTGAGTGAATCAGTGTTTCCTAGCTTTATGTTCTTGATTATAACTACCTTTGTGAAAATCAAAGTTTTCTATTTCTGATTATAACCACCTTTGAGCAAATTAGCATTTTACATTTAGTTTTTATTATAATTACCTTTGGTTAAATTAGTAACTCTCCTACCACCTTACTAGGGCATCTATTTATGACACTATTTATAACCACCTTTGGTCAAAATAGTGTCACACCCTTTGTTATTGATTATAACTACCTTCAAGAAAATTAGTAACTTTTATACCATTAGTGTTTATAACTTCCTTTTGAAAATTCATTAATCCTAGCCCCATTACCGTCTAGATCATGTCATTTTCTTCATTTTGAGGGAATGCTCGATGATTCTATTTTTTCCACCCACTCCCTCAAGGGGGCATCCAAGGCTTATCGAGCACCCTCTAGGGTATGAACCATTAATCTTAACAATTTTTGCATTCTTTGAAAATACATTATTGTGCCTATGTCTTTCAACACCTTCTCAAATAAGGGAAAACTGCAGACACTTAGTTTTGGCCACTTTCATGCCTAAACTAGGATTTAGTTTAATTTTTATCAAATGACACATTTTAAGCCTACAAACCACCTGAATTGCCCAAATTTATCAACATAAGGGATTTAATTACCTAGAAACATGATGAAGCTACCTTATTTGGTGTATTATCATGTATGCATCACTAACCTGGGTCAGTTCTAACCCTAGTTAAATTATGACCTAGTAATGTGACACTTTTGGTATGTTAAACTATTAGTTCATAACATTTAAAACAATTGAAAAAAATCAAAAAAGTACTATGTAATACTAATTATATTTTAAATATTAATTAACTTGCCTAAATAAAAATTTCAATTTAAATTAGTGAATTTCATTTACCAAAAATGAATTCAAAAGTCAAATGAGATAATAATATGATTTATTGTCTCATAAATATTCAAAAATATGACTCACACCTCACAAATATCTAAAGTGAGTTTTCATGCTCACAAATATCTAAAACTAAGGTGTTAAGATTTCATGATTGCCTTAACCCAACCCAAAAGTTAGACTAACACAACCTAGGTTAATTTAGACTCAAACCAGGTTAGAATTTTAACCTAACCTACATAGGGTTAGATGTAATTATTTGAGCTATAAATAAAAGTTCCCATGCCATTGATTAACAATATTTTGTGTGTAAGGTTATTCTACCAGAATACCTTCTTGAAGCCTTTGAGATTAGTATTATAATTCTCAATTTATGCCAAGTTTCACACCAAGCCACAAGTGACTATTGAAGAGATTCTACCACCATGGAAGATCATTACTAAAATAATACAATCATCATAGGCTAATAATTAACATACTTATACCAAAGAGTAAGCTTCAAAAATGACAAAGGAGGTAAGGAAATTGTATTATCTTTATATCTATTTTGTACTCTTGTGTATTATGTTATGTTCCCCCTAGTTCTTAGGTAAGAGTGTTTAGTCTTAATGAATTGTTATTCTTGATGTTTTCTCATTTGGAATAACAAGAGACTAATAATATTGTTTAATCTGGAAACACCTAATGTACAAAATTAGAATGCAAAAAGTGACTTAAAAAAGTATAGTACACCCCCCCTAAACTATACAATGGTGAACCACCCCAAATGGTACAAATGCATGCTCAAAAGACATTAGACTCAGTTGATAATGTATCTTGATAAATTAGTGAAATGAGTCAAAAGATGATATTTTACAAGCAAAAGAGGATGTCAGACTTATCTGATAATTCATCCAAGGAAGTACAAATAGAGCAAGTGGAAAAATGACTAACACTTTCTTTTTAAATATTGCCTGTAATATATTATTTAATAAAAAATAATAAGAAATATACACTAATAATGTTAAACCTGACCAATCTTTCTATGCATTAATTTTGAATTAAAATAAAAGTATCCTATTTGACCTTATTTTAAATCAAGTTATTAAAAAAATAATTTAATATGTTAAAAACATTAAGGCAAACTTGAATAGACTTAGCTTGTTGTGGAAGAAATTTCAAGCTTTGAAACTGTATGAGTCTTTTATGATTCTTCTTGACTAAGTCACGTGCTTAAGTCCTAGACAAGGAGTTGTAGGGGGTCAAGATGTAGACCACCTACTATAATAAAAGGTTATTTCCAATAAGGTCGTTAGGCCGAACTAGATGATTTTGGCATAGAGGTTGCATGGAATGGTAGTTCTGACTAGTCAGTAATGAGAGTAGTCTCAACATGTGAAAATTCTATAGTCTAAGATCATCTAGAAGAAATGCAAAACCAAGGTCAAACACATATAACTAATTGAGGCCAATCACATACTAATATTGAATAGAGAAGACTAGACCTAAGGTTGTATGAAGGCACACAGTTTTTTATAAAAATACATCAAGCGACATAGAACACAGTCATAAAGAAACCATAGAAATTATGGTAATGGCTACCAATGAACCAGTTCTATAAAAAAATGACTCCACCAAAGATGAAAAAAATCCCATAAATAGATTTTGAAAACTAATTTTTATTTGAAAATAATAAATCTCATGATTTAAAATGAAACTAATAATAATAATAATAATAATAGATAATAAAATACCAAAGTGGCTCTAATACCATATTGGAGTGGATGCCAAGATCTCAGGATCAAGTGAATTCATAGGTTTGTGATAGGCACAAGTTAATCATGTACATAACATAATAGACAAAATAAAATGAAATCGCATACATGAGAATATTGCATAAATAAGATAAGATTCAAAATTAATATTCCATGGAATAATAGCTCACCAAGAGAGATTAAAAATAGGAGTGCATGAGTAACTCCTCCAATAAAGGGGGTCAGAGAGATAATAATAGAAGAGGAACTCCCATACCTGAAATATATGGTTAAGGGATTTACTTCCTATTCATTTAGTCAAAATGTAAATCCAAGTACACATAAGCAAATTTATCTATGAAAATATGAAAACTCCAAGTGAGGGAAAAATCCCATAATAAATAAATATAGGAAAAAATAAAACCTATACTCTAATATTTTGTATGTTGAGATAATTTAGATAAACATATAATTAAAAAAATTAAATGTCAAATCCTAATTTATAAATAAACCCTAAGTGTGAAATGTATTATGTTACTTATGAAAAATAGAATCAAAATTTGTTAAATAAAAACCATAATTTATATATAAATCATAATCTTGATCCCTATTATGTTCCTTTCAAAGAAAAAACCCTTCATTTTAATCAAACAATTGAGGGGGGTGGTTATAGATAAGTATAATGTGAATACCTTATGAAAAGTAGAGGTCAGCCAATACTAAAGTATATAAAACAATTTATACAATATACCCATCCACCAACTAATCCAATGCATCAAACAATTCATAGATCTATCATTATATTTATATCTAAGCTTAACAAGCCCAAAACACACCATAAGTTGTAGCATAGTTAAAAAAATTAAAATTCATAAAGATATAACTAAATATGTTTGATGGATATTATATATCCTTTAAAACCTAATAAATGGTAATACATGTAGAAAATCTAATCAATATTACTTTATTTGGGTGTATAAATTTTATAACCCTTAATGAGATGGATCACAATTAAACACATAGTGAGATGAAGTATTTGAAACTACTATAAATAGTGAGTAGAGGTGTAAAAAAGTTAAAAATACATGGCAATGACTATGAATACTCTTAAATTATAAAAATGACATCAATTTAATATCATTTAAGACAAATATTGCTCTTCTTTTATAGTAGGGACTTTAATAATTTCAATTATATCCTTTAAGTAAATGATACTAATTACATCCTTCAAGATGATGTTAATGTTAAAAAATTTATTATGTGACAAAAATAACTAAACTTAGGATTTTTAATGTTGATATTTAACAAAGAAAAATAAGTACAATTCCATAGCTTACAAAGCATATTAACATTGAGCTAAAAATGACTGCCGCTCCCAACGCGCGCGCATATTCAGAATTTGAAAGTGGGAAATGACTGCCGAGAGGCCGAAGCGGCTACGGCCCCCAAATTTGTAACGGCTCCTGAATCTACATGCAAGGAGAAGGTTTCGTACCCTAAAGAGATTATTTCGGCGAGTGAAGAAAGGCATTCGGCTGGATGCTCTGCCAACGCATCTGAACCAGGGTATGAAGTAGGGGGAAGATCTTTCGCGGACGTGGCTGCATTCAAAGTGAATCTACATGATGTTGTACCTCGTGCATTATCTGGGCCGCCCTCTGCATTACCAATAAGTGCTCTAAAACCCATTAAGGTAAATTTAGACTTGGAAACAGTTGAAGGAATCCTTGAAATGATAGAAGTCTTTTCATCTCAAGCTGCAATTTTTCATTTTCAAGGTTTTTGGCCCTCGCTGGTTGATCTACATGGATGGATATCCAAGAACTGGGTGCCACTTATTGATGAAAGTTTTGAAATCTTTCCTTGTGCAAAAGGATTCTTTATTGCTGTGTTCCAAAGCCCTGAGGATAGGAGAATAATATTGAGTAACAGTGATTTTCTTTGGCAAGGTAAATATCCTCTCATGGCCAAGTGGTGGCATAAGGATTTTAATCCGCTAACAGAATCCTTTAATAAGATTCCGATATGGGTTCGGTTACCAAATCTACCAATACATCTTTGGCATGAACCGGTCTTTGAAACTATTGGGAATGCATTAGGAGACTACTTGTTTGTGGATAAAAATACTCTGCTAGGGTACCATTCGACCTGTGCTCAATTTATGGTTGAAATGGATGTTTCAAAAGGTCTACCAGAGGCGATTAGCCTGGATTCCCCAAGGGGAACTTGGTCCCAAGTGTTGGATTTTGAGGGTGTACCTTTTTGGTGCAGAAGATGTCACCAGACGGGTCATTTGGCCGCTCGTTGTTTGACAAGGACTACAAAGTCCAGAAGACCACATTCTTGGTGGGCCAACGCTTCCTCAGAACACTATATAGCTAACCAACCTACGGAAGACCCGGATGTCACTGAAAATGAAGAAAACATTCACTCCGAGCCGATGATTGAGGAGGAGCCGCAGGTAAAAGACTCCTTAGATGGTCCTGTGGTGACTATGATTAATGATCTTTCAAAGCCAGTGGTTGTGGAGGCTTTGGCTTCTCCCTCTATATTGGAGGATCAACCTAGGTGCTAGACTTTGGTTGGTGTTCATAAGGATTTTGATGTGTCTTCTGTATCCATTGGGCTTAATGAACCACCGTTTCCTGAGGCATGGATGACAGAGGCAGCTAAGGTAGAGGATGGATGGACCAATGTGAAGAGGAAGAAGTCTAAGCCTGTGGTCCCCCCTCTAGATATGAACCTTCGTTCGTGTAAAAGGTAATTATTTATTTTTTGAAGGTTGAAGGATGTTGTTTCTGGTTTTTGACGGTGTGATCCGTGTAGTGTCAGCGGAAACTACTGGTCTTTTCTGCTATTTTTAGGTTCCTGTGTTACCTGGCTTGGTTTGTACCTATTTTGGTGTTTTGAGCTTCAATGGGCTTTAAGGTTATCTTTCTGTTGGTTGTAAAGGGTTTCGGGGCCCCTTCAAAACCTGCTTTTACCTCTAATCTAAAACATTGAGCTAAAAATGAAAGTGGTGTGTTAAAAGTTAGGTGTTATTGAGCTTTTCCATAATACTTTTCCACATGAAGATGGACATTTTAAATTATTGTATGAAAATATAAAAAATATAAATGATATAAAATGATCATGTTTCCCCAAGAAAATAATGTAAGATTTTTTTTTATGCCCAATACTTTAATTTATGTAAATTATATAAATGTTAAATTTAATACGTTGGTTTTATTCATAAAAAAAGAATGAAAGTTTTTCATACTAGAGCATGGGTGTCATTAGGGCATAGACATCATATAGTAAAAATCAGTGAAATAAGTTGAATTAATATATTTTATATTTATCATATATCTTAAGAAAATGAAACATTCTTGAAATTTTTTATCTCCTTTGGATTTATTGATTCACATATTTTTTTATTCATGTTACATTTCATTGCTAGAAATTTAAAGTTTATTTTGGCTCAATATTATTTGTGTACATAAGAAAATGATAATGTCTACCCTATTTGGAGAAGGTGATCCTAAATTATACCTAAGTAAAATGAAAATGATAAAGTTATAGATGGTATATTGTACCTAAGTAAGCCTAAATTATATTTTAGAGACATGGGAAGAGGTTTTTTTTGTTGTCAGTGTTAAGATAGTGTTGGATGGAAAACCCATATTTTTTATCCATTTCATGACTTATAAAAGTTATCAAATATCAATAGTAATGGATATTATATCCCCTATGAAAAGAAGAATTTTTGTAAGTATGCAGATTAATTTGTACCACATGTTGGTGTGGATCATATAGAGTCCACCCTAGGTAGTGACTAATAACATGACACTATTATAGAAGAAGAATATAGTAAGGACAATGAAAGCACTGACACTGTTGGTCCTAAATATACATTTAAGGTCTTTAAATTGTATGTTGCTCTTAAACACCTTTTTTTTTTAATGTCAATGATAGCTAAATGGTTTATATATATTATACTACATGACTATTAAATATGTGCGGATAAATTGGGACCCATGAAGTTTGATGTATTTGTAAAAGAGGTAATAAATTCATGTAGTGATTTATCAACTATGTTACAACCCAACATGGAAATGGATTGTCCAATAACATAATTGATGGCTATTAAAACAAGGCATATAATATAAGTTAGTGTGATTGATTAGTTATAAGGTTTACCTCACTAGAGGGTAGTGAATATAATATAAAGTTCAAAAGAGTTGAATCTAAGATGATCCATTTATTCTCATTTGAGAGAATTTTTGTTGCAGAGGGAACAATTAAAAACATGAATGAAGGATACATGAATTTATAGGATTGGATTGCAATAATTTTTATGTTATTACCTATAATGTTTTCAACCCTCCTTGCAAATATTATTATATATTGGAAGAATATTTCATACAATGGCCTACTATCAAAATGGATTACCCTATTAGTTCTTATATGGATGTAAAATATAAATAAGTACCAAAATAGGTGGAGTTATTTATAATACATTATATGAACCACACCCAAACTCAATATATCTAGTTTATTTTTCTAGATTCAATTGCAATCATATTCACAAGATGATAAGAAGACCTTAAAAGTCTCACAAATGTAAAAATGTGAATATAACTCCATACAGTTTGTCAAAGCTAAGGCTAGGTGAAGATCTTTCATTTTATTTTATTTTTGGAGGAAACACACATTAAAAAATGTTTCAACAAATGCCTAAAACCATTTCTTATTGGTTTAGTCATTTCTGGGTTGTGCAATATTAGAGCTAAGAATAAAGATGAAAAAAAAAACTTAAAACATTCATGATACAAGTTATCATTATTATAGGGAATAACATATAGAGATAACTATACGTAAAATAAGATTTAATGGCGTGGATGTCTATCAGTATGCATGATATAGATATTATGAAATATTCAAGAGTACTTACTACAATTATGGAACCTAAATGGATAAATCATGCTAGGAGAGAAATAAATTTTAACATTATAAAATAGAATATAATCAAAATTAGCATCTCAAAAAATTATAGCATTTCAATAATAATAGATATAAATTTAATTACATCTCTTAATTTAACTTATTTTTTATGTTAGGATGAAACCCAAGTTCCTCTTAAATTCCTTATAGAATTCTATACCCACTCTTAAATTCTAAATAAGAGTAATGATTACCTTCCATTTTTAAACCTTTTGTAGTGTCATAGTAAAAATTTAGAAAAAATATGGAATACAAAATTTCCCAAATTTTCAATTTTGACCAATAACTTATTTTTCAAGTGTGATTAGTATACAAATATTCACAAAAAAAAATTATGTCCACCAAATGAAATGAAGAATTATCACAACTTGATTAGCATCAAAAAATTGCACAATCAATACAGTTAAAGTTGGCATACACATTATTATCCACAAATAATGTAATCAGAGGAACATTCTAATGGATTATTGACCATTGTGCATGATAAAATTGATAATATGAAAAATTATATACCATGTATGTGTATAAAATCAAACAAAATAATTAATGTTATGAACTTCCCTAATACTTTTAATTGGATTATAACACATGAACACAATACTAGGTGATTTTCCAACTTTTACTTATAATTTATTAAATTTGGATAAAAATTCACAATCACATCATTATATTTATTTATTATTAATATTGAAAACCCCATGACTGATCATCATGATGATAAATTATATAATAATGTATAACACAAATATAAATTAGTTGACACATCATTACAAAATGACTTTTATGAAAAATACATGGGCTACAAGGAAAACATTTTTGATTATCAAGTAATTAATGTTAATAGCAATTTTTTTCATTCATAAAATAGTTTCTAATACTCTACTTGCAGCTAGATAATGCTCAGAGTGATAGTAATAGTTGTAATTATTTTTGTTTGCATTCATGTTGATAGCAAAGATATTTTTAGCATTTTATACTAAGATTCTTTCTAGTAGGATACATCTATGAGGATATATATAGGAATTTTGAGATATTTTAAACATCATTAAAAAAATTATAAACATTCTCTTTTCCACATATCATGGATACTTTAATAACATGCCAAGAGGGGTGAAGTACATTCACTCTATACATTATTGAATAAGTATGTGACTTCAAGACTTTTATGGAGCCACACTTTTTGGATGGAAATCATAATAGTTTTGGTATTAGTATACCTAAGATGTTTAGGTTATACATTGTGAAAAACATGCCTATGATGGAATATAAAACAACAATCTATAGACACTAAAATCTAGGATTAGACACTTGGCAATGTTAATCTTAACCTACCCTCACCTTAAATTATTTGTGTATATACATATTGTTGTACCCAACATACCCCCATTATTTTATTAGAATAGGGACCCATTATGTTTTTGAAATGGTCTAGGCTTATCTTGAAAGTCTTCTAAAGGAAAATATTTATTTATTGCACTAATTGGGTTATTTGTAAAATGTATGAACATATTTCATTTATTGAGATTAACCTACTAATGCTATTTAGAATTTGTATATATATAGGTCTTGGTTTATTTTAGTCTTCAGTGATTTTGTTTAAAACTATGCTTTACATGATTTGGTCTTCAAAACTTTTGTTCAGAAGCTTATTTTTTATAGTTTTTAACACTTTAAACTTATGTAAACATTGGCATGAATTTACTCTTTGGAGTTTTTGATCACAGGTTTTATTGGGGTAATTGTTTAGAGTTTCTATTTTCCATTTACTCTTTAGGACCCATATTTTTAGAAGTTTTATACTTTATCTCATTATGGTATTTGAAGGATTCATTCAGCAAAATTAATTGGCACAAAACTAGTCTTTGATGAAAGTGTTCAGAACATATCTTCGATGGAATTATTTAGAGGAAATGCTCAATTCATTTTGGTCTGTGAAACTTTTGTTCATAAAAAATGTTTGGCTAATTTTATGTCTTCATGTAAATTATTTGGGGCTTTAGTCTGGCTCATTTTGGTCCTTGATAAAAGTGTTAAGAACTTTTCTTTGGGATAATCATTCGTATTAAAAACATTTTTTTAATGTTATATCCTAACTCCCGACTCTTGATAACCCATGTGGAATGGTAAAATAAAGAAAAATAAGTGATGAAATGACACTTAAAAAAAGGTAATGATGCAGCACTCCTATTAATCATTTATAATGCCTATGTGGCATACTCTCCAAATGAAGTGGTAAAGTTTAAATTGAACAAACAAACAAAAGTTATAGATGTTGGACATTAATGGTGCACAAACTAGAAATTAATTCCAAAGCTATATCAAAGAATTATGGACCAATAATATTCTCATTGATCACAATCCAGCTTCAAACTCAATTATTTCCCTACTAATAAACCCCAGCTATCAGTGTTTTGAGCATATAGTACACCTAGGAGAGCCGAATTGCTAACTTAAAAACCAAAATGTCATCAACATAATCAATTAGTAATAGATTGATCATCTAAGACATTTAGAGGAATCATTCCCCCATAAATATTTTCTATAAAGTATTTTATTGAGTACAAAGATACATTCTTTGAACCTAAAATATTCAATAATGACTATAAAAATTATTTAGCACTGTGGGAGGTGATTCATGAGGTTCATATACACATCCACAAAGAGAGATTGACTCCAACTCAATGAAAATTTACCGTAGACCTCCTCCCATTAAATAATAAATGAATACACTTAAATTTAATAAATATAGAGGTCATTCCATGAATTAACCTCATTTGAGACTTATTCTTTATTAGGAAGGTGACTGGAGGTGTAGTTTTACACCAATTGGAGCACAATATAGTTATGACATACATCTCAAGGGATAAATTTAAAAGTTATATATCCATCCCCATTTTAGATTCTACTTATGATTTTCATAGGGTAGTCTCATCAAATAAAGATAAGTACATTGAGAAGAAGTTAAGTAGTGGGATGGTTCCCAAGGAAACCATAAATTTGAAGAAGCAGTTGATGGCAATGACCAAATTTAGGATGGGAATCCACATTAAGATGGAACTTCTAAATATTTTATATGGAAATCCTAGCATCTAATTCATCCACCTTGAATGGATTCCATTATTGGACATACTGATCACCTCATAGTTGACATTCACTCTAAGTGAGGTGATTAGTGCAAGGCTATGAGAGTAGGTATTACAAAAAGATAAGAGGACCCAAGGAGGAAATTTATACATTATTTACTACCTTCTTGTCATTTTTCTTATCATAATTTATGTTCACAATGGTTCACTCTAGATCCTAGCTCCACACTTTATCAGAAATTGTATATGTGACTCATATTCCTTCATGCACATATACACATACACTTAGAACATCATACGCATTATAGATGATGTCTGCCCCCAGGTATGGATGTATATTTATTAGTACTCACTACCTATGATATCCAATAAAGTTATGGATATATTTTTGATCAGGGGAGATTTCCTTTTATACCTAAACTACACTATGAATGTGGTCACAGGCCATAAGGTAGCACCCATACACCTCCCCAAATATGTGCCTAAAAAAATGGTAGAGCAAGAAATTGCATACCAATTATGGTTTGGAATAGATGAAGATATTAACAATAAAAATAAGATCTACTTTCATGTCTCCCACCTCATGATTGGAAGAACATGTTATGTGAATCAAAAATAATCTATGAAGCTGGAAAGTATAGGGAGTAATAATCACTGGTTACACTACTACATAGGGACTAGGATATACATGGACAAGTATATAAAAACATAAATGACCTTGGTATTCACTACTATCACCAACCATATGATCATTATTTCTTATTTCTTAATGTCATGGATGATGTCTAAGTTAATGAATGTGTACGAATAGTCAGGCTAGTAGAAGACCTCCTAAAAATCATTCAAAGGTATCCTTCTATCTCAATTGAAAATACACAAACTATAATCCCACATGTTATATGATGGGATACCTAAAACATTTGGGTCAATAATCCTTCTCATCCATCAAAAGATCAATGGTAACCCTCACAGACACCCCATGTGGCACTAAAATCTGTAAAGAAGGAGCTAGGAGTGTTTGATTCTTTACTTGGGGGAGCACATGATGACCCCATTTATCTTTATTTTTTAGATTCAAATGTACCTACCCATCCAATTGATACATTAATCCCAAATTATTCTATTATGGTTACATCAACCACAACCACACAAGAGTCACCTTCCACATCTAGGAAATCAACTATATGTTACAAGAGGAAGTTAAGGGCTTAGTGCCCTACTATTGAGGCACCATTAGTAAAAGGTATAGTAGGAGAGTTAGTTAGAGGTGAATCCATGGATGAGGAGGAGGAGATTCAAATAGATAACATTTTGAGCCTCTGTGACACCAAGCGAAAAACACCATTACATGAGGAACCATCAAGTGAACAACCAGCCCCTTTGGTTTCCACTACTATTATTGTGTCTTGTGTTTCTTTTTTTATTATTGGTTCATGTGATTATGTGTCCTTTATTCATAGTATTCCCCCTCCCATTTTATTACCCAAGGTGGAGGCTATTTCTTCTCAGCACAGTGCCCAACCAACTCTGCTTGTTCTAAAGTTAAAGAATACTTATTCTACCCTTACTATTCCTATCCCCCAACTGTTTCACCTCCTTCATTTTTATTTTATGTATCCATTCCTATTGTTTCTATTATGTTTTCTTCCACCACTATCCTAACTCCCCCAAATATTAAGAAAAGGAAACCAAGAAGGCTATGGGAGTAATAACAATTGCTCAACTTCATGTTTCATTTGTTTAATTGGGTTTACCAATGCCTCCCCCAGTTCTTCTCAAGACACTATCATGGTAACAATGAACAAGGCTAAAAATAAGAATCCAATCTATATAGTCCACCCACTACCTCAATATGGTGGAGGGATTGCTCTAAAATAATTTGGCCTTCACTTTTTAATACACTACTTTAAGAAGATTTGAATCAATCCTCAAGAGAGCTATTAGGTGAGACTACAGTTCAAGACACTCAACCCATAAATACAACCCAATTAGTACTCCCACATTGGGCAATAGATATGCAATTAGAGATTTATCAAAGGCCTAATCTTGTAATTATAGAGTTGCCCATAGTAATCTCTATATTTGAAAACTTGACAAGGAGTATACAAAGGGTAAAGAAGAGGAAATTGGAAGATGAGACTTAAATATGGGTCATATTGGAATAAATACAAAAGGTATTTACCCTGTCTGAAAGGAAGAATAGAAAATTGAGGCAGTCCCCATACATTGAGGATTTAAAATCCTATTTTAAAACCCACAAGGATGCTTTGGTTAAGGTTCATGAAGGAACTAAAATGGCTATAAAGGACTTGGAGTGAGAATTAGAATAAATAAGGGAACAAAAACAAACTATACACATTCCCATATAGATAGAGATATATGTGCCAAATACAACATCTAGATTGTATAATATCCTAGAGGCTATTTTTGTAACAAGGATTGAGTTAGCACCTCATATAGTTGAAACTACCAAATTGTTTAATTCTTTGAAACATGATGAAAATAATTTACAATTCATTAGTATTTATACAACTAGTAAGGCATATGTCCACTTTAATTTGATGGAATTATTGGAGGATACCAATACCCTTAATTTGGTAGTCATTAGGACACCAAAAGCTAGAGAATGAATCATAGCAACTGAGGCAAGAATTCCTAAATATGTATAATATGAAACCCTCATTTTTTAGATTCTAGAGGAATTTAATCTCTTGCATGGAAGGGACTCCATGGGTAGACTCATTAACAAGGCCAATTTTTATCATCTCCTGTAACAAGCTTAAACCAAATTTAAGTAGAACTTACAAGGAATGTCATTGCAAGAAATAGAATCCAAGCTAAATTTTACAAGGAAAACGGTCATGAAAGTAGAAATATTCAAAATCAATTTTAGAAATACAAAAGCTAAGAATGCAAGGATTATTGAACAAGTCAATATGGTGCATAGACCTCCATTTTCTAATATGGAAATTATTAGGTACCAAAATGACATTGGTGACAAGCACTTTCAAGTGTTGGAAGTAAAGAAGAAATTTGAATCTACAAATTCTAGTTTAGCATATGTTACAACTTGAATGCCTCCAACAAATAGCAATGCCATGCAATCATCTAGTAAGCCTTAGTTGAAGAATATTTTTAATCATCATAAAAATATTAATAATCCTTGTACTTATAGTTTACTTACACTTAGTACATAAATGTAAAATTTTCTTGAACTATTTTTAAGCATGTAGGTGTTGAATTGCATTATACAAATTAACTTATTTTGACATAGTTGTAGTTAATTGTGAGCATGCACACATGCAATTTTGATGCTAAAAATAGAATTGAGGTTCTAATTATTTAATGTAACTATGATTTTACATGGAATTAGAGGATGATGTGATCCCTCCCCAAGTCTATATATTCATATAATTACACATTTCGAAGGGTTTTATTTTTTATCAATACAAGAAGAAATCAATTTTGATTGTCATGAAACTATCTGTGTTTTTCTCCTTCCATCTCTATATTATTGAGGTTTTGTTTTCTTGGCTGTATTAATTCATTAATTTGAAGTGTATAAAATCTATAGATAATTTTGGTTATTATCATTGATGTATGCTAATTCTAGATGTGAAAAATCTATTAAAAGTTAGTAGATTTCATTGATCTTAAGCAATTGGTTAAAACTGTGATAATATTCTAAACTATGCAGGAGTGTTTTCTCTCTAGTATAGTCTTCTAAATTCATGTCATAACTTATTAAGACACCTTTTTGGTTTGATTTTTAATCTCATAACTAAGCGTGTGCAGTAACAACTCTATAAGGAGCAACCTTTAGTTGAGACTAATAAGTTTCCTATATCATTTTCCTAGACTACAAATAGAAAACATTAGTCCTATAAATTCTTGTCCACAAAATAACCAATCTAGGAAGTGACCCATTGAGATCATAGAACCTTCTTTCCTTCTCTACCCTTCCCTCCTTTTTGAATTTTATTTGATTGAGACCTAACCATTATAGAATAGATACCACCCGTCTATCCAACTCACTTAGGTTTTGATTTATTTACTAAGATTCATTTCACAAAAAGAAAACTCAGTTAAAAACATACATCATTAGCCTGGTATTCCACCATAAGGTTTTTTAACTCATACTTGCAACTCATGCCCTAGAGTGGAGTTAGTCTCTATTGAGATCCTAAAACATTAAAGGATACCTCATTAAATATAGGGATGTACATAACACCTACATCAATAGTAAATAAGTTATAACTAGAAAGAGGGTCACTTATGTGCCTTCCCTAGTGAGAGGTTATCCCCTAAGTTTGAATTGCACTAGAGACACCTAAGAGAATTACTAGGTCTAGGGCCCAAACTAGTATTTTGGTTTCCCCCTTATCATCACATCAAAGGCCTAGATTTATATTAGTTTTTTCCAATAGACCTCAGGCCAAAACACTTTATCTAATCATAAATATCCATCCCATAAATCATTATATGGCCCAACAGCCTTGGTTGGTTAGATCTACCATTAACATCCTAAGAGATGTACATAATTTACCCAGGAACCTAGAGAAGTATCTGCCTTCTTTTTCCCCCTTAGGAGGAAAAACTATAGTGGAACACATCAAATATTTCAATAATTCTTTGAGATTAATGAATTTTATTGAATAAGATGTTTCATGTAGGATTTTATCATTTAACCTATAGGATGTTGCCTATGATTGATACCTCAAACTTCAAGAGAACTCAATTACTTCTTGGAATGCATGTTAGATTAGTTTTCTTGCTCAATATGGACAAGTTACCATCCCTATCCTAGTGTATCAATATTTCACTAGTATGAAGAGGAATCCTAATTATCCAATTCAGTATTTCAATGCAAGTTTTATAATATGTACACTTGGCTTAGCCTAGAGTGTAGACCAGATGGAGCATTGGAATTAAAAATGTAAAAAAAATCCTTGGACCCAATCACTACAATGTTTCTATGAAGATTTGCTACTACCACCACTCTGGATTTAGCATATGAAGAGGCTATCAATATTGATAGATAGTTAAACCCTCAAATACCAAGCACTCCTAACATAAATTTTAGTTTTATAGCCCTAAATCTTGTCCTACATATTAATCAAAATGTTCCTACCTTTAACCATAATTAATTATATGCACTTCCTCCTCTAATGTATCAATCATCTAATCATAATTATGGATATATGAATAATTAGGTACATATGAATAGTCATCAGTAGAACCAACATTTAATGCCCTTTAATACTACAATTATATAAGGAGATGATTCTACTAAAGTAAAATTGGATTGCATACAAAGAATGGTCTATGAATTGAGTAATGGATTCTTGAACATGTAAAGGAAGATGGGTAACACTATTGGATAGAATAATAACTAAAATTTGGGGTTTTAAAAATATATTAGACTCTTCAATCAGTCTATGAACAACATAGAGAAACAACCCAACAAGTTACTAGAAATCAACATAATAGAAATAGCCTTTCCCAATTGGTGTAGAGTCCATAAAAAATCACAGCATGGTGAACTTGAATGTGTGAAATTATATCAAAAATTTGAAAAGGGAGATAGGAAGGCAATACTTGATGAATAATTCACAAGAGTTCTACCTAAAAGCTAGTTCTTCAAACACTACAATGGTATTTGAAATGCATGAGTCATTTTTCCTAGGTGAAGATGATAATGAACTAGAGGATAACTTTGATATAATACATGATTTCTAGAAGTATCAAAAGGGTAATTATAATCTGAGGAATAATTATCCCTTCACAACATCTACTCCTCCAAACAATACCGTTATTCCATCAAATCTAAAGGGTGATAACAATCCACCTCCCCTAAAAGAGAATGAACAATCCCAAATAAATATTAAATAAAAGGAGGGTATAACATTGTTGAAGACATGAAGAAGATTAAATCTAACATCATTTTTCTTGAATTATCTTAGATCACTAAATAAAAGGAGCTCTTGTAGAGGTCTATTATAAGAAAGGAAACTACAGAAAATACAAAGGTTGTTCACACTAATGTCATATACTAAAGCAAACCATAAGTCCCACATTTTTTACTGACTATCAGAGTATTTGGAAATAACATCCATAATTTTTTAGTTGATTCTAGAGCATCGACCACAATGATGTCAGCTTCAATTTTCAAAAAGTTGGGTTTGACTCCAAGCCCATCAAAGAGGATGGTTTCATAGATAGATAAAACAATGGTGCCTCTAATATGAGAATTAAACAATGTATGCATCCAAGTAGCATCCAATCCATGAGTATAAATGACCATCAACATACTTGTAGTGGATATCTCAAAAGGATACAAACTCTTCCTCAATAGAGATTGGTCCAAGATGTTAAATGGGTATGTAACAATAGATTTATCTCACATTTAGTTACCATGGAGAGGTGTTGAAAACCAAATTTGAATTTATCAGGAACCAAGAATGAAGCACCCTATCATTAAATACAATACAAATGATGAATAAGTAAGCTATAAACATCTTAATATTTGGATTTATACCTTTACTAAAAAACATGAGGTACAGGAACTAGAAGTCTAATGACCTTCTTAATTATGGACTCTCCATTTCAACGGTGTAATATCTAACCAAGGATTAGGAGTTGGCTCTGAATTGGTGGACCCACAAGGAAATAAATACTTGGTATCATAAAAATTATAGTTCCCTTTCACCAAAAATAGAATGGAATATGAAGCACTAATTTTGGGATTAAATTTTGCTCTAAAAATAATGTGAAATAACTACTAATCTATAAAGATTCATAACTGGTCATCAATCAATTCAAGATTTATAGAGAGTCAGAACTGGTAGTCAATCAATTCAAGAAGAAATAATATTGTAAACTATCACACATAAAGAGGTAAAAATATATATCATATTATTAAAATTGAGTCTTTTGAGGCCTTCAACATAGTGGCTATTCCTAGGGAATAAAATCAAGTTATGGATTCATCGGCTGCTTTAGCTACCAATTTGACACCTCTATAAGAATCTAAGGTATATAGATTATCCATTAAGTTAGTACCTTGTCCATCTTTTCTCACAAATATGAAAATTTTACAAGTCTTTGATGATGACTAGTAGATCATTTAGTTCTTGACTAACTCATGGTAATTTGAGTCTCAAATCATTGATGTCAAGGAGATTAGTTACCTATGACAATAAGAATTAGGGGAATAAGGAGTCATTCAATTGAAGTAAAATTGCATCCCTCTAGGAATGGTTTCCTTAGAAATTACATTTGATTTGGATCCTCAAGCACAACATCAAAAGAATCCAAAAAATGAATATGAATTCAAAAGGGAGAATCTAGGAGATGAATATGATTTGTGCTATGTAAAATTGGTCTTAATTGCACCTTAGAGGAGATGTAAAGGGTGAAGAATCAACTCACCAAATACAAGGATGTGATTCCATGGGCATATGAAGACTTGAAGTTTTTCAACCTGAGTGTCATCATCCTTAAAATCCCATTTAATTTATACCATAAACCATTCAGGCAAAGACAAAGGCTAGTAAATCCTATGCTAGAATATTTTATTCAAAAAGAAGTGGAAATGTTGATGAATTCAAAAATAGTTTTCCCTATTAAACATTCTAATTGGGTGGATAAAATAGTTATAGTAAGGAAGAGGAGTGGGGAAATTAGACTTTGTGTTAATTTTAGAAACTTGAATAAAGCTCTTAGGAAGACAATTATCCATTGCCTTCCCTAGACTAGGTTATCCAAATATTGAGTCGTTTAGGAATGATGTCCTTTTAGATGAATTTTAAGGATATAACCAGGTGCCAGTAGAGTTAGAGGACATAATTAAGACATAATTCACCACAAAGTGGGGTAATTATATTTATAATAGGATGATATTTAGCCTAATTAACGTAGGTGCCACCTTTCAGCAAGCCATGGACCATGTGTTCCAAGGGATGATAGGTAAATATATAATAATTTACATGGATGACCTCATAGTTTTCTCAAAATCAAGGACTGATCACGTGGGTCACTTTCACTCAATATTTTAAATATGAAAAAGGTTTGGCATCTTGATGAACCCAAATAATATCATATTTGGCATCACAAAATGTAATATTTTAGGTCACGTCATCACCAAATATGGAATTATAATTAACCTGAATAAAATTCAAGGGATATCAAAAATTGATTCCCAAATAGAAACAAGGAACACAAATATTTATTTGGGAATATAAACTTCATGATAAAGTATATATCAGGGTTTGCAAAAATAGTTAGACCTCTAAATGCAATCCTCAAGAAAGATACTAAAGTGGAATGGATAACAAATGCTCAAAATTATTTTTAAGACATTCAAGATGCAATATGTTCGACCCTTATACTAATAAGTCTAGACTTCACTAAATACTTATTCTTATATTTATTCACTTCATATTAAACCATTACCACGGTGCTCACCCAGAAGAAAGATAAAAGCCAGTATCCTATTGTATTCATGAGCACAAACTTAAAAGAGGAATAATTTAGGTACTCCATGATAAAAAAGCAAATATTTTTCCTTGTCAAAGTGATAAATAAATTTCAACATTACATCTTAAGGAACAAGACCATATCCATTATGTCAGATCCTATTGTTAAGATCAATTTGGGGTAAAATAAATTGGGAGAACATTGAGGAAAATGGATGGAAAAACTATAGGAGTTTGACATAGAAATTAAGCCTGACAAGATTGTTAAAGGTCAAGGAATCATTTATCTCATTATTGAGCCTAACCTATGCATCAACATTGAAGAGGTTTGTGAAAACCAAGTATCTAAAGGAGACTAGTATACTAATATTTTTCAATACTTGCTCATAGGTATTTATTCCCTAGAGCTCAAAAGAGAACAAAAGAGAGATTTGAGACTCAAAATGGCTCATTACATGATCAAAAATGGATCCTATATAGAAGTAATTATGAAGGCATCTACTTAATATGCATATCATGAGAAGAGGATCAAGAAATTTTGGAAAAAAATTTCCAGAAGATATGTAGTGATTATCCCTCTAGAAACACCATGGACCATAAAATCCTCAAAATGGGTTATTATTAGCCAATAGTCTTCAAGGATGTACATGTTCATGTTAAAACATCATGAATGCCAAGTCTTAAAAAAAATAGAAGCACATTCAATAATGAATTTATATCTTATTATTTAAAGAAGATCATTCACTCAATGGGGATTGGACTTGATTGGGGTTATCAATCCTAATTATTTAGTTGGCCATAATTTTACACTCACTGCTATAGACTATTACACATGATGGACTGAGCTTGTAGCTAAAAAAAATTCATGAGCACAAGATGTAATCATATTTATAGAGGAAAACATCACAACTAGATTTTGTACCCCCATTTCTCTAGTTGTTGATAATAGGTCAACATAAAAATCAGTTGAGTTCATCGAATGGCCCCATGATAGTTGAATCACCATCAGGTCATCATCCAACCATTACCCAAAAGGAAATGCATTAGTTAAATCAACCAACAAGAACCTGATTGATGCCATTAAAAATTCAACAATAGACAAACCTAGATATTGGAAAAATCTACTAAAGTATGCATTATGGGATAATCAAACAAGATATAATTAGGCCTTCAAGGCCTCACCTTAATTGTTGGTGTATAGATAATAGCTAGTTTTTTTAATTATGTTTAAATTACCAACATATCAATTTATGCAATAATACATGGAACCAAGTGAGAAGGTAGAGTCTCAATTATTGGACGTAATAGAAATGGAAAACTCAAGGAATTGGGCCTTACATAATTTTAATAAACATCAGGACATAGTCAAAAGGTGGTTTGATATAAGATCAAAAATCAAAGCATTTAAAATATTGGACTTGGGTCTTATATGTGATAAATCCCATGAAAATAAAGGACAACATGATAAGTTTACCCCATTGTGAATTGGACCTTATCAGATTTCAAAGATCCTAGGTAATAATGCTTCCCATTTAAACGACCTCCAAGGTAATGAGATGACATATCCAATCAATGCATAGTTTTTAAAGATTAATTCATATATATACCATCTATGGGTGTCCATAAATAACAATAGATGTTATGGTAAGATAAGAATTAGAGTAGATTTATTGCTTTTATAGAATAGATTCCCTACTTCCTAGGTTAGTGTTTCTTATTTTTAGCATTTTGTTTCATAATTTGATTTCCATTTTTATATATTAGATATTTTTATTTTTTCCATGATAATATGATTTACTTCCCAAAGTATGCTCAATAAATTATCCAACCCACTAGAGTTCCTACAACATGTTTAGAAGCTAAAGGATCGACCTATGGGAAACATGCCTAGAAAATGTACACCAATTTGTTTAATTGTAGGATTTTTCACGCTTATATTTTAGATTCTCAGAATTCAAGTATGCAATAGGAAAATTAATCATGACCAAACTACCATGGAATGATTTCATCAGGAAAGTAAAGGTTGCTCTCATTACTACATGCAAATTTTAGAAAGTTTTCTCACTTTAACTAGATCAAATGCATGTATGATGATAATACTTTTTTTAGGAAATAACCATTGATATGGGTGTAGATGGTAGGGATAATATGGTAAAAATTTATACTTTCATATATATCATCTCACTGTGTTTTTTTCTCTCCCTCTTCCAACAATATTCTATAAAAGAAAAATATATTAAATAAGGATCAAAGAATCCTAAAAAGAGTGATCCAACAAACCTAAAGAAAAATACAAAGGTGATAAAAATATAAAATTATTAAATAAGGTCAATGTATCATGCATCATGTAAAAATATAGGAGGAAAAATAAAGAACCTATGATACCTATGTCGGGGCTATAGATGTTTATTTGGCTATAGAATAATGCAAGAACTTCCCAAGTTTTCAAATCTATTTTTATAAAAAACCAAAATAAAACATAAAATTATCCTAAGTCTATGATAAAGTCCTCACAATAAGGGTAAAATTAAATCACTTCCTCACACATAGGTATTGGGTGAATGAAGAGGCAAGTATGTTGTATGTGGTTGTTAGGAGTCTCTTTTATGTGCGTAATAAAATTATTTTTTTGCAATGGTTCATGTTTGATATAAAATCTATTAACCAAAGGTTTTGTGTTCTCAAATACTTCAGAGTATTTCCCTTGTAATTCACCATTTTTTGTACCCAACATACCCCCATTATTTTTTATAATAGGGACCCACTATCTTTTTGAAAAGGTCTAAACTTTTCTTTAAGGTCTTCTAAATTGAAAGCTTTATGTATCGCACTAACTACGCTATTTGGAAAATGTATGAACATGTTTTATTTATTCAAAATAACCTAATAATTCTCTTTATAAGTTGTGTATATACAAGTCTTGATTTATTTTTGTCTTTAGTGAATTTGTTTAGAATTGTACTTCACATGATTTGATCTTCAGAACTTTTGTTCACAAGCCTATTTTTGATAGTTTTCAACACTTCACACTTATATAAACCTTGGTATGGATTTAATCTTCAAAGTTTTTATTTGTAGATTTTGTTTGGGATAATTGTTCAAAGTTTCTATTTTCCATTTACTCTTTGGGACCTAAGTTTTTATAATTTTTATACTTTGACTCATTTTGGTCTTTAGAGGATTTGTTCAAAAAAAAATCTTAGACAAAATTACTTGGCATGAAACTTGTCTTCAATGAATGTGTTTAGAACATTTATTTGATGGAATTAATCATAGGAAATGCCTAGTTCATTTTAGTCTGTGGAACTTTTATTTAACAAAAATGTTTGGCTCATTTTATATCTTCAAAGAAATTATTCAAGGCTTTGGTTTAGATCATTTTGGTCTTCAATAAAAGTGTTGGAAAATTTTATTTGGGAGATTCATTCACCTCAAAAACATTGTTTTAATGTTATATCTTGCTTCTTGACTATTGAGAGGCCCCATGGCATGTTAAACTAAATAGAAAGAAGTGATGAAACAACACTTGGAAAAAATCAATGATGTGGCACTCCTATTAAGCATCAACAATGCCTACATGTCATAACCTCCAAATGAAGTGGCAAAGTTTGAATTAAACAAATAAATTAAAGTTGTAGACATTGGACATTAATGGCACATGAACTAGAAATGAATGCCAAATCTATATAAAAGCATTATAAGCCAAAAACATGCTCATTGATCACAATCCAAATTTCAAACTCAATTATTTCCCTCATATCAAGCCCTAGATACTAGTGTTTCAAGCATATAGTGCACCCAGGAGAGCCAAGTAGCTAACTTGTAAAGTATAACATCATCAAAATAATAAATTAGAAGTGGAATCCTCATCAAAGACATTTTGAGGAATCCTTCCCCCATCAATATTTTTTATCAAGGATTTTATTTAGTAAAAAGATCAATTTTTTGACCCCCATAGTGTTCAAAAATGACTACAACAAGTATTTAGCACTATGGGAGCTGATTCGCTAGGTTGATGCACACACCCACAAAGAGATCTTGAATCCAAGTCAATGATAATTGGCTTCATACCTCATCCATTTCAAGTACCAGTGACTACACTTCACCATAACAAAGCTAGAGGTCATGTTATGTATTAACCTCATATGATACTTATTCTTCACTGGGAATGTGACTAGAGGCACATTTTTCCATCATTTGGGTCACAAGACACTCATGGAATGCATCTTGGAGAATACATTTCAAAGGTATATCTCCCTCCCCATTAAAAATGTTACTTATGATTTGTATAGGGTAGTCTCATGGAAGAAAGAGAAGTCCATTGAGAAGGTGTTAAGTAGTTGGATGGTTCTCGGGGAGACCATCAATTTGAAGTAGTCAGTAAAAGTGACCAGATTTAGGATGGGAATATATATTGGGATAACCTTCCTAAATAGGTTATATGGATATTATATCATCAAATTCCTCCACCTTGAGTGGATTCTATTATTGTACTTATTGATGACCTCAGATTTGACATTCACTTTAGGTGAGGTGATTAGTGTAAGGATGTAGGAATAGGTATTACACAAAGATAAGAGGCCCCAGGGAGGCCATTTCTACATGATTTCATACTTTATTAGCATTGTGTTTAGCATAGTTTATGTTCACAATGGGTCACTCTCAAGCCTAGATCTAGACTTTATCAAAAATCATAAATGTGATTCATATTCCTTCATGCACATATACACGTACACCTAGAGATTATACACATTAAAAAATATGTCTAACCCTAGGTATGGATGACCATAAATGAGTCCCCACTTATTATGATATCCAAAATCATTACAGATACATTGTTGATCAAGGGAGATTACTAGTTATACACAGACTAGATTACGATTATGGTCACAATTCTATAAGGTATCACCCCTACACCTCCCCAAATGGGTGCTCAACAAAATGTTAAAGTAAGAAATAACCTACCAATTATGGTGGGGAATACATGAGGATATGAACAATATCAAGAAGAGATACTTTCATAGATCCCACCTCATGATTTAGAGAATTTGCTATGTGAATCACAAACACTTATATGAAGTTGGTAGGTATAGGGAGTTCTACTCATTGGCTACACTACTACACAGGGACTAAGTTCCACATGTCCAATTATATAAACACATCAAGGGCCTTGTAATTCCCTACCATCATGAGCCCTATTATCATTATTTCTTATTTTCAATGCCAAGGATGATGCCCAGGTCAATAAGTGTGCATAAATAGTTAGGTTAGCAAAATACCTCTTAAAAATCATTTAAGGGCAACCTTCTATGTCAATGTAGATGCAAAAAATTATCCCCCACTTTTTGGAGGATTGGTTAACTCAAAATTTTAGGTCAATACGCCCTATCAACCATCAAAATATCAAGAGAAACCCTCATAGACACCCCCTATGTCACAAAAATATATAAAGAATGAATCATAAGTGTCTGATACTTTACTTGGGGGAACACATGATGACCCCAATTATCTTGATTATTTATATTTAGATGGACCTACCTAAAAAATTATTACATCGCTTCCATAGGCTATTGATGTGATTACATAAACCACAACCACACAAGAGGCACCTTCCATAGCTGGAAAAACAACTATATGTTACAAGAGAAAGCTGAGGCTCACCACCCTCTATAGAGTCTTGTTATTAAGGCATAATTAGTATAAGGGACATTAAGATATATTGATGAAGTTGAATCCATGGATTACAAGGAGGAGATTAAAAGAGCTAATATTTTGATCCTCTAAGACACTAAGGTAAAAACACCATTACATGAGGAACCATCAGGTGAGAGAGAAATCCCTTTAGTTTCCACTACTCTTATTGTGTCTTGTGTTTCTCCTTTTACTATTATTTCATGTGATTCTATGTCCCTTGATCCTAGTGGTCCCCCTCCCCTTTTGGTACCTAAGGTGGAGGTTCTTTCTTCTCATCCCAGTACCCAACTAACTCTACTTTTTTTAAAGGTAGAGGATAATTTCTCTACCCTTGATGTTCTTACTCCCATAGTTGTTACACCTCCTCTAGTTTTATATTTTGTATCCATTCTTGTTATTTGTAATATGGTTTCTTCCACCACTATCCCAACACCCCCAAAGACTAAGAAAAAGGCAACCAAGAAGGCCAGAGGAGTAATAGCAAGCCCTTAACTTCATGTTTCATCTACTTTGTTGGGTTTACTAGTGCCTCCCCTCAGTTATTATTATGTCACTATTATGGTAATAACAAATAAGGTTGAAAAATAATAATTCACTCTATATAGTCCACCCACTACCTCAATATGGTGGAGTGGATCGGTCTAAAACAATTTGGCCTTCACTTCTTGATCCATTACTTGAAAAAGATTTGAACCAATCCTTAGGAGAGTTTTTGGGAGAGACTACAGTTCAAGACACTCAACTCACAAATATAACCCAATTATTCCTCCCATAGTAGGAATATATATGCAATCAAAGGCTTCTCAAAGGCTTAATCTTGTAATTATAGAGCTGCCACAATAAGCTTCATATTTGAAAAATCTACAAGGAGTGTACAAAGGATAAGGAAGAGGAAATTGGAATATGAGACCAAAAGAGGGGTCATATTTGAAGAAATAAAAGAGGTATTTAGCTTATCTAAAAGGAATAATAGAAAATTAGGGTAGTCCTCATACATTAAGGATTTCAAATCCTATTTTGAAACCCACAAGGATGCTCTAGTTGAGATTCATGAAGGAAATGAAATGGATAGAAAGGAGATGGATCAAGAATTAGAATAAATGAGGGAATAAAATAATCTATACACATTCCCATATATATAGAGACAAATGTGAAAAATGTAGCATCTAGATTATATAATATCCCAGAGGCTATTACTACAATGAGGGCTAAATTAGCACCTCATATAGTTGAAAATACCATTTTTTTAAATTATTTTAAACATGATGAAAATAAGTTAAAATTACTTATTATTTATCCAACTAGTAAGGCATATGTCTACCTTAATTTAATGAAACCATTGGAGGCTACCAATTCCCTCAGTTTGGTAGTCATCAAGACATAAGAAGCTAGAGAAGGGATCACAGTAGCTAAAATAATCATGCCTAAATATGTAGAGAATGAAACCCTCGTTTTTCAAAAAAAATAGGAATTAAAACTCTTGTAGGAAAGGGATTCCATAGGTAAACTCATTAGTAAGGTCAATTTTGATCAACTCCTTCAACATGATTTAACCATTTGTAGGCAGAACTAACAAGGAATGACATTGGACTAAATAGAAGCTGACCTAAATTTTGTAAGGAAAAAGGTCATAGAGGCAGAAATATTCATAATTAATTTCATAAATATGAATTGTGATCATGAAAGGCTTATTGAACAAGTTAACAAGGTGCATAGACCTCTATTTCTAAATATGGACATTTTTTAGATACCCACATGACATTAAAAACAAACACTTTCAAGTGTTGAAAATAAATAATAAAGTTTATGCTTTAACTTCTAATTTAACACAAGCTACAACTTCAACACCTCCAAAAAATAGTAGCACCATGCAATCACCTACTAAGCCTTAGTTGAAGGATGATTTTGATCATCATTCAGATAGTACTAATCCTTATACTTATAGTTTTCTTACACTTAGTACATAAATGTAAAAGTTGTTTGAACTATTTGTAAGCATGTATATGTTGTATTGTGTTGTACAGGCTAACTTATTTTGGCGTATTTATAGTTAACTGTAAGTTTGCACACATGTAATTTTGATGCTAAAAATAGAATTAAGGTTCTAATTATGTAATGTAATTATTATTTTGTATGGACTTGAAAGATGAAGTAACCCCTCCCCAAGTTTATATATTCATGTAATTACACATTCCAAAGGGTTGGAAGTTTTATCAACACAAGAAGAAATCAACTTTTATTGTCATGCAATTGTGTCAGTGTTCTTTCCTTTCATCTCTATGTTATTGAGGTTTTATTTTCTTGGTTTTATTAATTTAGTAATTTAAGGTGTGTAAAATATAAAATTAATTTTGGTTTTTATAATTGATGTATGTTAATTCTATATGTGCCAAAACTATTAAAATTTATTAGATTTTGTTGATCTTAAGCAATTGGTTAAAATTATGTTAATATTCTGAAGTGTGCATGAGTGTTTTCTCTTTAGTATAGTCTTGTAAGTGTGTGTCATATATGATTTAGACACCCTTTTGGTTTGAGATGTAGTCTCCCAACTAAGGGTGTGTAATAACAACTCTAAAAGGATCAACCTTCAGTTTAAACTAATAAGTTTCCTATATCATTTCCCCAAACTACCTAATTATGTTTTTCCATGAGTGTACAATAAATACAAACATCAAGCATTAGTCCTGGAGATGCTTGTCCACAAAAGAACCAATATAAGAAGTGACCCCTTGAGACCATAGAACATTCTTTCCTACTCTACCTGTTATCCAAAATTGGCCACCATGAGGGGATACAATTTTAAACTTTGCTTCTAGACTTGTTTAACCTTATTATTAGTTGTTTGAGACTCTTTGTCTTGGTCTATTGTTCAAAGTTGGCCAAAATTGGTCAAACTTGGTCATAGAAAGTATGTCTTGTCAAGTGTTCATCATCTTAATGTCTATTGCATGATATATAATAGTGAGTCATTCCCTTATTCTTGTCATATTCTCCTTCGTGAAGGTTTTATTTGAGTTTTGGAGAGATTAAGGTAAGTTTGACAAAGTTAAGGTTATTTTACAAAGGTCAAGGTATGTTGACCCATGGTGTAACATTGGTATGTTGACCTCCAAGGTGATATAATGTTTGGTGGTGAAAGTGACCTTCTAGAGACAAAGAATGAAAAGGTGAAAACATCATAATTTCATCTTCAACAAAATTTAAGGTAAATTTAGAAAAATTAAGGTAATGTTTAATTTTGAAAAATATGAATAATTAAGTGTATTTTGAGAACTCCAATTCATTTATAAGATATTTAAAAGTTATTTCTCCATCACACATGTTTAACCAGGTTAGTTTAACATGTAAGGAGTAGTGGAACCCTCCAAAGAACAAGAAGATGAAATAAACGTAGAAACACACTTCTAAAGGGCTTGTAAATATTATTTCAACTTGGTGGTGGTTATTTTAGGTCATAAATGGATGTGGATAGGTATTTCAGAGGTTTTTAGGGTTAAATCAAACCTGTGTTAGAATTTTTATTTTAGAATAATGAAAAAACCATTTTAGTTCCTCCATCGACCCCTTTGAAAGATTGTGAATTCCATTCTTAGGTGTTCATTATAGATAAAGGAAGAATATTTTTAACTAATTATCTTTGTGTTTTATATGTGACCTTATACCCTTTAAATTATATCCATTATGTTTAGTATTAAAGGGTTGAGCTTTATGAGCAATCATTAACATGTTAAACAACCCAAAATCTTCCTAAAACCCACACATAGGTTTTTTCTTGATTCCAATGAGTTTTAGGATAAATTATGAAAATGGTTGGTTTTTTATATCCTTAGGGGTTTTAATATAGTTTTCACATCATCCTCTATCATTATTGTCATGTCTGAGCAGCCAAAAGGATAAAAATGCAATGTTTTGGTGCTTCTTGAAGGTGACAAGTATGGTTATTATTATTTTGAGTGTTTGCTTACTTCAAGTGATATAAAATAAAATTATATAAATATTTAACTCCTATTATAATCCTATTCAAACCATATCTAAGCATCAAATGAGAAAAAACTATGAGGGGAGAGAGAAGATCATGCATTCAAAAGGGTTGTTGTAGGTTATAGTCCAAAGCAGACCTTCTTGAGGCCATGGAGAGATAAAACAAAGATTTTAATGAATTATTAATACCTATTATGTCCTTCCCAAAGCTTAACATTTATTATATCTCCTTATTCAACTTAAATTCATCATACAAAGTGGTCTCCTTGAGCCAAAACATTGTGGCATGCTTCTAATGAGAAGATACAATCACCTTCAAGTCTATTTGTAGGTTAAGATGATCCAATATCAAATTTAAAAGTGAATATGAGTTTTAATAGTCTAATATGTTTTTTTATATCTCATAATAATTTCTAATAAGGTTGTAATTCCATAATAATCACATAATGCGCTAGAATGGTCAAGAAAAATCTCAAAAAACACCTCCAACTCTGCCTGCAAGAAAATAAGGGTAATGTACATTTATGTGATTGGGTAAAAGGTTTTAAGGTCACATTAGAATTTTAATTATAGATTAAAAATATTTAAAAGTGTTTTTAGACCCGTATGAAAATATAATACCCTAAAACAACTTATGAAAAGACTTGAAAGGACACTTTCAAACCTGCATATGGTAAGATGAGGAAATGGGCACTTGGTGTCAAATGTGAACTTCAAGAAGGCATAAAATATTTTTTTATGATTAAAATAACAATAAATATCCTAAAAATACCATCCAATAAACCTTAAAACTCTATTTGGACCTTTATACAATGAAGTTATAGGTGACAGTTTGCAAGTTCTTTTGTTCTCAAGGCATTGTTGTAAGTCTTAAGAAGGAATTTATGTCATTGTTCAAGGTTTCAAGAGGTGATATAAGTATTTTAAAATTTAAATATAATAATTAAATTTATTAATAAACTTAATAAACAAACCTTATGCCCTTTTAGAGTTCCTTTTACCAAAATGTTCACCTACAACCTCTAAGGCAAGAAAGAAAGTCTCATGAGCAACACTTTGGAGGTCTTGAGAAGTAGTACAGGGGTCATTTGAATTGAAAAACTTCAAGTTGTAATTTTAAAACCCTCATAAAACATACATAAATATTTCAAACTCTGAATACCATTCTTGAAGTGCACCAATAGGGTACAGACCTAAAGAGGATCAGTCTAGCATTTTACAAGCAAAATTAAGTGTTTGAGGACAATTTGAGAAGTTTCGAGAGGGGTTTGAAATTAAAATTTGTTATATAAGGTTTCAATAGAATATAAAATTATTTAATGACCTAAAATAATATAATCAATGGCCTAAAAGATAGATAATGCAGACCTATAGGTCCACACTCTCCAAACTAAGAGAGCAAAACCTTGCATGAATTGATCGTTTGAAGATGAAAATTAAGGGTGAAAGATTTGAATATATGATGGAAAGGACTATTTTATATTTAATAATAAATATAAATTAATTAAATACTCATTTTTATCCCTAACAAACATCAAACTCATACTAGACCTTTCAAACCTACTAAAGAACCTTTTTCTAGTCTTGTTTTCAAGTTTTAAAGAAAATGTGCAATGGTTTTCTTAGTTTTTGTAATTTTAATGGATATATGAGTTTATTTAAATCCATAATAATCATTATTATGTGTTTATAATATTTTTAATATGTTCAAAAACCAAAAAACACCTAAAAACCATGCTTAACGGTCCTTTTTGCACACATAATTGTGGAAACCAACATTATGGAGGCTCATGGAGGTTGAGCATGAAAAAAATGATTTGAAGAGTTATAATAAGGTTTATTTTACCTAAAAAATATATTATTATTTTTTAAACACTCTATAACTCTCCAAATGATTTTTTTATCTCTCAGCCTCCTCAGGGCTGCAATTTTGCCAACTATGGCTAAAAATCTTCCAACTCGGCTAATTTGAATTATAACCCATAAAAATTCATAAAAAGTTGATAATATAAACTTTTTATGTTAACTAAATTATTTTTGTGTTTTTTAGGTGGTACTATATGTATTTATATGGTATATAGGATTGTAGGCTTGCATTAGGCCTAATTAGGAAAGGTGGGTGTTGATAAAGTGGGTCTACCTTAGGAGCTGGGCCCTAAAATTTTGGGTGAAGATGTAAGGGGATAATTGGTACCCAAATAAATTTTTATTTTTCCAATAACATTTTTTGATATATAAAATCAAGTAGCTTTGTACCAAAACAAGGCTACAAAGAATAGGCCTCCAAAAGAGCAAATGTGAGAATGATGAAGAAAAATGCAAAATAAAAGTGGAGAGATGATTATTATGGATTTTCAATATGTTTCCAAGGTATTTAAACCCAAATGAGATGACTGGTCACTTAGTAATCACTTCAAGAGGTATTTTTATGTGCTCAATGGTGAGTCACTAAGCCAAGCATAACTCCTATGCCACCTTGCTCAAGTTGTCATCAAATGGAGCACACACTTGTTGAAGAGAGAATTAATATATATACTTTATTATTTTATTATTGATTTTAAATTGTTACATGATTGATTCATATCCATCATTTTCTATTGACACCTCACTTCTCTCCCTCTCTTCATTTATCTCCTATATGTATGCCTAATTTTGTCATTGTTGAGGATCCTTTTGATGGATATGGCATAGCCTTATCCAAATGAACACATGTACCTTGCCTTTGAGATGAACAAATTTTATTTATATCCTTAATTTATACTTTCAACTAGTGTGTGTTAATTTTAGTTGATGAATTCTAGTGATAGTATGTTATTTTCTCTCATTTATCCTTGTCATGTTTACCTATTTTCAAGTGATAGGTTATCTTTGTAGGTCACATGAATTTACTCTAAATATATTTACATGGATAAAAAAATTTAATCATTCATTAGTGTCTTTGGATACCTCTTTATAAATTCCCTTAGTCTATGTATTATGTTATAGCCTCTATGTGAAACACTTATGTTTATAGACCCTATTTGAGTTGTGAAATTATATTCAATTATGGTTCATGTTATTATTTCATAATAGGTAGGTGGAGGAGACAATTTTGGTGCATCACATCCCTAGTTTAGTTTGATTTTAATTCTCTCCCTTTTCCCTTGTAAGTTAGTAGGTTTAGTGATAACTACTTAAGTGATGCATCAAGGGAGCTATCCCTACCTAGAGGTTAAATACATTATTTAGGTCACCCATAACCTAGTATTGTTCCCATGCTATCACTTAAGTGAGGAAGCTTGAACAACATCCTCAAGGTTACAACTTTTGATGATAATAATTTTGGCATGCCCAGTGGGACAAGATACTTCATCCATTGAAGAGTTATTGGTGTGGATATTTAATGCACCACCCTTTGGAGGTATGAACATAAGCACCAAGGGTGACTCTGAGTTTATTTATATAGTTTTAGTAGCCTAGGTATTATTTCAAGCAAGTGTTTTTTTCTATTTTTCATTTCTCATGAGGTTTCATGGCTAGTTTGGAGTGAATTTATATTTTACTCAAGTTGGGAGTCATATCAAGCATATGTTGATCCTTACCAGTATTTTTTTGATCCTTACCAATAGTATGTTGACCCTTATTAACAACATAATGAGTTATATCATCCCCATGTTGAGCCATACCAATTTTGTTATCAAGAGTATTATCCTTCCTCCCTACTCATCAATATTATCAAGCTTGTCAAGCTTCATATCAATCTAAAAAAAAATTTATCAATGATACCTCCCACTCCAATTCAACCTCCTTGTCAACCTATTCATTCCTCTAATCAGACTTTTCAAGACCATGCTACCCCTAGTCCACATAGTTACATTTCTAATCAATCTATTTCAAGCTTTAAATAAAATCTTGTGGGATATGAAATACATATGATAAATCTTGATATAAAAAGTTAATATGGGATGAGATTCCCAATTAATCTCATTTATAATATGAGGGACTCATTTCAACTAGTTAAGAGTAATTGGGAACCTATTGAGAGAGATAACTAGCAAAGACTAACCAATGATATGTTGGATATAGGTGGCCTAATTCAGTGCATAAAAGACAAGATAGTGGTTCATGAGAGGCAACATGTTTAGTACTATTAGCCTCATGTTCCTTCTCCTAATCCACATCAAATCTCTTTTTCTCCACCCAATCTTCCTTAAAAAACTAAATTAAGTGAGTTTTAAATCCTACCAAGTCCTTCACACATTCATAAAACCTTCCCATTCTGAGGGTCAATCCAAGAAAGTAATCAAAAAAGGAAAGAATTTCTTATTAAGAGGGTTAAAGACCAAGATAAATTATAAATGATTTTTTGATTGATAGTTATAGGTAAAATAAGTCCATTTTATCACAAAACTCTCTTTCTCTTCCCTAAGAGTCCCCCAAAAGGTCCTGTAAGATTCCAAGCTGGAATCAAGTGGTGGAATCATGAGATAAACAAAATGGAAAAAACCTTAGACTATGAAATTGAGGCCAAAGAAGAACCTTTGCTTATCCAAGCCCCACCCATACCTCCTTAAGAACCTAAAACCTTTCCATCATGGAGGTCAATTAAATAAGGAATCTAAAGCAAGAAGAAGTCCTTATTGAGAATGTTGAACAACCTAAAACTTCTCCATCATGGAGGTCAATCCAAGAGAGAATTTAAATGAATAAATAAGTCCTTGTTTATAAGGTTTAATACCAAATAATATCAATATTTGAAGGATTTATTAGTGAATGTAAGGAGAAAAATGATAAGCTCATGGATCTCAAAAATTCAAATCTTGTTTATAAGTTTGAACAGCCCATCCTTTAAGAATAACATGTTCTATAGGAGGAAAATGAATAAGTTAAAGTTGTAGCTATGATTGATCCTTAAGAAGGATTTAAAGAGAGTGATAAAAGTGAATATGATGAAGAATTCATCATTTAAACACATCTTGGTGAAGAGATATTCAAATCAGCCTTTGAAGATGAATAGAAAGGTGACCTTTGTGGATTACAAGTTGATTAAGTGATAATGGACCTTGAAAGAGATGACCCTTCCCAATGTGAAAAAAATTATGATTAGGTATTTATAGTAGAATAATAATCTCCTAAATATTCATTAGCAGTGGTTTAAAGATTATTTTGATCCCCAAAAACATGATTAAATAGGTATATATCTTAGTCCCATATTAATTTTTTTTTTGGATACCTCTATATCAACTCATCGCAAGCTAGAAGAATGTATAAATGAGATAGAACCAAGTGAAGTTCAGTTGGGAGACTTATTTGAAGTCATAGGAGAAGGTTACACTTTTCTAGAGGGATGTTATGGTCTGATCCAAATTAAATAAGGTATCTTTGTCAAGTAAACCAATAAGCAAGAAGGTGGTAAATCTCTAAGCTTGTCACTCTAAGAGGTTAATTATTTTGAATTTGACTTATCTCATGTTTTCAAGGGAGACTATCAACTTATTGATCCATTTTCAAGAAAATTTTCACTCTTGGAAGACAAGAAAAACCTCTATTAGCCTCAACCTCTCAAAGAGTAACAAGCTTCATCTCTTGAAGAAAATTCTACAATTATGTTGTAAGTGTTAGAGGTATAATCACTGAGGGGGGTTGAATCAATGATATAAGATAATCCAATTCAATTCCCAACTCTAAAACATTAAGCATACATCAACTTGATCAAGAAAAATAAACATGAAATCACACACATCCATATCATACATAAGAGCATACATCACATGAACACATCATATATGTGGAAAACCCTCTTAGGAGATAAAACCCATTGAACCCTACAAGATACTACAGTCTTATAAAAATATATTAAACATTTATACCAGCACCAATTGATCAAGGAATACCCATCCCTTAGTTTAGTTAGACACCAATCCCATAAGGAGTTACTACCCCTATCTAGCTGAGCACCCACAACAACTAAACCTTTAGAAAGATTTATCTTGCAAGGATAAACCAACCCCATAAACAACTAAGTACCCACTCAAATAACTACAGAAATCACTTTTAATACATTTTTATACTTCTTAAATTGATGATTATCACGTTTTTCTTCATTATTCACCTCTAATATCTCTTAAGCTGTCTCTACGGCTAACTTGGTCAAACTCCCTCTTCTAAGCTCATTAGGTCCAATGACCTATGTGTCATCTTAAGTCAACTTGATTAGATAAACATTTCTAATATTTTCACACTTTTATGTTCCTAACTTACCTATACCTTCTATTTCAAAGGTTCTCTTCTTCTCTTGAATCCACACTTACACAACTAGCACAATTAGTCTAAAAAGACCTTGTACTTATACCACTCTCTTCCTTTAACCCATCTTGGTTAGAGAATATTATTTACATATTTATAATACCTTAAAAATAGGTCCACATACACATTACCTATAATAAACACACACTCCTTAGGTTTTCCAATACCTCATTAGCCCCAAACCACCATTAGGTCTTGGTGAGACCTAAAACAATTAGGTCTTCATACTCACACATTACATGTGAGTCTTATTTGGACCACCTAAATCCTTTAAAATTTATTAAAATACATCAAACCTATCTATAATAGACCCTTTATTACTTATTTATGGGTCCATGCTACCTTCAATACCAACTCAACACTCAAACCTACCAATTAGGTCCCCTTGCTCTTCAAGCCTTCATACACAGAAAACATAGTCTCAAACATTTGAATCAACTACTCAAATATTTCACATAACCATATTATTATATCACATGTGTGAACCATTTAGGACCTATAAAACACTTTTATATTTCTTAGACACTTCAAGACAATATCTAATCACTTAATTCAACTCTCTCAAAATGACCACTTAGACTGGTCACATATAGTTAAAATATAGTTATACTATTTTGACTCTCCATATTTTATCAAGGGAAAATACAAAAATAAATACCTTATCATAAGCCTTAGATACTTATAAAACATCTCCATACTAATTTTCTTCCTTAATACTACTCAGAACACCTTCAACTTACCTCTGTAAGATGTACACTCAAATTGTCAATGCATTCAATAAACACAATCAACTTATAATCCTTTGTTTATATTCATTATGGATTTGTCAACCTTAAAAATACATATAAATAGTATTAATGGAGTATAAAACACTTTATAATATTTATTTCATATTTAAACATCAATACACTATCAAGAACACTTCAATTATTCTTCTCAGGTCACTAGCAAAACATGGTCAAACACATAGTCAACTTTAAAGCTTAAAATTTGTAACTTTAAAAACATTCAAATATTTTGATTAAAATTTATGTATGATCCTTTTAGTCCTTTACAAAATCTATTTTTAATTCATCATCAAATTTTTCATATATCAAAAGTTATGGCTCAAACACTATAGACTAGTTTTTCCTTTTTTAATTTGAAAATTCAAATTCCAATTGTCGTTATGTAAATATTAAACATCAGAAACTTTGTCATTATCTTGTGCTCCCTATAAATTTTGATCAAATGCACTCCATTGATTCCTTATAATTATATTTATATTTACCTTGTATCATTCTCCATTGATCATTGATCTATGTTTTCATGATCAAGCCACTTGGTAGCCCCGCATGCCCTCTACGTACCCTACAGTTAGTCTTCTGATGGACTTCCACAACTTAGTAGGCCCGCGTGACTTCAAAGCACTCTTTTGAATTATTGACTCAATACACTCTATTGGATCATAATTTTTATGATCACGCACTCATTATTGATCTCTATTTAATAAGATTCATGCTCATCATTAGATATACTACTCAAACTCCATGATTGTGACACATGTCACTAGCATGTGTAATTTTGAATATTTAAATTTGAACTACACCATTGTATCCTTATTCAGTCATATTAATTTCTTTCCATTAGTTCCTTTTGTTAAATATGGAGCCTATTTCACCCCTAAGGTAAAAATAAAATTATCGAGGCATTTTTAACATGAAATATTTATTTTCAAAAATGGTGGGATGCATTTTTTTGTGTGTCAACCACTTCCCCCATTTTTGGCATGTTTTGTGGAGAAGTGGGTGTGATCTAAGGTGTTGAGATAATTAGGTATTATGTGGTTGAAACCTCCCTTATTTTTGCCTTATTTTTTGGGGATATAGTTATCTCTATGGTTATGATGCATTTTTCAAGGGATTTTGAAAAGTATAAATAGGGGTGAGGGGTAACACATTATTCATTACATTTTGCATCTCATTTTGAGATCTATAATTATCTCTTCAGTTGGTGTGATCAGGTTTGAGGTGTAGCTTAGTATCTCAAGAATCTTGGTGTGAATTTAAGTTAGAGAAAGTTATCTTTGTAAGAGGTTCTTTTTGAGAGTTGCCTTGTACTCTTCTTTATAATATTATTGAGAGCTTATTAGTGGATGTAACCCACATTGGGTGAACCACATTATATCGGTGTTGTGTGTGTGTTTGCTTAGATCTAAATTTTATTTCATATGTCTTTACTACTATGATTTTGAGGAATGAATTCTATGTTGTATTTCATTACAGAATTAATCACTAGTTCTTAACAACTGGTATCAGAGCTAGCTTTAGTGGATTTGCTAAAGTGGTGAATCATAGGGAAAGATATTAGTTTAAGTGGGAGCTATGATAGATAATGATAGATCTAGAGTTTAAAAATTTAATGGATAAAATTTTAGATTGTGGAAGATGCAAATGGAGGATTACTTGTTTCAGAAGGATCTTCATATCCCTTGTATGGGGAAAACATGCCAACCTTTAGGTATGAATAAATAAGATTGGAATGTGTTTGATAGGAAAGCAATGGGAGCCATATTGTTTTATCTTGGATATTTAGTTCCCTCTAATATTTTAGAGGAGATTATGGAATTTGGTTTGATGAATAAATTAGGGGAGTTATATGAAAAACCTTATGCCTCTAATAATATATTTTTGATGAAAAGGTTATTTAATTTGAAAATGGTTCTGTAGCTGACCATTTGAATGATTTTAATATGGTTATGATTATGCTAACTTTTTTTGGTATTAAATTTTAAGATGAATTTAAGGCTTTATTGATTTTGTGCTCCTTACTTAATAGTTGGGATAGCTTGGTTATGGCTATGAGTAATGTCATGCTTGTTAAGGGAAGTTTGAAGTTGGAGGATTTTATAGGTGTGATTCTTAGTGAGGAAATGTGAAGGAATAGCACCAGGGAATCATTTTTAGGGAATGTTTTGATAGTGGAGACTAGAGGGAGACAAAAGGACAAAATTAAAGGAAACTATGGAAAGTCAAAGGGTTGGGGAAGATCTAAATCTAGAGTCAAGATGGTGTGTTAGCACTATGGGAAAAGTGGACACACAAAGAAGGAATGTTGGGAACTTTGGGACAAGAAGACCAAACATGAAGAGACCAAGGTGGTAAATATGAAAATAGGTAATATTCATTAGGATGCTTTAATTCTTTCTTTGGATAATGTTGTTGAATCTTGGGTATTAGATTCAGGGGCTTCTTTTCATGCCACCCCACATAGGCATCATTTTATTGATTATGCTCAAGGATATTTTGGACATGTTTATCTTGGTGATGATGAACCATGCAGTATAGCAGGGAAAGGCTATGTATAGGTGAATATGTAGAATGAAAACACATGGCTACTAAAGGATGTTAGGCATGTTCCATAGTTAAGGTAGTATTTAATATCAGTGGGGTAGTTGGATAGTGAGGGTTGTTTAGTGTTGTTTACAAAAAAACTCTTGGAAAGTTACCAAGGGTGCTCTTATGGTTTTGAGAGGTAATAAAATTAGAACTTTGTATTTGACTAGTAGTGTTGATCACTATAATTTAATTTCTACAAATGGAGATGCAAATTTTTTGTACTACAGGCTCAGTCATATGAGCTAAAAGGGCATGGATATCTTGAAAGACAAGTTACAAAAATTGAAATAGGTTGATTTGGACTTCTTTGATGATTGTGTGTATAGGAAGCAAAATCATGTTATTTTCTTGAGGGTTGGACCTACGAAGAAGGAGAATAAGTTAGATTTGGTTCACTCAAATTTATGGAGACCATCTTAGATATCTTCTATTGGTGGTTCAAATTATTATGTTACATTTATTGATGATACAACTAGGAAAGTTTGGGTTTATTGCATTAAGACGTCTAACATATTTGAAATATTCAAGAGATGGAACGATTTAGCTGAGAATGAAATAGGTCTCAATTTGAAATGTCTCGGGTTAGACAATGGAGGTGAGTATTATAACAAAGCATTTGATGATTATTGTTCATATAATGGAATTTATCAGCAAAGGATGGTTCCATGGACACCACAGGAGAATGGATTGTTAGAAAGGATGAACAAGAAAATCATGGAACATGCCAGGAGCATGAGGTTATGTGTAGGGTACCCCTAATGTTCTGGGTAGAAATAGTTAGCACAATAGTATATCTAATTAATAGAGTACCTTCAGTGCCTTTGGATGGAGGCATACCTAAAGAATCTTAGTCTAGTAAGAAAGTTAATTATTCTTTTCTTAGGGTCTTTGGATGTGAGGCATTTTTTTATGTTACCAAGAAATATAGGACCAAGTTAGAGGTTAAGTCTAAGAGATGCACCTTTATTAGTTATGGTGAGGATGACTTTGGTTTTAGGATTTGGAGTCTTAGAGACAAGAAAATATTTTAATCTAAGGATGTTGTCTTTCAATAAAAAGTCATGTATAAGGATCAACTTTAGGAACAAGAAAAAAAAGAGTACACAGTGTTGGATGATATTATGAATGGTAAGGTCTCCAAGGAGATAGTTCAATAACCTCATACACAAGAACCCCAAAATCCTATAGTAAGAAGGTCTTCTAGGGTAAGAAAAACTCTTGAACATTTTCCCCCATCTTTGAGTTATTTTTTACTTACTCAAAGTGGATAACCAGAAAGTTTTGAGGAAGTAATGCAGGTGAATTTTAGGGAGAAGTGAGAGCAAGCCATGGAAGAGGAACATAATTCTCTCATGGAGAACTAGACGTGGGATTCAGTGAAGCTACCCAATGGAAAGAGAGCATTGTAGAATGAGTGGGTATACAAAATCAAAGAAGAGGATGGAGGAAGGAAAAGGTATAAGGCCCAGATGGTGGTCAAGGGGTTTACATAGAAGAAAGGTATTGATTTTGATAAGGATTTTTATCCTATTGTTAAGATTCCTTCTATTAGAATTGTGCTTGGTATAGTTATAGTAGAGAATTTGCACTTAAAATAGTTAGATGTGAATACTACATTCCTTCATGTTAATTTGGAGGAGGAATTATATATGGAGTAGCCATAGGGTTATGAGATTGAAGGAAAGGATAAATTTGTGTACAAACTAAATAAGAGCTTTTATGGCCTAAAATAAGCTCCATGACAATGGTATAGGAAGTTTGACAATTTTATGTTGGAATAGATTTACTGCAGGTGTCATTCTGACCATTGTGTATGTCAAGATATTTGAGGATGGAAATTATATTATCCTATGCTTGTATGTATATGGCATATTAGTTTCAAGAAAGAACATGCAACAAATTCAATTACTCAAGAAGTAGCTTGGTGATTCCTTTTCTATAAAGGATTTGGGTACAGTGAAGCAAATCCTTGGTATGAGGATAACTAGGGATAAGAAGGAGAGGAAGTTGATCTTATCCCAAGAAGAGTACAAGAAAAAATGTTTGGAGAGGTTTATTATGTAGGATGATAAGCCAGTTGGAACTCCTTTGGCAAGCCATTTTAGATTATCAAAAGAGCAGTGTCCTAAGATAGAAGAAAAAAGCTAAAGATGTCCAAGGTACCTTACTCATCAATAGTTGGTAGCCTAATGTATGTTATGGTTTGTACTAGGCTAGATATTTCCCATGTAATGGGAGTAGTAAGTAGGTACATGAGTATTCCAGGTTATGAACACTGGAAAGCAATGAAGTGGATTCTTCAATATTTGAGAGGAACCATGGGTACAACATTATGTTTTAGTGGATTAGATACTACTTTGCATGGTTATGTGGACTTGGATATGGTTGGGTATGTTGATAGTAGGAGGAGTACAATAGGATGTATATTTACTATCGAGGATACAACAGTTAGTTGGATTTATTGGATATTAAAGGTTGTGGCTTTATCAACCATAGAGGTTGAGTATGTTGCTACTATAGAGGCTTGCAAGGAGATGATTTGGTTACAATATTTAATGAGTTGGGGTATAAGTAGGAAGTTAGGATATTACATATACACTTATCCAATAACTTTGTTTTCCACTCAAGGATGAAGCACATATAGTTACAGTATCATTTCATCAAGATAGCTTTGGAGGAAAACATGATGAATCTAGAGAAGATACATATGAACCAAAATCATATAGATATGATGACCAAGGTAGTCACATTGGAGAATTTGAGGTTATGTTCATCTTTCAATGGTCTTCATGAAGATCATGGAGGAGTTTTTAATTTTGTTCAAGGAGGAAAAAACTCCAAGTGGGACATTGTTAAATATGGAGCCTGTTTCAACCCTAAGGTAAAAATAAAATTACCAGAAGTGGGTGTGATCTAAAGTGTTGAGATAATTAGGGAATTATGTGGTGGAAACCTCCCTTTTTTTGCCTTATTTTGTGGGTATATGGTTATCTCTATGGTTAAGGCACATTTTTCAAGGTATTTTGAAAATTATTAATAGGGGTGAGGGGTAACACATTACTTATTGCATTTTTCATCTCATTTTGAGCTCTATAATTCTCTCTTCGATCGGTGTGATCAGGTTTGAGGTGTAGCTTAGTATCTTAGGAATTCTAGAGAAAGTTATCTTTGTAAGAGGTTCTTGTTGAGAGTTGTCTTGTACTATTTTTTATAATATTATTGAGAGCTTCTTGGTGGGCATAGCCCACATTGGGTGAACCATGTTATATCAGTGTTATGTGTGTATTTGCTTAGATCTAAATTTTCTTGCATATATCTCTATTGCTATGATTTCAAGGAATTAATTTCATGTTTCCTTTTATTTCAGAATTAATAACTTATTCCTATCACATTTATCCTCTTTAACACTCGTCGTAGATCTTTAATATCACAAATTTGGCTAAGTATAGAAACTTAGTGAACTCTGTCTAAGAGGCCAACTTTGCACCATTATAAATTTTACTACGCTCAATATCTAGATCTAAAATTTAAACCACGTGATCACCTATGATAGGGTAATCCATCCATGTATCAAAATGATCCTAAAACCTTCACATGTGTGAAATATTATGTCATCAAACTACTTATTTAGCCTTAGCTACCAAGATGACTACTTAAGCTGAGACATTCATATGACTATTCTGATGAATTTCATTCACTTCTATAATATATATAACCACCATAACATCCCATAGGGTGTCTGGAGCATAACCATACCTTCAATATCATCCATCAATTGCTTAACTAATCAAACACTTTCCAAACCATCAATCTGATCACTTTGTCATTAATGCACTATGAATCATGACCAAACTTGACATCAATAGTCCAACCTAACATCAATGACCATGCTCAATAATCTCCTCCTTTGTCATTGATGTAAAAATACCCTCAAAATGAATTCATTTGAATAATTACTTCATTTAAACTCCTTCATTATGATCTTTCTCCCCCTTTGACATTAATGACAAAGGGTTTCTTCCTCAGCATGCCAATAATCATTCCTAAAAATCATGTGTGCATTTAAATAATATTTAAGATGCTCAACATAATTACATACTTTTAAGCATATGAATTAATTACTACCCCTTTGACATGTACCAATCTAAACTTGGACTTCTCTAATCTTTGGACCAGATAAATTACTCACAAACCTTAGAAATCTCCCCTTAACATCAAGCTCCATCTCATGTCATCTACTCTTTGACATATATCAATATAAACTTGGGATTCTCTTATCCTTGGACTTGTCTACCTATAAAACTCACAAGTTCCCTTTGCTCATGAATGAAGATTCAATACCTTGTTAAAACATATGACTTGGTTTGATCAAGTCATCATATCAATCTTCTTTAATTCACAACTATAGCAGTCTTCTTCATATCTCAACCATGACTAGAACATATCACATATACTCCCCCTCACATCATGCACATCTTCTTCAAGACACTCAAGATAACTAAGTTAGCTTCCCCTTAGCCAAACCAATCTTTAAATGATATTATTTTCCTCAAACATCAACTAAATCTCAACTGGTTACCACCATTCTTCCTCTTTCTTGTCAAGTGTCTCCTTGAAGCTTAGATAGAGACACCCTGACCCATAATGTCATAGAACAATTTGAAACCAAGAATTTCCCATAACTCCTCATATTACTTCTCCTCCTTGGTCATCTGATACTGATAGTTCTTCTTTTTCTTAGACTTAAGAGAAGCAACTTGATCATCCACTACAATATTATCCTTTTCTTTTAAGAATGAATTGATACATGGAGAGAGAGAAATTTCATGACATACATTTTCATCTAAATAAAGAACCTTATCACTAGGCATTGACAACTAATGTTATTTTCATGACACTTGCTCAACAACAATAGGATGTTCCCTTGGATCCATACATCCCTTAGAACTATCCTCAATAAGCACTTGTGTATTTTATTTGAGCTTTACTTGAACTAAATTTTGATTTTCCTTTTCTACTTGGACAAATGGCACATTCTCTTGGCATTCCTAAACCTTCTTCATGTATGATTCCTCTTTTTCTTTAGCATGTAGTCCACCTTGATCTTTCAACTCAACTAAACTATTTTTCTTAGTTTTCACTTCCTTAGGTTTCCATACCAAGGATTTACCTTTCTTGAGCACTCTAGGATGTCCATGCACCTTATTATGACTTGAGATATTACTTTTACAATATCTTGAAATATGACCAACTTGATGAAAATTGAAATAAATAACTTCATACCTTTTGCTTGATGAATATTATGAATCTTAGCAAACATGCCATCTTATCTCTTAGGTTCATTATGCTCAAGCTTGATTATCTTAGGTCTCCATACCTAGGTTAGTCTTTTCACATGCATTCTAGGGTAGAATCTATCAATATGTCCCATGTCATGACAATTATATAATACTACATTATTCATACCTCTAGTTGACCAACCTATGACAAGCATAATAAGGACCATTAAAATATTTTTCATACCTCATGGCACTTGGCTACCTAATGGATATTTTCTTATTGATCTTGGTGTTTGCATCCTTATTTTCTTGAGATGACCTCTCTTAATCTTTCTCAATATTGTTTACCTTGACAATAAATTGCTCATATTCATCCTTAAATGAATCTATCTTGGTTTTTAATTGAATTTTCTCATCCTCTTTATCTCTCATACTTAAACTTGTAGCCTCTAACTAAATTTTGAGAACTTGGATAGTCTCCTTATCCCTATTAGCTTCTTTATCCATGTCATCCTTCATTCTACATGTTTTCTTGTCAATAATCTTTATATAATCAATATTTAACTTTAACTCATCATGCTCACCTTGCTTTGAACTCAAATTAACATTTAACTCTTCTAATTGAGTCTTAAGATGTCTACATTCTTCCTCTTTTGAACTCAAATTTGTCTTTATAACCCTTGATTGATCCTAAAAAATGTCAATCTTATCTTTATCATATTTTGATCTTGAGCTTGTATTCAAATATTCTATATACTTATTGAGCTTGATGCACTCATCCTTATTAGCCTTATAGATGTAGGCCATGATCTTATTCTGATCATAATCACTCAACTTACCTTTGTACTTATCAAAAAGTGCCTTGAGCTGATTACACTTTTCTTCACTTGATTTTAGACATGAATAAGTAACCACCACTTGAGCCTTCAACTCTTGATTTTCTTTCTTCAAAATTTTATCCATATTGTACCTTGGATCACCTTCAAGTGGTTAAACTTGCAAAGGTTTTGCTCTGATACCAATTTTTAGAGGTAGAATTACTAAGGGGGTGAATCAATGATGCAAGATAATCCAATTCAATTCCAAACTCTTAAACAATAAGCATACATCAACTTGATCAATTAATATAAACATGAAATCACATACATCCAAAGCATACATAAGATCATACATCACATAAACACATCATATACGTGAGAAACCCTCTTGGGGGATAAAGCCCACTAAACCCTACAAGATAGAATACAATACTATAAAATAAGATCCAAAATTTAGACCAGCACAAAATGATCAAGGAACACCCATCCCTTATTTTAATGAGACACTAATCCCACAAGGAGATACTACCCCTATCTAGCTGAGCACCCATAACAACTAGACCTTTAAAAAGCATTATCTTGCAAGGAGGAACCAACCCCCTAGGAAACTAAGCACCCAATTAGCTACTTAAATAGACCACCTCTAATACCTATTTCTACTTCTTCAACTGATGATGATCACCTTTGTCTGCATTCTTTACCTCTAATCTCTCTTAAGCTACCTCTAGGGCTAACTTGCTCAAACTGCCTCTTCTAGGCTCATTAGGTCCAATGACCTATGTGTCCTCTTACATAAATTTGATCAGATAAACATGTGTGATATTTTCACACTTTTATGGTCCTAATTCACTAATATATTCTATTTCAAATGTTTTCTTCTTTTCTTGAATCCACACTCACACAACTAGCACAATTAGTCCAAAAACTTATACCACTCTCTTCCTTTAACCCATATTGGTTGGACAAGATTATTTACATATTTTAAACACATTTTAAATAGGTCCTTATACACATTAAATTTAATAACCACACACTCCTTAGGTTTTCCAATACCTCATTAGGCCCAAACCACCATTAGGTCTTTGTGAGACCTAAAATAATTAGGCCTTCATACTCACACATTACATATGAGACTTACTTGGACCACCTACATCCTTTATAAATTATTTTAACACATAAAACCTATATCCAATATACCCTTGATTAATTCCTCATGGTTTCATTCCACTTGGAACACCAACTCAACACTCGAACCTACTAATTAGGTCTCTTTGATCTTTAGTCCTTTATACACAGAAAACACAGTCTCAAACTTCTAAAGTAACTGCTCAAATATTTCACATAGAAATATGATTGTAAAACATGGATAAACTATTTGTTACCTATATAAAATTTCCATGTGTCTTATACACTTCAACATAATCTCTAATCACTCAATTCAACTCTCTTAGAATGACCACTCAGACTAGTCACATACAATCAAAATATAGTTATACTATTTTGACTCTTCATATCTAATCAAGGGTAAAATATGAAAATTAATGACTTATCATAATCCTTATAAACTTATATAACATCTATATAGTCCTTTTATTCCTTAAATATGCTCAAAACACCTTCAACTTACCTCTATAAGATGGTCACTCACATTGTCAGTGCATTCAATAAACACAATCAACTTCTAAACCTTTAATTGTTAAAACCTCCAAAATCCATATAGATATTATTTATGGAGTATAAATTACTCTAAAAATTAAATTTCATCTTGAAATATCAAGACACTATCAATAACACTTCAATTATCTATTTTGAGTCACTTGCAGAACATGGTCAAACACATAGTCAAATTTGGATAATCAAGGTTAGGAGGCTTCAAATGAGATTTTGGGATTAAAATAGTCCTAATGAGCATGTCATATATAACATCATGAAATAAATTCTAGTATCATTTAGTATAAATCAAAATACAATTGAAATATTTAACTAATCTAAGCATGTGTACTCAAAATGAGCTAGACAAAGGAATTCAATTATAACGGGAAAACAACACATTTTATACCTTTGTTATCCTCTTGAAAATTTTGGATGATCTTGGATGGGAAATATTTATAAAGGTGGGTTGAGATGCAAAGATAATTCGGTAGCATCTCCCCTTACAAGTGGATGATTTGGCTGGATACTTGATGATGTGGGTTTAATATTTGATTCATAATTTAATAGCACTTTGTTTCATAAATAAACATGTTAAGAATTGAGATTAACCCTCTATTTATATCTTGGTTGATTGATGTGGACCATTGGATGAAGATCCAAATCACTAGATGATAAGAGGTCTTAAATCTCATTTAATGCCATGTGTGGAGTGTGTAAGAGCATATAAGGAAATCCACACATAAAATTTTTGAATGTGTAATATCATGTCATATACCTTGCTTGCACACTTTTATCCTTGAATTTAATTTTCCTTGAGAAGGACACTTTGACTTTGGAATATGAGTTTTTTTTAATTTTCAAGTGGATCTTTTGATGGTATCATAAGTTTGAGATGGAAAGTATGATTTATTAATTTATGTAAAAATAATAATTGTGCATTCCATAATTTTCCATTATTGATGAGATGAGTTAATTAATAGATATTAATTAACTAATATGATTATATTACAATAGGATAAATTAAAATGTTTATTTTATTCAATGAATCAATTAACTCAAAATGATGTTATAAATTGATAATTTGAATCAGGATGCGTTTTACATATTTTTTTACATGATACAGTGAAAAACCATGTTTAATGATATATCATTGTGATTCAAGATAAAAGTGATGATTGGATTCATGCTTTTGGGTGATCTAAATAAATTGGAGTGAATTTTCACAATAATGTAAGAAAGTGGATATCGAAGGGGAATATGAATGTCTACATCTAGGATATAAAATCCTATGATTCCTACTCCTTGGTAAAACTCCTTATGTCTCATAACAACCATGGTAGGCCCCATTATAGGAATGAAATACAATTTTTTCATTAGTTTGGAAAAACATATTTTCTTGAAGACAGATTCATTTTAGATGAAAAAATTGAAGACTCTAATCATTCTCAAATTTATAATGATGTGCTTGAAATCTATTTTCAAAATAATAAATATCCTATGCCCAAATCCATCATGTGTAATATTAGTAATTATAAAGGCAATGACCTTCAAATCCATGAATAAGGTCTTGTAGAATAGATATTTATCAAATCAAACAAAGAACATCAAGGAATTGGATACAAACTACTTAGTATTGAGTTACATAATCACATCAATGATTCTTACACAATGTCTAAAGAGTCCTCTTAGAAATCTAAACAGGTTCTATTCATAGCTACTACGAGGAGCTTTCATCCACAAACCTTTTTCATAACAATTATTTTAACCCTTAAATTCCAATATCCTTAAATAATTACATGGGACCAACAAAATCCACCCTCACTTGACCATTTCTACAATGATGAAGCAATTATTGAATTCATGGGACTCAAGGTAAATATTCTAGCAGGTGATCATAAAAAAAAAATTACCATCAATTTGGATAATTTAGAATATTTTGGGGAATAGGTATAACTTCACATTCATAAGGAGGATACTCATCATAACATCAAATTTTAATCCCCTAATGAAATTTATCTAAGTCACTATCAAATGAAGACAATATAAATAAAAAATCCATAAATGAGGAACCTAGTCTTCCTCCCCCTCCTACACAGTTTTAAAATGAGTCCATATTGTCGATGTGAGAAACCATGGATGTAAATATTGGCATGGATGAAGAACCTAAAATTTGAAACTTGAAACATATCTTATTCTTGTAGAGTAATTACTTTTAACCATCCTTCTCAAAGAATTTTTAGATATATTTTCATGGTCATACATAGATATGCTTGGATTGGACCCATCGCTTTAAGTGCATCACATTGTTGCCCATATATATGATAAACCCATAAAAAAAACACTAAGGAAAATGTATCCTAAGGTAGCACTACTTGTGAAATAATAATTTAAAAAATAATTGGAGGTAGGTTTCATTATACTTACTGACTATTCAAAATCGATCTCCCATATAGTTCCCATTAGAAAAAATCAATAGGTATGAGGTATACACATAATTTTGGGATTAAAAAAATATTTTCCAAATGATAACTTTCCACTCCCAAACATTAATATGATTGTAGACTCCATATAAGGTCATGAAATGTTCTCTCATGGATGGTTTTTTGATCTATAACCAAATCAAAATTGCACCCAAAAACCAATGCAAATCAAAATTAATTACATCTCATGGCATATTTTATTACCAAGGCATATTTTTTAGTCTCAAAAATACATGGGCCACATATCAAAGTGAAATGATAGAAATCTTCCAAGATATGCTTCATGATATTGTAGAAAACTATGTAGATGATATCTTGGATAAATCTAAAATAAGGATAGATCATCTAATCATGCCACACAAGATTTTTGAAAGGTTGATTTAATATAATATTCATCTATATCTTAAGAAATGTGTTTTGGGATCACATTAGGAAATCTCTTGGTTTTCATTATATCATGAATAGGCATAGAATTATATCTATTAAAATTTAAAGCTATAATAAACATGCCTCCACCATGAAATCTTAAATAGCTTTGCAGTATCCAAGAAAATATTCAGGCCATTCATAAATTCATATCCAAACTTACTAATTAATGTCATCCATTTACACATCTTAAAAAGGACTCCACCTTTAATTGGAATGAAGAGTGTCAACGAACATTTGCTAGTCTAAAGCAATATTTATCCAATCCTCCAATTATAATGTCATCTACTCTATGTAACCCATTATTATTATTATACATTTCAGTTACAAAACATGCTCTAGGGGCACTCTTAGCACAACATGATGAACAAGGGACTAAGAGGGTAGTTTGTTACTTAAGCAAGACTTTGGTATCTTATGAAATCAATTATTCCACCATTGAAAAAACATGTTTAGAATTTTTTTATTCCAAAAAACTTAGAAATTACATGCTTAACAATCAAACTAATATCATTTAAAAATTGATCCACTTAAGTAACTCCTTTCCAAATTAGATCTTACAAGAAGGATGGATAAATGGGATATGTTGCTCAATGAATTTGGCATTATGTATGTGAATCAAAAAGCTATTAAAGGCCAAATTATTGAAAACAAATTAGTATAATATCCCTTAATAGATAAAAAAACCATTAATCATGGACTTTCTTGATGAGTCTATTCTATCTTTAGAATATTCTTCACACTAAAATTTATACTTTGATGGCTCCTTCACTAATCATGTATCAAGGGGTGGGTATATTTCTCATTATTCCATAAGGTGTTCCTATCCTAAAATCATTTTGAATAGGATTCCCTTTTACCCAAAAAAATATATATTATGAAGCTCTTATTTTTAGTTTAAAATTAGCCATTCAATGGGGTATAATAAATGGTAATTCACAACTTATCATCAAACAAGTCAATGATAAATATCAAGCCATAGATGATAACTTTATTCCTTAAAAATGAATAGTTGAAAATTTGAAATATTCCTTCTAACTATTCAATTTGAGCAAGTTACTTTTGTAAAAAATAAATCATTAAAGACAATGGCTACAATCAGTTCCCTTCTCAACATGCATCCAAACACCAATCAAAGCCACTTCTTAGTTAAACACTTAATGACCCCAACATATGAGAGCCTTTATTTTAAAAGGTTTTGTGATATTTTTTTCATGATTCCCCTTGGTATCAAGACATCTACATGTACCTACATGACAACAACATACCTCCCAATCTATCCCATAACCATAAAAAATCATTTACCCAATGTGACTCTTGTTTTACACTCCTTAGTAACACCTTCTACTATAGAGGCTAAGATGGAACTTTGTTGTGATGTTTAAATTATGACAAGGCTTCCATATATATCAAGGAGGATCATGATGGAATTTATGGTGGACATGCTAGTGGCATAGCCTTTACTAATTAACTTCTAAGAGATGGATGTTATTGGCCTATAATAGAAGTTGACTCTTGTCACTATGTCAAAAAGTGTGTAACATGTCAAAAATGGGGATCGTATTCATAATCCATCATAAGATTTAAATCTTATTTCCAATCTATGGCATTTTTCCATACTAGGGCTTGATTTCATTAGTAAAAATCAACATAATTATTTTGATGACCATAAACACATCATAACTACCACTGAATACTTCACCAAATGGGTGAATGCAATCCCAATTACCTACATAGTTGGCAAACAAATATCTAAGTTTATCTTAAATCATATAATTTTCCATTATGGTATTCCATCCACTATCATTTAAGATAATGGTAAGTATTTCAAGAATAAATATGTAAAATTCCTTTTCCATCAATTTCATATCAAACATAAATGGTCTACCCCATATTATCCACAAGAATGTCCAAGCAGAGGCATCAAACAAGAATATCCTTAAAATTCTAAAAAGGGTAGTCAATGATGCTAGTGATAATTAAAATTTCCAACTTTATCTCACCTTATGGGATTATTGCATAAGTATTCATACACCCATAAGTCAACCCCTTACTCCCTTGTATATGGTATCGAATCTATTTTACCAATTGAGATTGAGTTACCCTCATTACGTATTTCCTTGAATAATTTAATAAATTATGAGGAATATAGAGCTTCAAGGTTGCATGAGTTATACCTTCTATATGAGAAAATACTCCATGCACTCGATCACCTTAATGCATATCAAAATTGGCTTCTCCATGATTAAAATAAGAAAATCAAAGCCAGGGAGTTTACAATTAGAGATCTAGTTTTGAAATATAATAAAAGTAAAACCAAAATTAATCATGATAAAAATTCAAATTTGAACTTAACTAGTTGGGTCCTTATATTATCATATCCAAGTATGGATCGGGGGCATACAAATTAGTAATCGAAGATGGTTATGAGCCTATGAACATCATGAACCTCAAGTAATTTAATGCTTAATGGCTTGAGTGTTGTTTGCATGTTAAAAAATAAAAAATATAAAAGAGGAAAAAATCATCCAAAAGGGAAAACCATTTCTATGGTTCTTTGGGAAAGTACCATGGTGAAAACTATATTTTTAGCACCGTGTGTAGTATATATTATATATAAATATCCATTTTACTTGGGTTCATCCTTTGTTTATACCATCCCTACTTCACTTATCCAATTGTACAATTACCATCTCCAATTTCGCTAAAGTCATCATATCCTTTGTCAAATCACCTACTATTTTTGGTTGGTTTGTCCTTGATGAATATATGAATGAATTTTTTACCCATGTTTCATAAAAATCTTGGTACACATACATCTACATCCATACAAGCAAGATAACATTGTCACCTATTATCATGGTCTCATGAAGCTTGGGCACATGACTTCCACTTCATGAAATCCTTAGAAATATGTTCCTCCCATCCCTAATAAACACCCAATCATCTACATTCCTAATTATAGAACTATTTTTCCTTATGTATATAGTCTAGTTGTTAACACATAAATCTTCAAAAACTCTTTAAAATATATTTTTTCAAAACATCTAAAAAATTATAAAAATTCAAAAATCATTTGTTCTTAGTTTGGTTAGAATCCCTTATCATACCATATGTAGATCATTATTGCATTATCAGGCCCTATCATTCCCACATCTACCCCTGGCATATATCCTTGCTTAGGGGAAAATAAGGCTATCTTTATCATTATTAGCACCTCTAAAACACAAAGGGTTTTTAATCTTAGCAAAATATAAACCAAAAATGTTTTCTTACTTACTTTTTGTATATACTTTGTGTGTTTGTTTGATTACTTACTTTTGTTTGTTTGCTTACTTAATTTTATTTGTTTGCTAATTTATTTTTGTGCATTTACTTGTTTGTTTATTTTACTATTTAATTAAAAATAATAATTCGAGACATTTTATGAATTGCAATAGTGTTATCATGATTTTTCAGATCATGGTGAACCATCTCATGTTCTAGTGTTTATGTCAGTCCTTACATGATATTATGATACATCATCATGGTCTTCCATAGCATTGATGCATATTGTCATACATAACAGAAAAATAAGGTTTAACAAACCGTGTTTAAACTCCATGCAATAATAAGTGGTTATTTACCTAATCCAAATCATTACATTATCCTTCAACATACATCACATCCATAACATAAATAAAATATTTCTAATACTAATTGTCCAACTTAAAATTCATTCAAATTACCCATAGATAAATTCCTAAATAGCTAATTGTGCTTCATCAATAATCCAAAATTAATGTTAAGCCATACATCACATATTCACATATATCTACCAAAAACTATCAAAATCCATGTTATTCAATCACATTCTCTATCATCATTAATCTTATGCAGTATGTTACCTTCTTGAGTTTTTTTTGTGCATGAATCAACTAAATCAAATCAACCATCCAATCCAATCCCACAACTTTTCAATGGAATTTATTACCCCCACATGTGTCTCCTTACATTTATCATTACTTGGGGGATATCAAAGTGTTTAACTTATCTTGAGATATATCATTCCCAATCCAATCTTTGCATATATCATTGCTTGGGGGAAATCAATCTATGATAAAATCTAATCAAAGAGTGCAAACATTAGCTAAAATGGGTTAATTACAGCCATGGTTCAATGTCATTCATCTATAGCATCCATACCATCATCTATATGAATATCCATCATCATCCTCATATCCATATCCTTTCCATTTATCACATCCTATTGTCTCCAAACCAAGTCTTTCATTCATTTTTATCATATTTCATAAACCTATAAAATCCTTTTATTCTCCATTACAAATCCAATTAATCAAATTTCTTCATTTATATTGGAATATATATTTCCCTCTTTAACACTCATAGCTTATCAACAGGATATATCCTTCTCACATCTGATCCCATGCATATATCATTACATGGGGTATATCCAAGCAAGCAACATATCTTAGGAAATATCATTTGTAAAATATACTCCTTTGCATCTATCTACTTGGGGAAAATCATCTTAAACACACATAATATCATGTAATAATTTCATTACGAATGGTAATCTTGTTTATCATGGTATCAGTCACACCATTTTCTTGTCTATCTACTCAAACAATCGTTAATCATTTTTTTCATTTTGAGCCCTTGTCCACATCCTTTCTCCTTACATGACCTCTTGAGGGGGAATCTACCTACCTAATCACTCACTCAATCTGCTTGGGGCATCTTCTCACATCTATTTCCAATCTACTTTTTGTTATTCTTTGAAAATGTATTTCTTATTCTAGTTGTAATACTCTTTTAAAGAGGAGATAATGTAGACACCTAAATTATGTCACATTTAGTGTCATAATTAACTTCACTAAAATTGACATAAGTACTCGATTTATTTACTAACTCACCATTATAATTATTTATTATATCCTAAGTTCACTAAGATCATTTTTTCTATTGTAGAAATTGAGTGTGTTGTCTTTAGTTTATTTCAACCAAGTGCAAGCATGGGATATTTCTTTTGCACTCAACATTTTAACACTCAGCTACATCGGCATTAATCCACATAAGGCATAGGCTTTATGTTCTCACCCTAAGTATAATATAGAAGGAATTGGGCCCCGTATTGGTCTAGTTGTGACATGGAATGAGAGTTAAATTAGGGTACTTGATCAATTATATGAAATCTTTAGGTAGATCCATAGGTGCAAGCCTTTCATGGACTAAGACTAGTGTTATATGGGAACAAGTATTTTGAGGCCTAAGCTTAGTGTCATATAAGCAATTGAAGGTTCAAAATGCTACTTTCACTCAAACTAATCATGCTATACATGTGCTCCTAATAATTATAGGAACACTTGGCACATAACCTATACTCATTCTCTATACAAAATAAAGATGACATCATGAAAGTTTATAGGGACTCCATTAAAGATACAAACCAATAGTATGCATGAACATTTCTTAACGTAATTGATATATGACATTACAACCATTACTAATTCTAATATCAATATAAAATATGTGTAAACTAAGCATATTATGTGTTAATGTAGAAACCTTCATCATTAATTATAGTTCAAAATGGAGTATATGTTCAGATCATAACACTAAAGAAACTAGAGGCTCACAAGCAAGCTTGGGCACATATAGATGGATCGTTTATGGCTTCCATGTTATTCCTAATCCTAATGGTTTTTGAATCACTATCTATATAGGATTCATTTCTCTAGAGCTATACTATAATTCTTTATCTCTCTACTTCATCTAGCTTGAGATCCTTAAATAGCTTTTAGGATCATTTTCTTTAGGGTAGAAGGTGCATGTTGAGTTTTGAGATGGATCTTGGTCACCATAGTTATTGGTTCCATGACTCCATGAAGTTCTTACTATCATCACCATATCTTGTCAATCCTAGAGATTCCTTTAAAATCCAAGAGATAGTTAGTTGCCTGCTAGCTAGTGTAAGATATGTGTTAAACCCTCTAGCTAGAGTTAAAATGCCAAAGGTTTAACCACTACACAAAATGATTCCTTCATGCCTAGGTGGATTTCATGTTTACATGAATCCTTAACTTAACAAGCTATGGAACTAACATCACCCCATACAAAAACTTTAGTCCATACTCAAACTAGGTTGTCAAACTCTTAGGAGCATAGAAATTAGGTGCATTCTCCTTGAGTTTAGTGTTGCATTATTTAAATCCCTTAATGGTGAGCTTGATTTCTTAAATTTTGATATATATCTTGAAGGATGAAGTAGTTAGTGTAAGCACATATGTTTTCTCTATTTCTTTCTATAAGTCCTCGACATTGACTTTTACCTTTTCCACACTCCCATCTTGGATCATTCCTTGCTCATAAGCCTTAGTCTATAGAGAAAAAAAGAGTGCTTCTAAGTTATATTATTGATCTTTGATCTGGTAGATAATTGAATTAATGATTCCCATGATTTGGGCCTATTCTAACCTACTTTCCAAGTATACTTATGCCATCATCTTCTCCTTCTCTTCCTTTGCCTGCTTTAGGCATGCATCTATAACTAAGGATTGGTTAGAGAAGCTTAATAAAATGGTATCTACTGAATCTATGCCATCTTATAACTTAGTGAATAGGTATTCTACCTCTTGGATCTTATTATCTATATATTTATATAGCATGAAATTAGGATCTTCTTCTTCTTGCACTGGCTTAGGTTTTAACCTTGGAAACATCTGCTCTACCAACACACAAATTTTGTCAACCTATGAAAGGTTTGAAGTATTGATGCTAATTAGAAGAGATGGTTTAACTACCTCCACACATTCATAGATTTGTTTTAGCTTGAATTTGGTGGCATGTGCTTCATCCTTGGCTTTTTTTTGGATCCTTTTCCATTTTTTCACCTTACCATCATTGATGATGTTTTGGTGCACAACTTTTGTGGCCAACCTGATCAACACATTTATATATTGGACTGGGTTCATGATTTGAGGGTTAATAAGGATGGAGTATTTCCCCTCATTAGGCTATTTTAGAATTGAAGTGGATACCCTAGGCACCTCAAACTAGGGCTCATCCATGTAATGGTCTAGCGTAAATGAGAGTTATTTACACATCCTAGTTGTTGTTCCCAAAATTTGTCACTTGTTTTTGGGGACAACATATCAACTATTTTGGTCTTAAAGGCCAAAATGATCTCTTCCCTTCTCAAAAATGTTCTGAGTATTCAAATTATTCAAGTCTTCTTAGCTAAAGAACTCGCAGGTTCAACAGGCAGGCTTTCTCAGAAAGAAGTTCTAACACTTAGGCAATTTCAAGGCTAGTTTAATGCCGAGGTTCAATCAAAGGTCCATCGACGGGCTTCAAAAAAGTGGAATGAACCATTGAACCAATGAACCATTGAACCTTGAATTTTCACAAGTTCAAATTTCAAAGTGGTTCAAAGGTTCAAAAGGAGTTAAGCACTTCAAAGGATCTAGAAAGTTTGAAGACTTAGGCAAGTTCAAAGGTTCAATGACTTTAGCAGACATAAAGAAAAGAAGGCTTTAAATATTTTCAAAGGTTCAAACAGAAGATTCCAAAAGTTGTTCAAAGCAAAAGATTCTATAAGAATATTCCAATTAAATGGTTAAAATGATTGGTTCAACAAATACATTGAACTCATAAAAAGGACTAAGTGAACACGGCCCTTTGCAAGAAACATTGAACCGTCAACCACTGAACCACTTTGAACCATTGAACCATTGAATCGAAGCATTCCAAAGGTTCAATGTTCAAAGTGGTTCAAGCAAATAAGTGATTAGTGACATTCTCGTGGATGTCAAATATAGGGTATTGAAATATCCATTGATTTTCAAAGATGCACACCTGAGAATAAACTCAGTGACTGGCCAAAAAAGGAGCCAAAAGAGCTAGCTGAAAGCAAGAAGATATCCCTAAGAGCTGAAATCACCAAGGAAGGACAAAATGTGGCAAGGAAAGAGAGAAAAACTACAAGAAATCCAAAAATATCTATAGGAGAGTTATTTCCAATAGGTGAAATAGTCCACCAGGTGGACATCAGAGAGCGCAAGCATTCAAAGATAGCCTATTTTTTTGCATTAAGTAAAGATGAATGGACAGCCATGTAAGGATCATAAAGAAGACCAGACAACCCATGCTTAGGAGGATACATTTGAGATGATTCAAAACACCAAAGTCAAGGCCAATGACCTTTTCTAGAATGGCCCTCTCATAGGTATTCAAGACATTTAATTTAGCATGGGCCATTTTCATGAAAACCAGCACCTAAGTCTTTCTTAGAATGATATATATTGTAATCTCTCATTTTATGAAACAAAGATCTCTCTATTATAGAAACAAAACTCTACCTAAATTGAAAGGCATTACTAAGACTTTAAGCTTAGATTGTTAATCATATTTTGTTATTTGAATGAGAAAGCAAGTGACATTTCAGACTTTGCACTGAGATAGCTTGTGTTGTTTAAGGGATTGTTCTTATGTTTTCTGTTTCCTAAATACCATCTTGTCCTTTTAATTAAATAAGTAGAACTAGTGGAAGTAATCTAAAAGGTGTCCTGAAGTCAACTGTGGAAGACTTTGTGCTGCTATAATTATCTTTAGTGTGTGTTTTATGTTCCTATGTAAAGGATCTTGGGAAGACTTGTTGCCCCCATTATCCTTCATAATATTTTACTCTTTGGTAGTTGAGGTGGAGACTTTGTGCTATACTTCATTCTATTGTGTTATTATGCCCTATTTCAGTGAGGGAAGTAACGAAAGACTTTGTGATTTTGTGGGTTTCTCATGGTTACAATTACTACCAGGAAGGAATCTGGTTGTTGACTAAATATTACTTTTGAAAGAAGAGAAGTACCTTTAGCAATTACCCAAGATTTCTCCTTTGATCTGTGAACATCATCTCTAAAAAAAGAGAGATGGATGGTGTCATCCTACCCTGAGTGTTATTTTCAGCTTATATTTATAATATATTAATATATCATAGTTATAGGGAACCTCCCTTTAATGAGAGGAGAGATTTGTCCCCTTTTGATGTGGTTGACTTGCACATTTGGCTGATAAATCTCTCTATGTTGTGGTTGAAACACCTATTTTGCCCTCAATTAGCTGGTGACAAAATATTCACCCAAAAGTTTTTGGTGACTCTATTGGGGATCGAATGAGCTATTCCATTTCTTTTCCATCTCCATATCATTATCCATTTCCATTATATACTCTGATTTATGAAACCAGAGATTTTGGGGATCGAACATTTCATTGCTATTGTCTACTCTACCAGCTCCATGCCAATAGTTTTTGGTGACTCCGTTAGGGAAGAATGAGTAGTTTGGAGCCTCAAGCTCCAAGCTAAAGTAGGGCCAATTCTTTTCCATTTTTATTTTACAATCTGGCAGCTCCATGCTATACAAGAAGCTAGAAAGCTCAAGGTGTTGTTGACCCTATTTTTGAGTTGGTGCAATAGAGCAATTTTGATTTGTTTCCTCCATAACCTCACCTTCAATGAACTAGGAGTCTTCCTCCTACCAACACCAGGTCACCAATACAAGGTAGAGCTTCTTTTTCCTCTACTAGTAGAGCTTTACCCATACATACCCCACCAAGATTTGTTATCCCCCCTTTCCATAGTCATATAATGGTAGCTCAAGGCCCCTAGGGTAACTCTTTTATCCCACTCAATTTAACTCTACCTCTACCTAAGCTACCATGTATTTCAAGGAAGAATTTCCGTAAATTCTTTGGTGATGGGAGAGTTCATCCTGATAAACATATTATAGCCTTCAGCATAGCTTGTGGTGTGATAGGTGTGGAGTATGAAGACGTAGTAGTTAGGTTGTTCATAGAGAATTTACAAGGTGCTACTATAGACTAGTTCTACCATATGTAGGCTAGCTCAGTGACTGACTGGAACTCTCAAAGCCAAATTTGAAGCTAGGTTCAAGCCTGCAGAAGATGTGCATGCCCTACTGGCTTAGCTCACACAAATGAAGAAGGAGCCTCATGAACCAATGAGATATTTCATAGCCAAGTTTGACAAGATGAGGAATAGGATTCCTACAATTTCTCAGCCAACAGCTGAGAATCTCAAATGCTTCTTCATCAACTCTCAACTACCTGAAGTGTGTTTTCTACTGAGACATGCTAGCCACATAGACCTTACTGCAGTGGAAGATTTGGCTACTAAGGTGGAATATGACCTCATCTTGGTGGGGAAGATAAGGAGAGATCCTAATAGAGGTAAATCTTCTTCATCCTCTGAATATCCATCTATATGCACCACTGATCTAATGGTGCAAAAGTTGGAAAATGAGTTACTAGATCTCAAAAAGCAAATGGCACAAGGGATGTCTGCTCCTCCTTCATAATGAGATATACCAAGGAAGACATTCCCCAATAAGTCATACCAAGGCAACATTGCTAGGAATCAAGGGTAGCCAAATCATCTTCCTCCCCCTCATGGGAAACTTGTAATTGAAGTAGCTCCATCCAACTCAGCAGTTGGATACCTTGAAATATAATCAAATTTTTATTTCCAGTCTAAGTTGAACTAGGAAGATGGCACTAATCTCTTTGTGGAAGACCAAGATGAATCAGCTGGCGACTCCAACATTAGTTTCCTAAATTACCAGGATGAACCTAGAATTAAAGGTGAAGTGTTTGATGGATCATACATTGTATTCACCCGTTCCCAGAACCAGTTAGCCCAGCAAGTTGATAAGGAAAAAATAGAGGAGTGAGCTCAACTAGCAATTCCAATTGCTAAGTGGGGAACCACTTTGCCTTTTCAATCAAAGGACCCAGTGATCACTAAAAAGGTAAGTACGTCAAGTTTTCCTTTATCTTTTACTTCAAATTCATAGACCAGTACCACCCCTCCTAAAACTAGAAGGATGAACTTCCTTCCCCTATTCCTAATTAATTTTAGACGTTTGATATAATCGACCATGTAAATAAAACCAAAATTCAAATGTCTAAATTTGAATTCCTTTAATCCAACCCTGAGTAGTTGGATAAGTTGGTTCAATGTGTAAAGAATAAAACCATCCCTACGGGACTAGCTTTTCCAAAGGTGAGTCCCACATCCACCCGAAATAACCTTGTCATTACTCCTCCTACTACTTTTGAGAAGACAGAACCATTTTATATCTCCCTATTGATAAACAGTCATCAGCTGAATAATTGCATCATTGACTCAGGTGCATCTGACAATGTCATGCCTACTAAAGTGGTAGAATCTCTTGGTCTCACACTGACCAAGACATTTGGGAGATGTTTCTCCATGGAAAACAAACAAGTCCCTTTGGTGGGATAAATCAAAGATGCCCAGTTTACATTTGTGGCCTTTCCAAGAAAAAGAATTAAGATGACAGTCCTAGTGGCCGACATCCCAGCCTCCTACGGCATCCTTCTTGGTCAAAATTTTTGAAATGATGTTGGTGGAGAAATAATTATGGACCTATCTAAGGCAAGGATCCATATCAAAGGCATCATTCAGAGGTTGCTCCCTAAAAATGAGTCAAAGTACATTGCCACCCAAATGACAGCCCCCAAAGCTCAAATTTTGTTTGAGTCTTCAGGGGTAGGTAATTACTTCTTGACCAAAGAGGATGTTCATGTTTCAGTAGATGAAATTCCTATAGGTGGTGATCCAAGAATTGATTCAAATAAGATAGTAGAACTAATAAAGCACATTGCAGGTGTAGAAGGACCCTCCCCTCCAAACAAAGGAAAATTTGAGAAAGGAGTAGTTTCCAATGGCATATGGATTCTAGAATTTGATGGTAGTTGCTCTTCTACTAGTTTTGGAGCTAGGATTATTTTAATATCTTTGTAAGGAGATATTTTTCCTTGTGCTTATAAGTTATAGTTTAGCAACACCAACAACACTCTTGAATATTAATCTCTGCTACTCAGCATAAAGGCTACTCAAGATAAAGGTGTTAAGCTCCTTCATGCCAAAGGAGATGCTAAGCTGATCATTTTTTAGGTGAGGAACCTATATCAAACTAAGAATGAAATATTATGACATTATTGCAATTAGGTATGGGATTGCCTTGAAAGTTTTGATGCTTTCAATATTTTTTTAGTGCCCAGAGAGCTTCATAATTATGCAGATTCATTGGCTATCTCTGCAACCCTCATGGTTCTGCACAAAGACTTTGAAGAGCATAGTTACACTATCAAACTAGTCTTTTGACCAAGTGTACCTGATAATGCCAACCATTGGCAGGAGTTTGATGCTGACAATCAAATCATGTGCTTCATTAGACTAGAAGAGCAATGAACTATGATAATGGACCATACTGATGCATGTCAAAGTCAGGTAAAGAAACTCTCTGATAAGAGAGCAAGGATTCATGGTTTTCATATTAGAGATCCATTCTTGCTATGGGGCAAGAGGAGAGAACCAAAAGGAATGCATAGAAAATTTTATTCTTGGTGGAGAGGTCCATTTACTTATCATCGATTCTGGGGAGAAAATGGTTTCCTATTGAAGTATCAAGACAACATGCCCTTTTCACTACCTCATAGTGGGAAGCATCTAAAGCACTTCAATCTTTGAAGTATCAGATGACATCAATTGTACATATTTGTATTGTCTTTAGTTTTGTTTTATTTGGTTCATTTTGTTTTTTTTTTGTGCCTTTATTTTTGGGTAGCATGACTCCATAGCCCAATGGCATACATGAAGGCACTGAGATTCTAGATTCTACTCCCTTCAATTATTTTTTCAATCGATGGAAGTTCCCCAACTAGAGCCAGCTGTTGTTCCCAAAATTTGTCACTTGTGTTTGGGGACAAAATATCAACTATTTTGGTCCTGAAGGCCAAAATGATCTCTTCCCTTCTCAAAAATGTTTTGAGTATTCAAATTATTCAATTATTCAAGTCTTTGTAGCTAAAGTTCTTGCAGGTTCAATAGGCAGACTTTCTCAGAAAGAAGTTACAACACTTAGGCAATTTCAAGGCTGGTTCAATGTCAAGGTTCAATAAAAGGTCCATTGGCAAGCTTCAAATAAGTGGAATGAACCATTAAACCTTGAAATTTCATAATTTAAAAGTTCAAAGTGGTTCAAAGGTTTAAAATGAGTTAAGCGCTTCAAAGGATCTAGAAATTTTGAAGACTTTGGCAAGTTCAAAGGTTCAATGACTTCGGTGGACTTAAAGAAAAGAAGGCTTCAAAGAGTTTCAAAGGTTTGAACAAAATATTCTAGAAGATGTTCAAAGCAAAAGATTATAGAAGAATATTCCAAGTAAATGGTTCAAATGATTGGTTCAACAAATACATTGAACTCATAAAAAGGACTAAGTGAATGTGGCCCTTTGCAAGAAACATTGAACCATCGACCATTGAACCACTTTGAACCATTGAACTGATGCATTCCAAAGGTTTAAGGTTCAAATTGGTTCAAGAAACTAAGTGATTAGTGATGTCCTTGTGGATGTCAAATATAGGGTAAGGAAATATCCATTGATTTTTAAAGATGCAGACCTAAGAACAAACTCAGTGACCGGCTAAAGGAGCTGAAAAAGCCATCTAAAAGTGAGAAGATAGCCCTGAGAGTTCAGATCACTAAGGAAGGAAAAAATGTGGCAAGGAAAGAGATAAAAACTATAGGAAATCTAGAAATTTATATAGGAGAGTTATTTCTAGTAGGTGAAATAGTCCACTAGGTGGACATCAGAGAGCGCGAGCATTCAAAGACATGGCCTATTTTTCTACATTAAGTAAAGATGAATGCATATCCATGTAAGGATCATAAATAAGACAAGACAACCCATGCTTAGGAAGAGACATTTGAGATTATTTAGAATACCAAAGTCAAGGCTAATGACCTTTTCTAGAATGGCCCTATCATAAGTATTCAAGACATTTAAAACGGCATGGGCCATTTTCATCAAAACCAATGCCCAAGTCTTTCTTGGAATGATATATATTGTAATCTATCATTTTATGAAATTGATATCTCTTTGTTATAGAAACAAAACTCTACCTAAATTGAAAGGCATTACTGAGACTTTGAGCTCAGATTGTTAATCATATTTTATTATTTGAATGAGAAATCAAGTGACCTTTCAGACTTTGCACTGAGATAGATTGTGTTATTTAGGGGATTGTTCTTATGTTATATTTCTTGAATACCATCTTATCCATTTAATTAAATAAGCATAACTAGTGGAAATAATCTGAAAGGTGTCCTGAAGCCAACTATGGGAGACTTTGTGCTGCTATAATTGTCTTTCGTGTGTGTTTTATATTTCTGTGTAAAGGATCTTGGGAAGACTTTGTGCCCCCATTATCCTTCATAATATTTTACTCTTTGGAATTTGAGGTGGATAATTTGTGCTACACTTCATTCTACTATGTTACTATGCCCTATTTTAGTGAGGGAAGCAACGAAAGACTTTGTGCTTTCGTGGGTTTCTCATGGTTACAATTACTACCAAGAAGGAATATGGCTATTGATTGAATATTACTTCTAAAAGAAGAGAAGTACCTTCAGAAATTACCCAAGATTTCTCCACTAATCTATGAATATCATCTCTAAAAAAAGAGATATGGATGGTGTTATCCTACCCTGAGTGCTATTGTTAGCTTATATTTATAGTATATTAATATATCATAGTTATAGGGAACCTCCCCTTGATGATAGGAGAGATTTGTCCCCTTTTGATGTGGTTGACTTGCACATTTGGCCAATAAATCTCTCTATGTTGTGGTTAAAACACCTATTTTGCCCTCAGTTAGCTAGTGAAAAAATATTCACCCAACACTAGTCATGATGGCTTGGGGGGGAATAGTTTCATACATATATATTTATTCATCCACCCATCCTTTCTATTCCTTCTCCCACATATTCAACTCTTTTTCATCCTTCCTGATGATTGATTTTTCTATCTATACTTCCTTTTTTTCTCTAGTGCCACCATTCTCTTTGATGATCTCCTTAAAGGACTCACCTATTTGATCATTTGGTGTTTCTTCCTTAGAATTCTCTCCCTCATCTATTTATTCATCCTAAGGTTTATCAATACTCACCTATAGGGAAGTTCCTTCAACACTAACATCACCTTGTTACTATTAGGGTTCCTCCACTATCTTTATTTGTTTTCTAAGGCACCAGTATCACCTTCTTTTTCTTTTGGCACCCCTTCTTTACTCAGGCATACCTCTTATGTAGCTTCTTCTAATTTCTTGGTGGGGACACTTAGTACTTGCCTGACCATTTCAACTACTAGTATTACACTTGTGGGAACCTTCAGGGCCCTTTTATCTAACTTGGAATAGTCCTTTTCCTTGGAAAGTCTCCACTTCTATTCAAGTACCAACACCTTATTCATGTCCTCCTCACTCAATCCCATCTTCTTCCAAACCCTTCTTTTCTCCTCTTCTATCTATGGAGGTGGTGTGAAGGCTTCTTCACTAGATGAAGGGATTTTCAATTCCATTATTTATTCAATCATAGTGGTCATGCCACTTTGGATGGCTTCCTATACATCCTTGGCACTTAGCTCCTCTTCTCCTACTTTTATCTATAGTATATAGGTCCTTGCTTGGTCTTCTTCAATTTCCTCCTCTATTATGGGCATGAGGATTGCCTCTCTCTCCATATCTATAAGAGTTATATTTTGTAATGTAATATGTCCCTTGGTATTTTTCTTATGTTTCTTTCTATAAGAAGCACTCTCTTGCATGAAGGTCATGTGCTTCTTTGGAGTGAGGGGCATAATTGTCTCTTTGGAGGCAATTTTTAACTAAATGTAATTCATGATTTATTCAATCTTTTCTCCCCATATTTTTTAAAAGTCTTTTCCTACAACTTTGATGCATCCTTCCCTTCATTATCAACTAATAATGGGCACTCATCATCCTTTTTAGGATCATCTCCTTTTTTATGTATCTTCATTTCATAGTAGAGGTTAAATATCCTCCCATTTATTATCACCATATGGAGGGGGTGGATGTCCATCCTATCAGTGTCATCTTCTTCATATTTGGTGGATTTATCTCTAGGGCACACAAACTGGCACCTCATCTTGATTCTATCTTGATCTAAGGTCTTAACCAAGATCTCAAGTTATTGCATATTAGGGATTTTCCTTAGAGTCACCATGAAATACTTGGCCAAAAATGTGTAAATCAACTGGAGCCACCTTGATAGGTTCCCATCCATGAGCACTAGGTGCACCATAAAGAAGTGTTTTGTCATGGTAAAGGTTATCATTCCCACTAGTTATTGGGGAAGTTCTTGAGGGATGTGCAACTCCTTCCCAAAGTCTTCTATGTACCTATCATACCATCCTTTTACCCTAATTGTGTGCTTCTATGAGAAGCTAGGTGGGTAAATGAAGTCTTGATACTTCATCGTAGGGGACTCATGGTTAGGTGAGAACACCCATAGGTGGTTTTCATCACTGTCTGGCACATCTATCTCCTCCATTACTATAAAAATCAACATATACCCCCATAAAAAGGTTTTTCATTCTTGATGGCACTCTTACATGTTATTAAAAATCTCCTTAGTGATGAACTTGGAGATGTTGAATTTCTCACCTTGCATAATGTGGTGGGAAATACATAAGAAGTTTTTGATAATGTCAAACCACAGGGTATTAGGGCATATTTTAGAGCTAATTAGGTGAACTATTTCCCTTGTGTTGGGGTTTTGGATGTCCTTGATGAGGAATTTAAACCTTGATTTGTATTATCCCAAGAGCTTTGTGACCCTTTCAACCTCCACTTCATCCTATATCATTTCATGGATGTTTACCCCTATGCCAGGTAGTCTCATGATTCTACTAATGAGGATCTATGATATCTTCATGTACCATCTTATGAAGTAGAAATGGTCACATGCATGCATGAGAAGAAGAATTGCACCAACTCTTCTAGCTTGTCAAAGCTCACTAACTTGAATAGTTGTGTGGCACCTATGGTTTCCAATTTATATCTAATGGAGACATCAAAGAGTATGATTCTTACCTTTATCTTCTTCCCTATGTCTACCATCCAATCTTGGTTTAACTCTTTTGCATTATTCCCTATTCAATGGTTTTAATCCTTGACCTTGTTAATGTGCACAAATGACACCCACTTCTCCCCCACTATGACCTCTAGGGAGAATTGCATTTATCTATAGGTGATATTTATGCTTGCTTTTAGATCTATTTATGTGACACTTACACCTTCCACCATCTATGCTTCTCATTTCATGGAAGTTTCTTCTTTCATCGCTTGTGATTTCTTCACATCTTTTTTCTCATTATAAACCTACTATTGTTAATACATAGCTAGTTAATCTTACTAAAGGCTAAAATTGTGCTTGGTACTTCTTCATAGTCATGAGAATTACAATTGTGCATTTGAATCTCAAGCTTCATATGTCATTAGTGTGATCTATGAATTTGACTCAAGAGAGGATGGTTAGTATGGTGTTAGTTCCAAAATGAAAAAAAATGAAAGAAACACACTAATAACATAACATCTCTAGGCCTAGACACTAGGGAGAGCTTAGTTAACAAAAAAAATGATAAACACAACTAAAAAGTAATGAATAAAACACAATAATTCCTTCACCTCCATTAGATGCTAAAAATGCCTTTTTAGTAGTGGCTTGCTTGGCTTGTGCTCATAACATCCTTGGAAATGAAAGCTTGGATACATTCATCTCTCCTTGGCACCTTTCACTTATGGTTTAGCTTGGATTGGAATCAATTTGGCATGGTAACACTAATTGTTTGAAGCTTTGTAATTAATTTTTCATTATAAATTTTCATTCTCAAGTCTTTTTAAGATATTTGAGCATAATAACTTTTCACCAAAATAATTTAGAAATGATGTTCTTGGCCTCTCTATTTATATATTTTTGAGATTGATCATAATCAACCTAAACTATCCATCTTGAGATTGAGATGTGTGGTTGAGGATTAATTCAATTCTTGGAATTAAGTTTATAATTATCCTCATCATGACATTCGAAAACGGGGCAATTAGGAGGCATAAATGAATTTGATGAGGCATGGGAGGCATGAATCCTAATATTTATGGCATTTATAGCCTAGGGATGTCTTCCCAAGAAATGAGATCACTTGATGATGTAGATATTCAATATTCATTTCCAAAAATAAGTTTTCAACAAGTTTCCATGGAATTTTTGATTAGGCCTTTATTTGGGTTAATTATCTCTTAAGCATGATTAAACACTATGTGCACAAATTACTCAAATTGATCAGAATGCCTTGTTATTGGTCCAAATTTTGACTAGATTATAATTGGAAGTCCATGTCAAATATATTAGAAATATTATCCCATTTAGGATGCTACTGATAACAGATAACCAAGGCACACATCTTGTGTAAGAGATTTGATAGGAAAGAGAAATCTAGAACACATAAGTACAAAATTGACATTTTGACTTGGAATGTTCTAATCAAAGTTAGCTAGCCCATAAATTGCATTTCACCATTTAGGGATACCTTGACCAAATTCAACACTTGAATACATTAGTTTCACATTATTTAGCATGTTTTAGTGTTTTTAGGCCAAATTGTGTATTTTGGGTGGAAATTGGCCAAAAGCCTAATTAGGGGTTATTAGTGGCTAGTTTTAGGTGTCTACAGTTTGCCCCTATTTGGAAAGGCATTGCAAGCTATAAGCATAGCAATGTTTTCTCAAATAATGAAAAGGTCTTGTATGCCTAAAAATGCAATGATGATAAACTAACTATATTATTCCCCCTCGAGGGAATGGTTGGCACAAGTAGGTTGGAAAATGGTCCCTCAAAAAGAAAGAATCAAAGCGAGGCAACCAAAGAAAAGAAAGATGATGGGGTGAAAAACACAATGAGATTGAAAAAGTAGTCAAAATCATTGATAATGTAAATGGGATGGTGTGTAATGATTTTCCCAAAAGCGGTTATAAACATTGTACCTTGATAGTGGCAATGTGGTATGATAACACAATGATTTCCCCAAACACAATTATAATCATTGAAAAGATGGAGATACCCCAATTAGGATAGACAAACAATAACATGCCCCTATATGGGTAGAAAAATTAAAGTGGTGATAGCATAATGATTTTCCCAAAGGAGGTTATAATCATTGAGAAATGTAGGTGGGATGGTGTGCAATGATTTACCCATAGGCAGTTATAATCATTGGACCTCGATTATGGAAAACATGATAAATATGGCCAAAGATGATAATAACTTAAGACAGATGGTAATGATGAATTAGAACAACCTACTAGTAAGGAGATTCTCATTTGAACTAATAAAATTTGAAATTCTTTCATGGTTAATTACTCTATTTGGGATATGATTAGGATTGAATTAGGATGTCAGTCCTAAAGAGATGTGGCCATTACTGAATAGACTTTTTGAAGCTGAGATTTATTGTAGCACATGTTGATATGCATCATGATATAACATCATGAGGACTTGGCCAAAATATGCATGAGGACTAACTCCCGTAATCTAATACTCAATAGAAAACAATGCACCAATGATAGAAACCATGATAATAATGTAAACATATGAATATGGATGGATTCAAGTATAAGTGTGGGCAAGGAATCACCCAATGAACACACATTAATTGAATCAAGGCAATAATGTTAAAAGTAAGCAAACACGCAGACAAACAAACAAAATAAGAAAAAATAAAAAAACAAAAAACCCTATGAACATTACCCCTAGAAAATAGGTGATAACTTAATAAACAAACAAAATAGGGGAATATAATAAAGGGAAGGGTGTGGTTAAGCTATCTCCATATGCACTAGGCAAGTGGATGCTACCTGCATAGTTCCATTGATGTAATATTCAATTAAAAACATTAGACCAAATGTAGTTCTCCTAGGGAATGGGAGGAAAATGATAAGTGATGAAAACAAATAGAATGGATGTGATAGAAGAATAGGAATAGTCTTGAAAAATGGCAAGTGCATGAAAAAAAAAGGCCAAAAAGGATGGAGAAACTAAATGACAAGTGATTTTCTTGTAACTTAGTAAGGGTTCCCAAAATCCTTAAGGAAAAGAAGTGGTCAATGATTTTGCTCTCTTTTAATGATTTTTCAAATGTTTTTTGGAATTATTTTAGAGGTATCTCAACTGGATTAAGAATGATGAGACACCAAATGGTTAAATATCACAAAATGATGAGAGCATTCAAACATAGGTTGCTCACAAAATGGTGAGAGTGTGTCTTAGGTTACTTAAAAAATGGCAAGAACATGACTTAGGTTGGTCATAAAATAGCAAGAGTGTGGCTTAGGTTGCTCACAAAATGGTGAGAACATGGTGTAGAAGGGTGATTGAGTTGACCTCAACAAGTATCAAGCACTGCCTATATAGTCCCAAATTAGGACCTTAAGTCACTGTAGTTCTACCTTTATATTAAATGAACTCAATAAGTGTAGCAGTCAATTCAAACAAAAATAAGCACAATTGGTAAAAAGGCAAATCATGGCATAGGAAGTGGCAAGTTCGTATGTCAAGGCTTAATGTTGCCCCTAGTTTGCCCATATGTGGTTATAACCAGGACACAATGGTATAGATCAATGGTACTAATTTACCCAAAGGCGGTTATAATTAGTAACAAGACCAGTGGTAAGAAAGGAATAACAAATGAATGATGCAACTACCAAAAAATTTGTCACACTATCCCAAAATATGCTTTTTGTTTGAAGTACTTGAACCAACTAATGAAACTGATTAGATACCTCGGTGTTGAAACTATGTAACAAATGGCAAAAACCAAGGTTAAACAGGCTAGGCTTTAGGACACACTGGGTTGATAGAATGAAAGAAAAAAGTTGATACAACAAAGAAGATGGATAAGGATGGTATTTGTACAAATAAGAATAGTGACAAAATAGTATAACTAAAATGGTCCTTACAGAAAATACACCTTAGTGTTCAAGTATAGTACCACTTGAGATGAATAATATTCATTAGCTCAGGAAGTTCATCTCTGTCTAGTGTGGTGAGCCTGTATGCCCCTGATCCATAATTTATAGTAATGATGAAAGGCCCTATCCAGTTTGATTTGAATTTCCCTTTATGCTTCTTATCAGTCATGGTATTCTTTTGGTTTTCTTTAAGAACAAGATCATCAAGTTTAATTTTTTATACTTAACGCATTGATTATAGTGGCCTTTGAGTTAGTTTTGATATGCTTGAAGATTTTTGAGTGTGGTTGTGCATTTTTCATCACGTATATCTAGCTCTTGTAGGCAATATACTCAATAGTCATGATCATCCAGGACATGCTTGAAAGAGATGCATAGTGAAGATAGTTCAACCTCAATGGGAAGGATGGCTTTAGTACCATAAAAAATGGAGTATGGAGTGGCTCCTATGGGGGTATGATGATTGGTACAGTATGCCCAAAGGGCAAGGACTATCTAGAGGTGCCAATCACAACCAATATCATTGACAATGTTTTTGAGAATGTTGATAATGGTTTTGTTGGATGCCTCAGCTTGGCCATTACCTTGAGGGTAATATGTTGTAGAAAAATGTTAGGTGATGTTGTATTTAGTACATAACTATTCTACATCCTTGTTCTTGAATGATCCTTCATTATTAGATATAATGTCAGAGGGGATACCATAGCAGCAAATGAGGTGGTTGAAAATGAATTTGGAAATTTGCTTTCCAGTCATGTAAGTGAGGGGTATAGCTTCAACCCACTTAGTGAAATACTTAGTGATGGTAAGGATATGTTTATGGCCATTAGATGAAGTGGGGTTAATCTTCCCAATGAGGTCAAGTCCCCATGTAGAAAATGGCTATGGTGTCAACATTGGTTTCAGAGTTTTTGCTAGGGCATGAATCAAATTAGCATGCCATTGACATTTTTCACACTTTTTTATATAGGTAGTGGCATATACATCCATTGTGGGCCAATAATAACCAGTACACAAAATATTTTTGGATAGAATTGCCCTACTAGAATGAGCTCCACACACTGCTTCATGAACTTCTCTTAATGCTAGTGTAGACTCTGTCAAGTTTAAATAACAAAGTAGAGTTCCATCAAAACTATGATGATAAAGGGTGGATCCAAGTAGAGTATAATGAGTGGAATAATGAATGAAGGATTTGGTTTGTTTTTGAGATAGGTTAGGTGGTAGAATTTGGTCATGAATGTAGTTTTAAAGGTTTGAGTATTAGATAGAATTAGGACCAACAATATCACAAATCATGGCAACAATTGAAGTTTCATGAGCTGGTGCTGACAAATTCTTGATGAGGAAATGATATTCTCTGTCTTTATCTATTTGTTAAATCAAAGATCCAATAGTATCCATGGCATCTACAATTCTGTTACTAGCCCTTGGTATGTGCTCAAATTGAATATTCATAATTTGTTGTTTAAAAGCGTTGACCATGGCTTTATATGGAACCAACTTGTCATCTTTGGTATAAAAATGATCTATAACATGATTAATGATTAACTAAGAATCACCATAAACTTGGAGATGAGATATATTCCAATGCACTACTTGTCAAAGTCTTGTAACGAGTGCTTCATAATCGACCATGTTGTTTGTACAAGGAAAGATGATTCTAAATGATTTAGGGATTAGATCCCCTTATGGTGTAATAAACAATAGACATGCCCTCGATCCATGTGTAGTGAATGAACCATCAAAATAAATTTTTTAGGGCTACTCCTAAAGGGGTTTGTCAATTATGGTCATGATAGATTCATCAATAAATTGAAAGGTGAGTGGTTATGTCTATAAGAGGTGATTCAACAAGTTGATCTACAAGAACTTATCCCTTGATTGCCTTCTGATTGACATACTCTATGTCAAACTCAAAAAGAAGCATGATCCATTTAGCCATTCTTTCTTGTAAATATATTTTAGATAGTAGATACTTGAGTGAATCTACTTTTGAAATGACCATGGTCTTTTTATTCAACATGTAATGACATAATTATTGAGCTATGAAAACCATGGCTAGACAAGCTTTTTCAACAAGTGCATAGTTATATTCATATGTAACCAAGGTATGGCTTAGGTAGTATACAGCATGTTCCTTTCCTTTATCATCATGTTGAGCCAAGAGTGTCCCTAGAAAATGATCGATAGTTGATAGGTATAACAAAAATGGCTTTCCTAGCATAGGAGGTAATAAAATAGGTAGATTAATAAGATAGTCTTTGAGTTATTGAAAAGTTTTTTGGTAATGATCATCCCAGTAAAATGCAACTCCTTTCTTTAAAAGGTGTGTAAATGGATGACAATTGTTTACTAATTGAGAGATGAATTATCGGATTGACTAGATCTAACCTTGTAAACTATGGAGTTACTTTAAATTGGTTGGTGGTGGCATCTCGATTATAGCATGAACTTTCGTTGAATCGACTTCAATACCTCTATGAGATAGGATGAAGCCAAGTAATTTTCTTGAAGTTACATCAAACACACATTTTATTTGGATTGATTCTAAATTTTTACTCCCATAATATTTCAAATATCTTACGTAGCACTACTGGATGGTCGACCCTGGTTTTAGATTTTCCTAATATGTCATCGACATAGTCTTCAATAATATCATGCATCATATCATGGAATATGGCATTCATGTCCCTTTGATATGTAACTATAGAATTATTAAGGCCAAATGGCATTACCTGATAACAAAATGTTCCCCATGGAGTGGAGAATGTTGTTTTATGTTGGTCTTTTAGTGATATTCTATTCTGGTTGTATCCTAAAAAGCCATCCATGAGTGAAAGCATTTCATAACTAGTCATGGAGTCGATGATCATGTCAATATTAGGCAAGGGAAAACAATATTTAAGACACGCTTTATTGATGTCTCAAAAATTAGTATAAATTTTGATCCTTTCAGGGTTTTTACTAATAGGTACCACATTACAGATTGATTCTAAGTATTCAATGGATTAGATACATCCTGCTTCTAAGATTTTTTCCAACTTTTTCTTTACCAATATAGCAATGTGACGATACATCTTATGTAAGTTTTGCTTTACTAGTTTGGCATCAAGATTAACCACAAGGTGGTGTAGAACCAAGGTAGGTTCTAAATCTATCATGTCAGAATAAGCCCATGCAAAGATATCTACAAATTATCTCAATAGAAATATAAAGACATCACATTCCTCCTCAATGAGGGATGTGCCTAATTTTATCCATTTTAGGTATGATGGAGTCCTAATATTTACCTCTATTGTAGCTTTGACTAGAAGGGTCAAACCATATTTTAGGATAGTAGGTAGCAACTTGAACTATTGAATTATGTCAAGGTCCTCCATTAAGACTTGCTCTTCAACTTCTCCTAGGCATGATGAATCTGAGTCCCCTAATGGAATATCTAGCCATGTGACAAAAATAGTCATAAATTTTTCAAGATTTTGAGAAAATACTTATTGTTGCTCAAATCTAAACTCTGATCCATAAGCAAGTTCATCATTGGTGGTCTCTTGGTCTAAATTTGAAGAAGAATGAACACCCCCATCTAATGGCACCTGAAACATGTTTTCACTACTAGATTGGCCTTTATTTTTACTTTTTTCCTAGTCAAAAAGCACCTCAAAGAGGTTTTCACTTTGGGACCTCAATGTTTTACTTATTTGTTTTTGGCTAAGGGTGTTCACTCGCTCTCTAAAATAGGCTACAAGATCCAATGTGATTGAGAACCCTGATTTGTGATCTCCCAATGGAACGTTGTCTATAAGGCCTAAAAATTCACAGAATGCCTCATCATTCTAGAACTCACCAATCCGCATATTAGATTCTTGTTGGTCCCAATCTATCAGTTGGGGATAATATAATGGCAAATGGTTGTGATGAATGGCCAAGGTAAGGGTATAAATGGCATTGTTATCAAATAGGTTGGTTTCAACTAAGTCATTAAAGGTGAGACTATGATCGGACTCTGCTTCACTGTCAGCATCATCATCACTAGTCGCTAGTGAGGAAGTTTGAATAAGATAAGTGGGGTCACCCCTAGGTAGTTTAAATCCAAGTCCATAAGGTCTTTCATACTTAGTCATGGAAATTGGCTTGATGGTTCCTTGTTGATTTGGTCTGAGGCCTCTTCCTTCATAATTATGACACTCCAAGATCCTATTAGGAATAGCATACTTGGTATTTTTATAACAATCAGCTTGGTTGTCATTGTATAACCATGATTCATCCCCTTAAAGAGGGTCAGGTCCTAGGCCAGATGTTGGTACAAATGTGATAGGTCCCTTATCTTTATTCTTTTGTTTCCAATGCATATGTGGGGTGACTTTAGGTCTCCCAAAGGTTTTTACATTCTGAGGAAAATTGGCAATATCAAATATATCATGGGTCACATACTCTCCCAGTCCATTATCTAAAATGGTGAAATGATTATAAGCTTTAGGAGGTGGCATGTGGGAAAGGGAATCTAAGGTATTAGGATCTATGCAATTATTCGGTGAAGGATCAATAAGTATAGCTTTTCCTTTATCCTACTTGGAACTTGGATTCATACCATACTGATAATTATAGCTTTGAAATTCAACCTCAAGATGCTTGTAGTGCTCATATGGGTGTAAATATCCTAGAATATTCACTTCCATCCCTGAGTGGGAAACCTTGATACATTGATGCAGCATTGATGGGACTGTACAAATCTCATGTAACCAAGGCCTACCTAGAAGTATGTTGTATGATAACTCAAGATCAATCACATGGAAAAGTTTATCATGGGTCAAAGGTCCAATGATAATTAGAAAACTAATGGTGCCTTGTGATTCTCTTTCCTGATTATCATAAGCTATGATGGTTAATTTTTCTAGTTGGAGATCTACCATTGTGTACCCAATAAGCTTGATGAACTTTAGAAACACTATGTTGAGGCCTGATCCATTGTCTATAAGGACACATTTCACTTTATGTCACTTTATATAAAATTCTATGTATAATGGATTATTATGGAGTGGGCTAAGGGAAGACAATTCTCTTTGGTTGAATGTGACTTGTTGGGTTGGAGCTAGGTGTCCAACCAAAGCTTGAAAGTTATCAAGGGATATGTCACTAGTAATAGTGGATTAGGTCAAAAACTCATTCAAGATGTTTTTTTAGATTATTAACATTCATATAAAATCTAAAATAGAAATTTTGCTAGTGTTTTTTGTAATTGTTCCACAATATCAAACTTCTTATCTTGGTCAGTAGTCAATGGTTTATTCTGAGGCTGATGGTTGGTTGGATGATAGGTAAAGTGGTAAATGCTTGTGGGCCTCGGATAGTAATATTCAACCTTCAAGTTATGATTATACAATCAAAATTAAATATTAGACCATTGTTGCTAACTGATGTTGGGAATGGTGTGGGACTAGACAGGACAAGTCTTAGTTTTTAGTGCACTTACATGTGGTCACGTGGCAAGGACAAGTTATCGATATAAGGTCCAAAAGATGAAGTCCTAATTTGTGGGTTTTCTTGTATGCATTCCCAGGTCAAAGAAGGATTATCCATGTAATTTGGTTGAATGTTGTTTATTAATAGTCAAGACTAATTAGTGTTTGGTCTAGGATTAATAGAGATGGTATTAACACTACCCCCTACAATATGACCTAACACCCTATTATAGTCATGTGCAATTGCATGGTAGGTTTGTTGGTTGTTACCATTCTAACCTTGGTTTTGTCCATTGTTTTATCATTGTGGGTTTTGTTACTTATTTTTTTGATTATGTTGGTTTAGCCTTTGATTTTGATACTATTGATTTTGTTACTGCACTAGTCATTATTATTATTGATGATTATTCTGTTACTATTGATTGTCATGCTAGGGAAAGGCATTTTGATATATCCCAAGATTTTGATTAGAAGTGGAAGCACCATTATCTAATTTTATCTCCCCATTCTCAAACATTTTCTCAATTAAATGCTTGATTTGGACACATCTTCATAGATTATGCCCATTGACCTGATGATAGTCACATAATTCATTTTCATGATACCAATTAGGATAAGGAATGCCTTATGGATAATTCTTTGGTATAGGCCAACTAATCAGATTGGTGGTAACAAGCTTGTGAAATAGAAACTCAATAGGTTCTCCTAGGTCACTAAAGACAAGACATGTAGGCATGATTCTTCTAGGAGGAGGGGTTTGTAATGGAAATAGTTGTTGTATTTGTTGTACAAGTCGTTGTTGCACTTGCAGCACTAGTTGAGTAGGAGTAAGTTGAAAAGGTAGTGTATATGATGTTTGCACCATTTTCACATGACAAGATTTGGTTACTTCATTTCCCACAACATTTCTATTACAGTTGAATTATTTCAATCTTTCATGGCTATTATCCTGTACTGATTGTGATGCTTATGCTTGGATGGGATGTTGATCATTTCCCTAATTGGTACCTTGATTTTGATTAGTTGAATTAAGTTTGATGACTCCTTTATTGATGAGCACCCTCTCGATCAAAAAACCTTTATCAATGATCTTCTTGAATGTATGTGCACATTGTAGTTCTAAATGATAAGCTATCTCACTATGCAAATTTTTGGTAAACATAATAGCTAATTGTTTATTGGTAAACTATGGGTAAAATGGCTCGTAAGGGATCTCTATCACTGTAAATAACTTTCAAAACTCTCACCGGTTTTTTGTTTTGCTTACGTTAAATCCACCAATGAAATCTTATGCTTGAGATTATAAGAAAAGTGTTACACAAACCTATCAAAAAGATCATCAAAATCCATTACTAAATTTTTGGGAAGCTTCAAAAACCACTCCAAGGATTGTCTAACCAAGCTTCTTAGAAATAATATAAAAAGGTATATGTCGTTATATGCCACTAGTTGATATGCAATGAACAATTCGGTCAAATGAACCTTAGGGTCACCTTTCCTTTTTTATTTATCAAATTTCAGTGGTTTATATCCTAGAGGAAATGGTATCTAAAAATACTCCATATTGAATGGATAGGAACATACATCATCCAATTTAAAAAATTTAGTTTGTTTACTAGCTTGAATGGTAACAATTACATCCTTCATCTATTACAATTCTTGGGATAGGAAACTAGAAGGAATATTAGTTTGAGGGAGAATTTGGGTTTAGATAGATGGTTGTGAGGTCACAAGTGGAACACTTTGACAAAGGTATGATGGAGATACCTATTGGGGTACATAGGCTTGGTTGGGGAATGGACCAAGAATATGCATACATGGATTAGGATGTTCTTGAAATTGCACACATGGTTGTGTAATATTTTGGTTTGGGTTGGCAATAAAGGTTTGACTTGGAGGATTTTATGGTTAGGATGGAGGGATATAACTATACTATGTCTGTTATGGTTGCAAAGGGACATACTAATGACTAATCAAATGTTGTTGAGTGGTAACTTGTGTACCAAGACCCTGTCTCTAGATTTGTGGCACATTTTGAACCAACAGTTATCTAGTAGGTACTTGAGAAACATGGGGACCTATTTGTTACATGAATCCATGTGAGGAATTGAAAGTAGGTTGTAGATTTGGCATCTATCATTTACCAATATTTTCATGTTGTTGACTAGTCATTACTTGGTTTTGGATTGGCATATTAGTCTATGACTGAAGAGGTATGTTCATCATTACCTAGTGAGGTGGAACATTTGTTGCCCCTGATTGAGGTGGTAATGTATTTGTCCTCTCTTGTTTTCATACACTAGATTGTGCCTATTTTTGTGGAATACTACTCGTTACTTGTTGAGGAAGAGTAGGATATATCACATTCTATCATTGAGGCATGATATTGGTTATTGTTTGATTACCTAATCCCATAGGTTATATATTTGAGGAAGCAATCATTTGAGGTTGGGGTGTAGGAACTCCCACTCCCTAGTATGATGACTTATTCATAGGATTAACTACAAGCACATGTTGTTGGCTAGTTATTTGTGCATTAGTACCACTTTGATCAGGACTAGACATTGTTTGCACATTATCTACTACATTTGACTCACTATTTAGTGTAGAGGCTAAAGACACTTCTTCAATAATGATCATATGCATCAAGTTATTTATTGAAATGGTTTGTATGAATGGGTCAAACATTGGATTCTCTTGTCTAGTTAACTCTATCAATACTCCTGTTGAAGGAACTAGGTCAATGAGAGGCTTACATACCATGTTCATCTGATTGAAATCATATGCTAGATTTAGATATGTTTGATATGCTATTTGTATTTCGTTAAAGTGTTCTTCCATGTTGTTTTTGCCTTGATTAGATATATTAAGATCTTGGTACATTGTTTGGACTAGAGCCATAGGATTTATAGAAGAAGCCCATTGATTGTAAATGATATTGTGGGGCACTCTCACTAGACTTGGTAAATTTTCATGGGGGAAGTCTACTAGAAACTTAGCCCCTACCTCTATGGCTCTAACCAAAATCTCATCTTTTTTCTATAACAAATGTTGCTCAAATAAAAATCGATCATACATGGAAGTTGTATTAGTAGAATATGACTATTGAATTACTGGCTCATCCACTATAGGTATTATAGCTAGGTATTACATGATTTTCTCTTGGTCCTATTATGAATAAGGTGGTGTGTTAACCAGATAGTTGGCCAATGGATCTTGGCTTTGTGATCTTGATTGAGTATTATAAGAGGGATAAGAATCCATCTCATAAGCAACATTATCCACATAGGGGTCTTGCACCATTTCTTCCTGTGCAACCACATTACTAATCCCTATATTGTACATGAGTCCACTATGAGTGTAGGAATGCATGTTGGGATCCATAGTCAATGCTCTGTGATAAAAGGTCAAAAGGTTCTACAAAATTTAAAAAAGGACAATGTCTAAAATAGATGATGTTCTAACTTGGTTTAGATTTGTCAAAAATATCAACAGGTTTATGCAAAGGTTTGTGAGGAAACAAGCTAGCATGAAGTATCTAATGTTTCACTATTCACACAAAGATAAGCAAGTAAATGGTCCTAAAAATCAAAATGCCAAACTCTAAGGTTGAATTGTTTTAAATCAGTCTAATCTAGGAATTTAAAAGTTACTAGGTCTTTTGTCAAAATGAGGCATTAAAAGCTAGGCTCAAACAAGGCATGTCCTAGGACTCTTGGCCAAATGACGTCAAAATCTAGGCTTTGAAAATAGATGAAAGTTTTGATCTAACAGATTTGAAACACTTCTAAAAAACACTACGCATTTGATTCTTGGACATGATCTTGATCAACTAGGTATAAGGTATGAAATAAAAGGCACTTTAGTAATAGTTTATTTTCTCACAAAAAATGGTATAAAACTAGGTTCTTTTAACAAACAAGCTAGACAAAAGTGAATAGTATAACTATTTTAGACAAAAGATCACAAAAGTACACTTGGATTGGTCTAAAAATGTAGGAACAAATTTGAACCCTATGCAAGAAGGTCTATGAAATAATATTTGAAATGTTTTGGGTAGCATAACAACATTATACTACCCAAAAAGGTGTGATAAAAAGATTTGTTTTAAAAAATCTCTAAGGCAGAGATGCTTTCCTATAATTTTGATAGCATAACACTACCTTTATTGACTCAAAATGTTGTGTTGTATAGACTAAAAGTGCAAGTGTTTAGCACAAAATAGATTAAGTCTATCAAATGATGACAATGATTATGAGTCTTAAATAGCCTTCAACCTAAATTGGAAATTAAACCTAAGTTCCCTCAATTTTAGTGCAAATGGTGAACCCACTTAACACATCAACCCTATGAACTTATAGAGGTGTAATTTTGAATTTAGATTATAAGTCAAGGACTTTAAACAACTTTGGTAAAGTTCTAGACTCAATTAGGCAAAATAATTGCACCAAAGTGGATGATATGACTCTCCAAATTTTGATAAACTTTTGAACAAGGCAAATCGATGATCATAATGCCTCTTTGTTCAAAGGAAAATATGGACTATGTGTTTGGTTTGGATTATTTTTTTACACCAAGTTTTGACTCCAAACAAGAATTTAATCTAGGACAAGACCAACAATTAACTGTTCTTAGATCCTAAACTAACAAGGTTGATTGATATTGTTGAATCTATCAATATACATCATTTGAGAGGATTTTAAGTGTTCATCCAAAATTAAATACACATTATATAGTAAGGTTTTTACACACCCCCCCCACTTATCTCAAATGATAGTACTACAACATGGACCTTGAGGCATACCTTACACCAACAATACTTCCATGGAAAGTGGGGATTTTTCTAAGATCTAATAAGTTTTTGAATGATCTAGGGGAATCAATTACATAATGGCTTTCATGCCAAACAATACAAAAGAAAAGCATAGATTTTAGGTCTATATCATTTGGCTTGTTGCAAAAAGGTATAGTCCTTTTTGCAGCCACTACATTTTTTTGTTCTCTCAGTGCAGTTCGATGTCCAAAGTGCCACTATGTCTTGTGTGCAACTCCAAAGGAGCCAAATGAAGTCAATGTTGGGAGATGAAACCCTAGGTCAAATATTCCCTAAAGAAATTGTGGGAGGTGATGAAGTCCCCCTCGTAAGCTAAGATGCATAAAAAATAAAGAAAGCATGAAAGTAGAAAGACTTTAGGGTCATTTTCAAGGTCACATAAATTTTGATGAGTTTTTGGTGAGTGATTTATACAACTTTCTTTCTAAGCCTTGGACTAGGCTATTTGCAATAAGAATGGCACTTTTGATTCCAAGGGTTCCCTATAGGGGACAAATGGAAGAGCATATACATAACAATTCCTCTTTTTTCAAAACAAAAATTTAAATAAACAACTATTGAAAACAATAATTGACAAGTTTGTTCAATTTTAAACCCAAAATGAAAGATTTGGTGGTGTTCATTTGACCCCTTGGTCTTAGTTTCAAACTTTAAAAACATTTACCAAAATATCTAAGTCCTTTGTTAAACACCAAAACAAGGTTCCTAATTGATTTTTAAGCATGAAAAGGTAATTTAAACATGTTTTGAATAAATATCAAGCTTGGTCCTACAATAAAAATGTTAGCATGTCTTTTAGCTTTGAAGCTCTTTTTGGTTTGAAGCAATGAACTTTGGAAAAATAGCTCTCAGGTCTATGTTTTTGTCAGTGACCGACATCAGTTATATATAGTCAATGATGGTTACCTTGGTTAACCAAAATCTAACCAATGTCAATTTTGCTAACCGATGTTGGTTAAGCCATGTAATCGATGTTGTTCTTACTTATCGATGTCAGTTATTGTGCAAAACTGTGGCAACTAAAAATGGCAAAATAAAGTTAGAAAATAAATTTACAAGAGTTTCAAGGGTCCAAATAAATATTTTAGAGTTGTAAAATGATCTTCTTCAGGTGTGAGATGTATCTAGTCCCACTAGGCATGACATTATATGATCTATAAATTTGACTCAAGAGAGGATGGTTAGTATGGTGTTAGTTCTAAAATGAAAATAAAATGAAAGAAACACACTAATAACATAACATCTCTAGGCCTAGACACTAGGGAGAGCTTAGTTAACAAAAACAAATGGCAAACACAACTAAAAAGTAAGGAATAAAACACAAGAATTCCTTCACCTTCCTTAGATGCTCCAAATTCCTTTGTAGTAGTGGCTTGCTCGGCTTGTGTTCATGAAGTCCTTGGCAATGGAATCTTGGATACCTCCATCTCTCCTTGGCACCTTTGGCTTATGGCTTGGCTTGGCTTGGAATCAATTTGGCATAGTAACACTAATTTCTTGAAGCTTTGTAATCAATTTTGCATTATAACTTTTCATTCTCAAGTCTTTTGAAGATATTTGAGCATACTAGCTTTGCACCAAAATAGCTTAGAAATGATGTTCTTGGCCTCTTTATTTATAGATTTTTGAGATTGATCAGAATCAACCTGAACTGTCCATCCTGAGATTGAGATGTGTGGTTGAGGATTAATTAAATTTTTGAAATTAATTTTATAATTATCTTCATCATGACATTGGAAAAAGGGGCAATTAAGAGGCATGGAGGGCTTTGATGAGCCATGGGAGGCATGAATCTTGATATTTGTGCCATTTATGACATAGGGATGTCTTACCAAGAAATGAGGTCACCTGATGAAAAATATATTCAATATTCATTTCTAAAAATAAATTTTCAACAAGTTTCCATGGAATTCTTGATTAGGCCTTGATTTGGGTTAATTAGCTGTTAAGCATGATTAAGCACTTTGTACACAAATTACTCAAATTGATCAGAATGCCTTGTTATTCATCCAAAATTTGACTAGATTGGAATTAGAAGTCCATGTCAGATGTGTTGGAACCATTATCCCATTTGGGATGTTACTGACAATAAATAACCAAGGCATGCATCTTGTGCAAGATATTTGATAGGAAAGAGCAATCCAGAGCATGTAGGTATAAAATTGACATTTTGACTCAGAATGATCTGATCAAAGTTAGTTGGTCCATAAATTGCATTGCCCCAATTAGGGATACCCTGGCCAAATTGGCACTTGAATACGTTAGTTTCACATTATTTAGCATGTTTTAGTGTTTTTAGGCCAAATTATACATTTTGGGTGGAAATTGGCCAAAAGCCCTATTGGGGGTTATTGGTGGCCAGTGTTAGGTGTATATAGTTAGTGGTAACTTGGTCATTCATCAATAATTTTGTTTCCATGTTTCTCTATCAGTTTCTCTCTACTTTCCTCCTTTTCAACTCAAAGTGGAATGTAATCTTGTTTTTGGTCTATCATTCTCACTTGGGGGGTTATGGATGACTTGTTCATGGTAGTATCATTCTCTGGGTTTAATGACTTTGGCTATGTGCTCTATTTTAAATTCTTACAAAAGCTAGTAACCTATTAAAGTTCTCCATTTACCCCTTTCTACTATGTTTTTATTTAACTCATTAATGGTTGCTGGTGTGTGGATTTATTGAAATATGTTATCCCACAAAATCCATTTCCAACTACTCATTTATTATTTATCTTTATTTTTATACTATTGTAGCATTAACTTAGCTAATGATTTATCTAGTGAATTGATAGGTGATTCAAATGGTCACTTCCTACTAACCATTGGGTGGGTGTCATCTATCTTTATAGTCATTCTCTTTCACTTGGTTAAAATTGGTGTGGCCTTCACTCTTCTTATGATAACCTGAGTGCAGCACTTCACATGCACATGATTTAGCCTCCTTGGTTCCATCTTTTCTTAGTGTTACACTTCCTTACAAGTGTGTGTATCTTTCTTGGTAAATTTATATTCAATTTCATGTCTCTTCATTTGGTCTTCCCTACCCCATACAAATCCTTGTGTTGGTCCTCTAGTGCCTCATTGTCTCCTTGATCTCTTATGCACAAATATCTAGTGTGCCTCCCTTTGTCAACTTGTACTTATAATTTTTCTTTATTTGTCTAAATTTGCACATGCCTAGAAACTTAGTTGTCTAACCTTAGGTACTTATAAAGTAATTGTGCTCAAATATTTTTCCTGTGGGCCTAAAATCACCATGATTATTTACCCAACACAAAAAAAAATAAACATAAGGAAATATTTGGCTTACACCAAATTTTATTATATTTAAAATGAAGCAACTAACTTATGATCAAGAAGTTGTTATTAGGTGGTGTAAGTGCCACCCTAGTGACTGTATAGCATCAATCCATTGTCATTGAAATGTTGAAGGAGAATTTTACCTATCAATGTACATAGCTTGCATGTGTCAGTATCTAATATACTATGGATGGCATAAGGTCCCATCCACCTAATCTATAACTTTCTTAGGTGATTGAGTTACTTAGATTCATATAAAAATACTAGTACACCTTCCGTAAATACCTTGCACTTGATGTGTTTATCATTCCCTAGCTTTTGGTGCACCTTTTTTATCTATTGGCCCCATCATACATGGGCACGTGTCTCATCCAGGTGCTCCAAGTCTTCTTGGCATCTGCTTAAATATTTTTGGTCATCCAACTAACTAATTTTCATGATGTACAATGAGGGCACTAGGAATTCCATAGGTAAAATGGCCTCTATACCAAATACCAATTAAAATGGTGTAGCCTTATTTAGACACTTGTATGTAGTGCCATTTGCCCATAAAATTGTTGACACATGGTCATCCAAATCCTTGTGACCAATACCTCATATTTTTGTAAGGTACATCCCTAATATTTTATTAAATTATTTTGTAATGCCATTCATTTGGGCATGGTAAGGTGTTATTTTATGGTGCACCACCATATATTCAGTCAAAGGATTTGAACAATTTTATTTATGAAGTGTGCACCATGGTTGCTAGTTTTAGTTATAGTGATTGATGATATTCTACCAGATAAATATTGATGTGTTTATGGCTATATAATCTTTGGTTAGTATTGATTCATCCCATTTGTTGAAGTAATTTGTGGCAGCCATAATATATCTTGTGCCCGTCTGCCTTGTCATGGGAGTAATAGGCCTAACAAAGTCAATAGCCCATTTTCAAATGGTGCCTAGGCAAGGATGGGGATGAGATGCATCTCATCTCAGTGGTTTGGTTTTCCTATGCACTGATAGATGTCACATAATTTGGAACATTCTTTTTCATCTTAAAATAGAGTTGGCCACCACAAACCTGATTGTAGCACCTTGCACATTATAGCATCTCCAACATAATGGCCTCCATCAACCCCTCATCTTGGAATAATTATTCATATTCATGATCTAGGACACATCAATTTATAACCTCATTGTATCTTAATTTTTATATTTCCCCACTAATGAATTGAAAAGGGACAGTGTAAATTATGAGTTGTTTCTTCTCCTTAGTCATCATGGTCTGGAGCAAAAATCTGGAGGTCAAAAATGTGGTGATCTCTACCAAGTTTTTAGGGACATGTTGGACCCTATAAAGTTGTGCATCAGATGTATCATATTCAATAGACATTATCACGTCATCATATTTGATGCAGGATAGATGGTCTAGGCTCGAGTTCTATTTTCTAGGCTTTACTATAATAGAGAACTAGAACTCTTGAAACAAAACAGTCCATCAACAAATGCACCCATGTAGAATAGGATTGTTTACTAGGAACTTGAGCACCTCATGATCAGTGAAGAAGATGAAGGGGTTCACTAGTAAATATTGTTGGAACTTTTGCAAGGAATAGACCATGGCAAGTACCTCGTACTCAATTGTGGTGTAGTTTTATTTTTCCTTGGTTAATTTTTTACTTGTGAAATAAATGGGATTATCCATTTTTCCTTCACCTAGTTATGCCAGAATGGCACCAATTATGGTATCAGAGGCATCAACATATACATGGAATGGATTTTCCCAGTCGATAAATTACAATATTGATGTAATTTCTAGTTTAAGCTTTAGTGTCTCAAAACAATCTTCCTATGTTGTGCCCAAATAAAATGGGCCATCCTTTTGCAAGAGCTCATCTAGTGGTGCCACAATATTCAAAAAGTTCTTTAGGAACTTCCTATAGTACCTGTAATGTCTAAGAAAGTCACAAACTTCTTTCTGCATTGATAGGGTCTGGATCTAAAGGATGATTGCAATCTTTGTTGGATCAATGAGTAGACCATCCTTGTAGATGATGTGCCTAAGTAAAGTGCCAAATGGTGTTATAAAAATGCACTTATTGAGGTTTAATGAAATTTACAACTACCCACACCTTTCAAACATAAGTCATAAGTTATCATAGTGATCCTTCACCAACCCATACTCTATCTAATCATCTAAGTATACTTGGAGGAATTTATGAATGAAGTCTTTAAAAGAAATTATCACCACTTGAGATAATACATTTGGCACATTATTTAGCCCAAAGGGCATTAAGTTTTAAGTGAAATAACCCCATTTAGTTGCAAAGGTGGTTTTGGGCTTGTTGTCCTTCTCAGTCTAGACTTGATGGTATCTTGAGAACCCATCATTAAAGGTGTATATCTTGTAATCTATGATGTCATCCAATATTTCATCGGTGAATGGAGTTGGAAATGGGTTATTTATATAGGTGGCATTCAATAGTTTGTAGTCAACACAAATCTATATGTGCCCATAATTTTTTATGTTGATGGCCATGGGGATAAACCATTGGCATTCCTATATGGGGTAGATGATGCCTATGACTAGCATGTCATCAATCTCTATCTTGTCTTTGGCATGAATATTTGGGTTCATCCTGTAAGGCCACTTCTTAATGGGTCTTACATCATTGATTAGTTTTATGCTCATCCTCCTAAGGGATGGGTGTGTGCCTTTCATATCTATATAGTTCTGAGGGAACAAGTCTTGGAATTCCTTCAAGAGATCTAAAATGTGCACCAGTTCCATGTCAAATCAATAGGTGCCCAGAGTGGTAATTTTTGGTTCTCCCTCTAAACTAATATCTACCTTGGTAGTTATTAATGGTGCTTGGTAGGGTTCATTATTATCCTAGTGTGAATCCTTAACTTGTCCACTTCCCTCAATTGTTTCTAACCAAAGATGGGTAGGGTCTTCTTATTCTGGGATTCTATCTTCAACTTGGTACACTAACTTTCTTTTGCTTATCAAATTATTCCAGTTGCATGTCTTCCATATGTCATCATCTTCATTACTAGAGTCATTGTTGATAATATTATCTTTAAATAAGTTTGGGACTACTAACCCTTTTTTGTCAAACATGTCTTTTATGCATTCCTCTAATATATTATTTTCCTCAAACACTGACCTTTGAACTACTTGTAATGGCTCAATCAATTCAAGGTTTTGTATAGAAAAGAAGAAGGTGTGAAAAAACCACTCCTTAAGAGCATCCTAATTGGTTGTCTCACAGTAAATCTCATTGACTACATACCATGCTCATGCCCAAGTCTTCAAGGCCCTATATAAGGCATATACCCATAGGTTCCTTGGGGCATTTTCACTACAAATAGTACATGTTTCTTTTCAAATATGTACATGTGTTATAGGGTCATAGTCACTAGATTAGGCTGAAATGTCTAGGTCCTCATTACTCTTTCTAAATCTAGTACAAATGGATGCTTTCACATCTTACCAAGTAGGCAAGTTAGGATTTTTTACTTCCAACCAATGAGTGGTAGTGCTCTTCAATGTATATACTAGTGCACTCATCCTATCCACATCTTTTGGGATATATGACTCAAGGTCACAAAAATAGTCTTCCACTGGATTACTCCCTTCATATCTTGGGAGCACTACAAGTTTGCCCTTACTAAGGTAAAACACTCTTTTTCCCCTCTTTTTGGTATAAAATATGATATTTAGAATCATGTTTGATATTTACCCAACCTATTTTTACTATTTTTGGTGTCTTTGCATACACCAAGTGGTACCTTCAACTAGTGGTTTCATATGCTTCTTCGACCCATCAATTGTAAGCAACATTGGTGGTGTCTGAGGATAATTGTAAATCTTCCCAAGAGAGGATTCATTGATCATTTAGGTCTAGAGTCTCAATGCCTTGCATCATGATGTTATAAATATGGTTGATCTCATCCTTAATGTCCATACTCTTGACATAAGGAGGTCCTTGGTCATTTGATAGGGGTATAACTACCTCTCCTTTTCATTCTCAAATGTCATGTAGCACCTTTTAAAGCACATATTTACATTATTTACATAATACCATGGCCTTCCTAACAACATTGGGTAGTTATCTTGCTCTGATAACTTGATCACTTCAAAGTCAGTGTGAAATTTAGCACCCATTATATCTACAACTATGCTCTTCAAAATTTTGATAAGCTAAACATGTGTCTTATTAACCATGAAGATTAAATGAGGGGAAGGCCTCAAAGATGGCCTACCCATTTTATCCTAAGCATTCTTGGTCAATATGTTGACCTCAGTGCCTATGTCTACAAGAACATCAAAGATAGACCATCCATAAATAATGGCATCCACTAGGAATTCTTGGTCATATTTAGCATTTTATGTATGTCAAACTTCTCACACCCTCTCCATGCATGGTGCAGTGACCTCAACCTGATTTTGTCCTACATGCTTCAATATCAAGTTATTACATAGGGGTAGCATTCCCTCTATCTATAGGAGGTAAAAGATAATAGTTATTTCTTGTATCTCAATTTTTTAGCTATCATGCTTCTTATGAGAGATGGTAGCCTACACTTCTAGGTATCATGCTAATTAGAGCTCCCCTTGCAAGTTTTGGATGACACTCATAGCCTACTACAACACATATTTCTAGCATGTTAGGTCTGGGTATGGCACAACCTTGGGTTTAGGCCATGTTATACACTCATTGTGACCCTTATCCCCATATTCTAAGCATAACTCAAGTATTGACACAATTATTGGTTGAGTGGTGAATCCACTGTGCATAGTTGTTTTTACCTTGACTACCTTTGTATGCATAGGTTGCAATTTTGGGGTCCATTTGTCCATTTTCTACTTGTGCTTGATCATTCTTGCACCCTTGTCTATGCCAGACCTACCTTGGGTCAACATTTTGTATAGGTCAGGGCATTTTTTGACCTTATGAGACCCTTAAAAATACCCACGCATGGGATATGTAGGGAATTCATGATGATAATGCTCTATTGAGCCATACTTATAACATGATCATGATTAGAACCTTACACCATTACATCCTCCACCACACCCTCTAGTGCCTTGTTGCATCCCAAATCCTATGTTTTATTATCAATATCCCTCATTACCTTGGTTATCCTACCCTTAAACTATTGTAGTGGCCTACTATGCACCTCTTTCCATGTTCTCATGCATCTCATAAATCACCTAGAAATCAGTAGTGGTATGGGTGTAAGCATCATACAACCAACAATAGATAGTTTTGTTCACTTGGCTAGCATGTTACAACAAAGGGAAGTTATGGATGTCATGCACCTCTTGACAAACATCACAACTTAGAAGCAAGGTGTGCACATTCCTCCATGCGTAGTTACTCCTATTATGGCCCTCTAATTCACTTTGAATGCACCATAGTCCACTTTGAGGATCATACAAAGAGATGGAGGTAATATTTTGGAGCTAGGAAGCCATATATGAAATTTTTGCTTCCATAAATGGGTTGAGCCTAGTAGCTATACTTCCAACTACCATAGCTCTAAGCATGACTTCAAGTGCTTCTCGAGGGTCTATAAAAGTCTTCATGTAAAGTGATCTTTGGAATGGAATAATTAATCCCCCAATAAACCAATGTGCATATTAGGAAGGGTGAATATCATATGGGATCTTTTATAGGAGATTTTTGAACCTTACATCATATAGGTGCACACTCTTTGAGAGTCCTTGGGTAATTTGTTTTAGCACGGTGATGCTTTGTTGTTCAAACTCTAGAATGTCAAATTCCTTCAAGAATATATCCTTTAGGGTATCATAGTCAACCATGGCTTGGTTAAGATAATTTTTTTATACCAGGTGTGGGTACGATTAAGTAAAGTGGTCATAAACAAGGTATCTTTTCACTCTAATTAGGTTATGCCCCACATGCACCACTATAGTTCACACTTCATCACATGTTCTATAGAATTATCCATATCATGATACTATGTCAAGTATATAGCCATTTCTTAGTATATTTTTTATGGGGGGAAACTATTATTTGAGGCACTTATCCCCCTAGTGCATATCTTAGCAATGGTCCTCTAATGCCTCCAGTCACTATTTTAGGTGTTGGTCCCATCGTTACTAATGGTGCAGTTGATTTCATTAGCACTATGTTACTTACTTGTGACACTAGAACACTTCCTGTGCATTGTTGCCCACTTTGTGTTGATAACATTAGTAGAGTTTGTATGCTTGCATTCAAGTTCTATTATGGTGAGATAGTGCCCAATGGTCTAGAGGTAGTTGTGTTCACCTCCTTATATGTAATAATCTATTCAATCACAAAATTGTAATCTAAGTATGTAAAACATCTAAGATCTAAGTCATTAACAAAGTCAATTATTACTTTTTTACTTTCTTCAAGTGGGCAATCCAATGCATGAGCATGCACCATAGGTTCAAAGGAGGTAGGCACATCTAGTGTATCTATAGTCACCAAATTCTATAAGAACCTAGAAAATTCCACACCTATCAAATGTTGAGCTCAATTCATTGCTTCATTATATCTCTCATCCTCACACTAGTATATTTCAAGAGATCCTTCCTTATGCCTTTCCCACTCGCTAGAGGTTCTTTTGGCACTTATAGGTTCTAGATCTTCCATTATTTTATGTCATCTCTTATTATAAGTCTATCTTCTAAGATCTTGGGTGTCAATTCACTCATACCCTTCCATTGTGCCTCACCTACACATCCCCTTCACCCCTTTTACATAGATCATATGTAAAAAGACTTTATCCTTCCATCCCCAAAGTTTCAAAATCATAATTCACCATTAAATTTTTGATCTCTACACTAAATTTATGCACAAATGTACCTTTAGGTTTATGCAAAAATTGATACTCTACTTCCTCAAGGCATGAATATATTGAGACTACAAACTCAAGTATGTAGCTATTCAAAGTTCCTTGACACCATTTATCTACTGATATAGTCTAAGTGTTATACAAGGTCTCAAGCTTATCTAGGCACTCTTTCACCCACTCATAGTGTTATCCATAGCTTATTTTTTTGTGTTTGAATATGTAACCAACCACTGGTACACATGCTCAGGTAACTCAGAAAAAGACCTCATAAAAAGCATCATATAGGTTATTTTGAACCCATTTTCTCAGCTTTTATCCTTTATAGGTTGGATGCTTCAATGCAACTATATCTTCCACATATTTTAGCCAGTGCTTGATGTTTTTGAAGTAAATTTGTTACATCATTATATCACACCATTATAACAACAAAATTCAATGCAGGTCCCAACAATGGAACCAAAATGTTGTAGAATTGAGTGTGTTATCTTTAATTTATTTTAACTAGGTACAAGCATGGAATATTCCCTTTGCACTCAACATTTGAACACTCAACTATGTTGACATCAATCCACATAAGGCACAGGCCATATGCACTCACCCAAAGTGTAATTGAGAAAGAATTGGGACCCGTGTTGGGCTATTTGTTCCATGGCATGAGACTTCAATTAGGGGACTTGATCAATTCTATAAAATATTTAGGTAGATCCATAAGCATAAGACTTTCATGGACCAATTCTAGTGTCATATGGATGCAAGTCTTTCTAGACTAATCCTAGTGTCATATAGGTGCTTGAAAGGTCAAAAGGTTACTTTCACTCAAATTACTCATGATAGACACATGCTCCTACGAAGGATAGGAACACTTGGTGTAGAACTTATACTCATTATATATACAAAATATATATGGTGTCATGAAAGTTTATAGGGAATTTATTAAAGATGCAAACCAATAACATGCATAAACATTTCTTAACATAATTAAAATACAACATTACAACCATTACTCATTGCACTGGTAATACAAAAGAAGCATAAACCAAACACATTATGTGTTAATGAAGTAACCTTCATCATTAATTATAGTTAAAAATGGATTATATGTTTAGATCATAACACTAAATAACCAAGAGGCTCATAGGTGAGCTTAGGCACATATATATGGAGCCTTCATGGCTTACATGTTATTCATAAACCTAATGTTTGCCAAAGCACTATCTATAGAGGACTCATTTCACCAGAGCTTTGTTACAATTCTTCATCTCTCTACATCTAGATCAAACTCCTTAAATAGATTTCAAGAGAATATTCACTAGGGTGGAAGGTGCACATTGAGTGTTGAGCTGGAGCTTGGTCATCATAATCATTGGCTCCATGACTCTATGAAGTCTGCACTGTAGTCACCATATATCACCAATCCTAGAAGATGTCCTAAAATTTTGAGAGATATTTAACCTCCTAGCAGCTAGTGCAAGATATGCACTACACCCTCCAGTTGGTGCCAAAATGACAAAGGGCTAACAACTACACCAAATGATTCCTTCATGTCTAGGTGGATTTCATATTGGCATGAATCCTTTACTTAACAAGCTAGGGACCCAACATTCTCTCCCAAATTTAAATAGATAATTAATATTAATTAGCTAATCATTTTCTAATTAATCATGCACACATAATTCTATATTTCTTATTAATAATTCTAAATTCCAAGTCACCAAATGATATACTTAATTCTTTCAATCAAGTGTTGATTCATCCAACTAATTCTTTAGAACATGAAACTAGCATGGTGAGTCATTCAAACGACCTTGACTCATTCCTAAGAATCCTTCAACTACAAACCTTCCCCACATTTTTGAACCACTTGAGGAATTTGTCTTCTCCACTTGTATGAGGACTCAAATCATACCATCTAAAAATCAAAATATTTAATAATTCAATATTAAATTTGATCATCCATTCCTCATGTGAGAAGTCTATAAATTGATGTACTTCTTCCATGTTGAACCACCCATCATCAAGATATCGAAGTGATATCAAATTATCAAATCAACCATCCACTTAAAATAATAATTTGTGTGTCCTTATGCTACTCAATTCCCCTTGCATTAGAGATTTAAATTGAGAAACCGCATACCAAGATCACAAGAGCACAATCAAGTCATGAAAGGAGAATATCTTCAATTGGTTGGTAAGGTGAAGGTAAATTTTATTTTTTATTTATTTTGTTGAAGCACTATCTAAGGTTTTAGAAAGATTTTAGAATAATAATTCAATTAATTAGTTTTGGTTTCTTAGCTTTGCAAGTTATAATTTTAAGTTATCACACATATTGATCTTCAGTTATCATGGTGCATAAGAAGGATGATACTTGAAGGGTATGCCCTAATTATAGATAGCTCAACAAATGCACCATCAAAGATAAGTTCCACATTATGGTAATTGATAATGTTATAGATAAGTTTCGTGGTGATATCTACTTTATGAAATTGGATTTTCATTTGGGTTACCATAAAATTTGGATCAGAGATGAGGATATACATAAGAAAACTTTTAGAACTCATTAGGGAAATTATAAGTCTTTGGTAATGCATTTTGGTCTTAAAAACACACAATCTACATTTTGAAGTCTAATGAACAATTTATTTAAGCATTTTTTATAATAAAAATTGTCTTAGTATTTTTTTATGACATCCTAATATACAATAAGACATAAGAAGCACACTTGGAGCATGTGAACTAAATACTAGTCACTTTGGAATAGTATTAGCTTTATGCAAATCCTTCCATGTGTGATTTTAGATTAAAATATGTGTAGTACATGGGTCACATTTTTTTAATGAAGGAATCAAACTATATCCTCACAAGATCAAGTTCATTATATATTGGCAAGTTCCAAAAATCGTCAAGAACCTATGTGGATTCCTAGGGTTGATAGGTTACTATTGTCATTTGTTGAAAAAGTATAGCAACATATTAGCACCAAACACATATTTGTTGATGTAATCCTTCCATTGTAATGAATTTTCACTAGGTAATTTGAGATATTGAAGGAGACCATGTGCACCACTCTGATTTTGGCTACCCAAAATTTTTTGAAGACCTTCATTGTTTAGGGTATGGAATGGGGGCAGTATTCATGCAAGAAGGATGGCCCATTACATTTTAGAGTCAACATCTCAAAGGTATGAATTTTTTAAATCATATATATCATAAAGAGATGAAAGCTATTCTTCATACAATCAGACACTATAGACCTTATCTGATAGGTAGACACTTTAAGGTGAAGATAGATCATGATATTCTAAAATACTTCTTAGAATAGAGGTTGTCATCCAAATAAAAATAAAAATGGGTGACCAAAATGTAAGGATATGAATTTTAAATCATATTTAATAAAATAAAGGATAATTTAGTATTAGATGCATTATCCAAGAAGGATAAGTCCACAAAGGCATTATTTACATATGGCAGGTAGACTGGGTAGATGAGGAAAGATATGGATGGGAGAATGACATTGTTACATAGACTATCATTTAGGATATCTAAAAATATTTTAGTGTCTTATAAAATTGTGTGGAAATATAAATTCTTATTATACAAAGATAATTTGTACATTTTTTTGTAGTTCAGTTGGTGGTCAATCCATTTATTCTATAAGGTTTTTATCTGGCTATCCAGGTCAAATCTAGACTTGTTACAACCAGGCATAAACCTAGACTAATCTTGTAGTGCTCAATATTTGTCATTTGACTACATCATCATTAATTCACATAAGGCATAATCCTTATGCACTCATTCAAAGTGAAGCAAAGAAAGAAATAAGGCCTATGTTGGACTAGTCATACCATGATACAACTCATTTTCCATTGGACTTAGTCATTTCAACAATGGCATTGGCAGGTTAGATGGCACAAGCCGTTCTAGGTGGAGTCTAATGGTCTATCAGTGTAAATCCTATTTAGAGATATTATTTTGGTCATATTAGTGCAATTCTATAGTGGGCTAGTTATATATCTTCATGGGTTTAAGCCTTTGGTTCTCTTAGCTTAGCATCATTCAAGTGCTTAGAGGGTTTAGTGGAATTATATAGATCATGGGTTCAATGCTTAGGTTAGTACTTTAGGCATAGATATCATTACTTGGCATGGGATCTTTCCTATACTTAGAATATGTCTATATAATATATTGACATCATGATTTTCATAGAGATGCCATTAACACTCTAAACCAAAAGATTGTTTAAACGTAATGTTCATATATTAAACTAAGCATTATAACTATTATAAATATTATGTAATCAATCTACATTCAAAGAACCTAACTATAACCATATAATACAAATCAAACTCAATCAAGGGAAATATTATTCTTCATTAAACATTGTTCAGATAAACAAAGTACACAAAAAATTAAAATAGATCAAATGCTCATCTAAAACTACTAAAGGCCTAGAAGCTCACAGGCAAGCTTTGGCACTATAATGTGGAGCCCCAAAAGCACCTATGATAGTCTTAAGTTTTAAAGGAAGTTGTTCACTATGTCTATAACCAATTATAAAAGGCTTAGCTATATCAAATTCATGTCCCTTAACTCATTAGTTTGATATTGATTTTATATCCTATAGGATCACCTTCTACTAGGGTGGAGTTGTGTATGCTAGTTGCCAAGTTGGAGGTTTTATCAATCATTCTACCAGTTCCATTACTTTGTGCCCTTCATGTTGTGATTGCCACATGATTCCACTCTTTTAAGATGGCCAAAACATCATAGATTTTTTTAGTATCCTACTATTTGGCACAAGGTATATCAAAATAATAATCATCTTGAATGATTGCCTTGACTGAAGTGATTGTCTACTAGCTTGGCACAAGATCTGTGATGATTCCTCCAGCTATGGCAAAAGGTGCCAAAATAGAAATCATTCCAAATGATCACCTCATTCTAATATATCTACTGAGTTGGATTGGATCCATACTTAGCCAAAAATGGGCCCAATATTTACCCTATGAAAAATTACTAGTCCACCCTTAGACTAGTATTTCAATGCTCTTGGTGCACAAAACTCTGGTGCACTCTCTTTTAGTTCAAAATCAAAGTCCTCAAAGTCCTTGATGTCAATCTTGAGTTTTTAAATGGCACTATCCATATCTATCAAGGTGGTACTAAGCATGAGCACATCCATCTTCTCTAATTCCTTCTAGAAGGGCTCAAGTTTTGCCTTATATTTTACAACTCCTCTGTCCAAGATTTCTTCTTGTTCATAGGCCTTAGTTTACAAGGTATGGAAGAGTGATTTCAAGCTTTGTTCCTAGTCTTTGATTTTAGTGTTCAAGGAATTTACCTTTCCCATTATTTGGTTTTTCTCTAATATGATCTCAGTATATGCCTATGTCATCATCTCTTCCTTCTCCCCTTTTACCTTTTTGAGGCATGCATCTATTACAGATCCCTAGTTGGAGAAACTTTAGAAGATGGCATCGACGGCATCTACACCCTCTTGAAGCTACATGAAGAGATATTCCACCTCTTCAATATTTTTATTTAGCTCCTATTTTATCATGGTGTATGGCTCCTTATCATCTTCTATCACTGAATCTACCCTTAGCCTTGGAAGCATATGCTCCACTAACAAGCACACCTTGTCAACCTCCAAGAAGTTTGAAGTGTCAAAGTAATCTAAGAAGGATGGCTTAGCTTCCTCTATGTGATTGGCTAGTTTTTTAAATTTGAAATTCATGGCCTTTACTTTCTCTTCTATTTATATCACAATCTTCTTCCACTTTAAATCCCTAACATTGTTGGTGATATTCTTCCATACTACTTCAAAGGCTATGCAGATGAGTGCATTGGTTGACCTAACTAGGTTCATTATGTGGGGTTTTATGATAAGGGAGTCATTCCCTTATTCCAATTACCCTATGCCCAGTATGGCCTTTTTTAGTACCTAAAAATGAGGCTCATCCATATAACTTTCAAAAGCAAATGATAGTTGGCACATCTTGTTGTGGCAACTCTGGGTGGTATGTACTGAAACATATAGTAATCTTTATTGGCCTACCCCTTCTATGCCTTTTCTCTTAGGCTTGGCTCAGCACCCTCTTCCTTAGTGATAGCCAATTCCATCTATTCTCCTTCCTCTTCATCAATGTAAACACTCTATTCAACACTTCCCTATGAGTTTCCTTCCTCTTGTTCTAATAAGGGTTCTTCCTTGGACTTGTCTCCTTGGTCCATTTCTTCTTTTACCTTGGTACCAAATTTTCCCTCCTATTTCTATTGGGTTTCTATAGCACTCTCTATTTTCTCCTTCAAGGCACTAGTATATCCTTCCTTGTCTCTAGGCACCCCTTCACTACTTGGTTGTGTTTGTGATGTAGTTTCTTCTACTGTACTGGTGGGGGAACTAGGCACCTTTGTTGTTGTTTTCTCTATTGGTTTTGTGCTTGAAACAACCTTATTTTATTCCTTTTTTCTTGGCCCTTTCCTCCTGGGCCTTTTTTTTCTTTGACTTCCTCTTCTTTATTAGTGTTAAGGTCTTTTCTTCCTCAGCCTCAACCTTCTCAATCTCTTCTTAGGTCATGCTAATTGCCTTCATGGAATATTTTTTTTTAGCATCAATGCCATCTCTATTTCTTCCTCATTGAGGCCCATTTTATTCCACAAGATTATATTTTCCTCCTCAATTAATGGAGGCTATGTGGAAGGATATTTTGATGAGTTTTTTGGTGGATTTTTTGCCTCTTTAAGTGTGGTGGTAATGCCACCTTGGAGGGCCTCCTAAACTTATTTGGTTTTGGGATCTTCTTCTACTACTTGTTCTTAGATGATGTAAACTTTCATCCCTACTTCTTCCTCCATCTCTTCATGTATCTATTACACTTATAACTCCTCATGCACCTCTTACACATCCATTTTTACCAAGGTTATTATGGGCATTACAACTGGACCCTTTGATTTCTTTTTCTTCTCCCTTTTCTTGGGTGAATCAATCCCTGATGTGAAGGTCACATGCTTCTTATTTGATGCAGAGGGAGTGGTTTCATCATTGAAGGTGATTATCAATTTGATGTGATCATACATCTCCTTAAGTATCTCCCCTTTTTAATTTTAGGTAGACTTCTTTTGTGCTACTGGTGCCAGCTTCCCTTCATCATCAATCTAGAGGGGGAGGTCATCATCCTTCTTAGTGCTCACACACTTATCTATTAGCTTCGTCTCATAATATAAAATATGGATGTGCCCAAGGATGACTTCTTTATGGAGGGGTTGGATGTTAGTGTGATCTAAGTCATCTTATTCATCCTTGGTTTCTTTCCCTCCTAGATACATGTATTGAAATTGTAACCTGCTCTATTCTAAATTAATGACCTTGACTAGGATGTCCAGCTATTATGCATTAGGAATTCTTTTGAGTGAATCCCTAAAGTGTTTATCTAAAAATTCATAGGGGAGATTTAATTAGCCTGATCATTTGTCATTTGTGAGTGCCAAGTGTACTACATAGAAATGTTTCATAATAATGAAGGTCATCATTCAAAACATGTTATGAAGGAGTTCCTCAAGGATGCACCATTCTTCCCTGAATGATTTGATATATTGGCTGCACCACCCCATTACTCTAGTCTTATACTTTTTGGAAAAGGTGGGAGGGGGTAGGTAAAGTTTTGGTCTTCAACACTGGGGAGTCCTTATGCTCCAAAAAGACCCAAAGGTTATCCTTGTCACCATCAAGCTTGCCAATCTCCTCTATTGTAATTAGAATTAACATCGACCCCCACCAGAAGGTCTCTCATGTTGTATGACACTCTAGTATTTTCTTCACCATTTCCTCTATAATGAACTTTGTTTTATTAAATTTTACACCCTACACCATGTGGTGGGTGATGCACAGGTAGGCTTTGGTGATGTTTATCCACTGACCATCAAGGCAAAGTTTTGAACTCATGAGTCATGTAGTTGCCTTCATTCTGAGTTCCTTGATGTCTTTGATTAGAAAAGTAAACCCTCCCTAATATTACCCTAATATTTTCATGACCCTTTTAAATTCAACATCATCTGGTAGATATCTACACTAGAGTCCGGGAACCTAGTGATTTTACCAATGAGGCTAGTTGATAACCACATGCACCTACCTAAAAAGTATAAGTAGTCCCTATGGATGCATAAGAGGAGGAACTATATGAGTTCCTCAAACTTCTCAAAACATGGCAACTCATAGAGTTGAGTTCCATCGGTGGTTGTAAGTTTATATCAGATAGAGACATCAAATAATGTCATGCCTACTTCAATGTTGGCCCTCGTATCAACCACCTAGTCTTGAATTAGATCTTGTAAATTGCGTGAGGTATAGTTGTTATATTCTTTGATTCAATAGGTGTGTGTGAAAGATGCCCATCTCTCTCTTACCAAGACCTCCTTATGAAATTGCATCTCCTAGTAGGATATTTTTGTAAGCACTTTCAGATCAACCTCGATAATGCTAACTCCCTCTACTAATTACACTTTATTCTTCACTGTGAATGCTTCATAAATTAGCCATACCCTCTTGCCATCCTTATAAACCTATGGTGGGCTATAAATCATGCATTTATTACCCAATTTGAACTAGCTAGTTTTGAAGTATAGTCTATTTACTTTTTTAAAGCCTATAATTTGTGATGGTACTTCTTACAGTCATGAGATCTATGACTGAAACTTTGGCTCTCTAGCTTTGCTTGTTGTTAATGGTAGCCTTGATGTCACTCTAGTTTTTTTCTACCTGGTTATTGTACAATTTGTGAACTACACTTATATATGCTGATCTCAAAGGGAATGTAATTCCTCTCTCTATTCAATTGTTAACTTTTAGAATATGTGGGTACTTAAGGTCTTACTATAGTAGCATTTTATTGCTTTGGCTCTAGTTTGTTGATATGGCTCTGATTCATCACTCTGTGTTTTAGTTCAAAATTAAGTTAAGATTTGTAACCTAAACTAGTCATCCCTTTGCTGCTTTATACCCCTAATACAACTACCTTCTTAATTGTAGGTGAGTAATGGCATGTAAGCACCTAGATTTCTTGGAAGTCTCTAAAACCCATGAAACCCATAAAAATCCTCTACCATGTATGCATTCAATGTGGATCTTTGTGTCTCCATAATCACCTTAATAAATTTTCATAATGGCATTTTTGGTGAATTGATGTGTAGTTCAAATAGCCACTTCTCACCTCACTTTGGGTGGATATTAGTTTGTCTTAATGATATTTCTCCCATGCTTTGTTCACTCGACATGACCTTCACCTTCCTTATGGAAACCTAGGCATAGTGCATCACATACACATAATTTATCCTCCACTATTTCATATTATTTTCCTATTGCACTTTCATTTCAAGCACGCTTTCCTATCTTGGTTAATTTATATGCAATTTCATATCTTTACCTTGGCCTATCCTATCCCATACAAATCATTTACAATGTCCCTTCAATGCTTCACTCTATAATTTTTATCTCTTACACATGATCATAGTGTGCATATTCTTTCTACCTCTTTCACATTTGCATCCTATGTGCCTCTCTTTGTTAATTGGTACTCATATTCTCAAAGTCTAGCAAGTTCTGTGCACCCAAAAACTTAGGTGTCTAGCTCAGGCACTTTACAAATCATCCATGCTTGACTCATCTAACTAGAGTTATGCATAAAAATTTCATAATATTTATTTTATGGGCTTGAAAGAACCGATTACTCTCTAATAATCAAAAAATACAAGGAAATATTTGGCTTGTACCAAACATCATTCAGGTCAGTACAACACAACTAACTTATGACTAGGAAGTGTTGGAATAATTATCATTGATGTCAAAGGAATTGTAATGAATATGAATGGAAACATCAAATAGAATTATTACTGAAAGTGAATGAAATTATTGTCAAAACTGAACAGAAGTGTTGCTAGAAGTGAATGGAATTGTTGCTGGAATTGAATAGAATTGTTACCAGAAGTGAATGGAAGTGTTACCAGAAGTGAATGGAATTGTTACTGGAAGTGAATAGAAATGTCGATGGAAGTGAATGGAATTGTTTCCAGGAGTTGTGAATTTTAATGGACCTTTTCACTTGAAGAGCCATGACCTTAATTTGTGGCTTTCCATGGGTTATAAATAAGTTCATAATGAATGACAAAAGTGTAGATTTGAAAGTGGAAGATATAAAAGAAGAGCAAAATTTTTAAAGGCAATTTTTTGTGAGAATATTAAAAGGAAAAAACTAGAAAGTATAAGGAAGAGTATAGTAGTGAAAACACTAAAGTGTAGATCAAATCGAAAGGAGATAAAATAAGTGTTCTATCATCTATTATTTTGACAATAAATTTGAGATAAAAGAGTGATTTTTTTTTAGGAAGGTTGGTGCCTTCGTTTTGAAGAGATTGGTATCTCTTGTTAAGTTGGTGCTCAGTGAAAGGGGTTGGTGCTCGTAGAGGTTGGTACCTAAAAAATTGTTTCTGGGGTAGATACTCTAGTAGGTTGGTGCCTACGAATATTTGTATTAAGATAATTTCTCTATGGTTTTCTCCTGAAAGGGTTTCCACACAAATCTGTGTCTATTTGCATTGTGTGGTTTTGAATTGTATTCTTTGATTGATTTGAATATATTAATTGTAGAGTAATTTAAGGTTTTGGATTTAAGATTAATAGTCAAAAGTAAAAAAATATATCTTATACTAATTCACCCCCCTCTCAGTATAATATTGTGCTTAATAATTGGTATTAGAGTTGATTCCTTCGGTGTTAGCACAACTACTAGAAGGTAGATCTTGGAAAGCACATATGGTAGGATCTCAAGTGTTGGATGGTTTCTCCACTAACAAAGCTCCTTTGTTTTATGGAATGAATTATGCATTTTGGAGCATAAGGATGAAGACTTACTTTATGGCCCTCAGTTTTGATATTTGGCAAGTAGTGGTAATAGGATACACAATGCCACAAATTACACCAACAGATGCCACCAAAAAAAAGGCCAATGAGAACAATGCGAAAGCTATGAATGCAATATTATGTGGGATTTCAAAAAATGAGTTTGTTAAGGTTATGCATTGTGAATATGCAAAAGAGATTTGGGATAAACTCAACACTATTTATGAAGGTGATAGTAAGGTTAAAAAATCAAAACTCCAAACCCACCGAAGGTAGTTTAAAATTTTAAAAATGAAGAAAGATGAAAAAAAAATTAGGTATATTCTCTGTGTTGATGAGATTATTAATGTCATTTGAGGACTCAAAGATAAAATTGAAGAATCTATGATCGTTTAGAAAGTCTTGAGATCCCTACCATTGAGATTTGATGCAAAGGTCTCTACCATTAAAGAAATGAAGGAGTTAAACATGATGAAAATGGATGATCTCTATGGAATTCTTATGGCATATGAAATGAGAATTGAATTTGAGAGATAGTCAAAGAAGGAAGCATCATTCAAGGTATCGAAGAAAGAGAAGATCAAAGAACCAGAATCAAGTGAAAATTCAAATAGTGAAGAAGATGAAAATGAAACTTTATTCACTTGGAAGCTAAAGAAAGGATTGAGAAAACATAAAGGAAAGATACCATTTAAATGCTTTAATTATGTTTAAATTGGTCATTTTGTAGCCAAACATCCAAATAAAGGAAATAGCGATGATGAGGGAAATAAACCAAAGTTCAAAAGGGGATGCAAGCCAAGCAAAGACAAGTAAAGATTTGAGAAATAAAATAAAATAGTATACTCCAAGAGGTATAGAAACCCATCCGAAGAAAACAAAGAAAGTGATGTTGAGAGTGATAATGAAGATATTTTGTTCATGGCTACAAAAGAAAATACCGCCACCAGCAAAGATAATTTAGAGGAAGATGAAGACATGGAAGAAGAAGGTGAAGTGAACCTTGAAGAAGAACTTATTTTCACATTTGAAGAAATGAAAGCATTTAAGAATAAGAATAAAAAATTTAAGTTACATCTCCAAAAATATGAAGAAGAGAACCAAGACTTCAAAGTGAAGACATCACAAGTCTTTGAGGAATAAAACAAGGTAATTACTGATCTAAAATTCCAAATCGAAGAAGCAAAGAAAATTGAAGAAGATCTAATAGATCAGCTAAAGAAGAAAGGAGAAGACTATGAAAGGTATGAATTTGAGATAGCTACTTTAAAAAGGGATCTAGAAAAGGTGAATTCTAAAATATCAAGTGACTTGAAATGTTGAGAAAAACACTCAAGTTTTGAATAAGATTCTAGAGAGTCAAATATCGCCATCTAAAAAGTCAGGAATTGGGTATGAGAAAGAAAAAGAGAAAGCTAAGAGATATGCTAAAACTCTTAAGGAAGCAATGAAAAAGGATACCAAGAAGGAAGAAGCCCAAAATACAAAAACTAGCTCTATCAACAAAGAAAGCAAAGGAGAACAAAACTTTAGAAGACCATTTGCATTAAGATATGAAAATAAAACTAGGTTTGGTAATTATTTTGATGGATAATGTTATTATTGAAATCTTTTTGGTCATAATAAATTATATTGTAGAAAGAGAGCCAAGGATATTGAAGTCAAGAATAGAAACTACAATTCATTTGCTCCCTTATCAAACTTTGATGAAGCTATAGTTTGTTACAAGTGAAAAAACTATGGACATATAGCATGATATTGTAGAAGTGTTTTTAAATTTGTAATACAAGATCATAAGTTCAAGGCTCTAGTGATAAAGAAAAGAGAACCATCAAAGACATAGAAGAAGAAGCAAGAAGAATCCATGATCGTTCAAACAGCATTCCATGCTAGAGATGAAGGACAACAATGGTTCATTGATAGTGGATGTTTGAGATACATGACTGGGGATAAAATCAAATTCATCTCATTAAAAAGGGTCAATGAAGGCATGGTGAAGTTTGGAGACAACACTATAGCCAAAATAAAAAGAAAAAGTACACTTAGTCTTGATAATGGAAAAACCAATATAGAAAATGTGTTATATGTGGAAGGGTTAAAGCATAATATTCTAAGTGTTTGCCAAATGTGTGATCAAGGACACACACTCAAGTTCTTTTATGAAGGTTGCAAGATCAAAAAAAGAGACACAGGAGAACTAATTGTAGATGCTCATAGAACCACAAATAACCTATACATGCTTGGAGAAATGAGAGGAGAGAAATGTTGTCTGAGTCAAGTTGAAGAGAGTTGGATATGGTATAGAAGGTTAGGGCACATCAATTTTGGTAATTTTGTGAAAATTAGCAACAAACAAGCTGTGTGAGATATGCCCAAGATAACGAAACCTTCAAGCACTCTATGCAATTAGTGCCAACATGGGAAGCAAACTAGAGCAAGGTTCAAAATGAAGGAATATTCGACCACTAAACCACTAGAGCTAATTTATATATATATATATATATATATATATATATATATATATATATATATATATATATTTGTGGTTCTACCAGAAATAAAAGCATGCAAGGTGAGAGATACTTTATATTGCTCATTGACGATTATACTAGAATGAAGTGGGTAGCCTTTCTAAAAGAAAATTTAGAAGCATTTGAGAAGTTTAAATCATTCAAGGCATTAGTAGAAAATGTAAAAGATTTGAAAATAAAATGCCTAAGGTTAGATCAAGGAAGTCAGTTTATTTCAAAGGAATTCATTTATTTTTGTGAAGATCATGGAATTAAGAGACAATACTCAGCTGCAAGGACTCCACAACAAAATGGAGTGGTGGAAAGGAAAAATCAAACCGTTTAAGAGATGGCTAGAACTATGTTGAATGAATCTAAGCTATAAGATAGATTCTAGAAAGAAGCAGTTAATATAGTAGTATATATCTTGAATAGAGGGAAAATCAGAGTTAATAATGATAAAACTCCTTATGAATTATGGAAAGGAAGACTAGCTTCGGTCAAACATTTCAAAGTGTTTAGAAGTAAATGTTTTATTAACAAAAATGAAGAAAACTTGGGAAAATTTGATTCAAGAGCTGATGAAGGAATTTTTCTGGGCTACTTCATCAAAAGCAAAGCCTATAGATGTTATAACAAAAGGCTACAAACTATCATAGAAAGTGCTAGTGTTAGAATAGATGAGATCATAAATCAAAAGGCAAAATAACATTCAGAAGAGCCTCTAGAAATACCCAATCTTGTAGAAGAAGATGGGGAAGAAGAAAATGTAGAAAAATTGAGTGAATCTTAAAGGAAAGACACCAAAGCACCATCTCTCTTTGTTCATAAGAATCATGCTGAAAGTCAGATCATTCACAACATTGATGTTGGGGTGCAAACCAAAAGAAGAATTTTAAGTATACCCAAGCATGTAAATTTCTCTTTGTTATCCAAGGAAGAGCCTAAGAATTTTTTTGAAGCTAGTCATAATAAACATTGGGTAAAAGCAATGGAAGAAGAGTTAGACCAAATTGAGAAGAATGAGACTTGGGAACTTGTACCCAGGCTAATGGATGAGAATGTAATTGGCACTAAGTGGGTTTTCGAAACAAATTGAATAAAAATGGACAAGTCACTTGAAACAAAGAAAGGTTGGTATATAAGGGGTATGCTCAAGTAGAAGGTGTAGATTTTGAAGAGACTTTTGCTCCTTTTGCTAGATTAGAAGCAATTCAAATATTTTTTGCATTTTCAGTATTCAAAAATTTTAAAGTCTATGAAATGGATGTTAAATCAGCATTTCTAAATGGCAATCTAGAAGAGGAAGTTTACATAGAACAGCCAGAAGGATTCCTCTTATCAGAAAACAAGGATTATGTGTGTAAGTTGAAGAAGGATTTGTATGAATTGAAACAAGCTCCTAGAGCATGGTATGCTAGGCTTGATAAATACCTATAAGACCAAGGATTCAAGAGAGGGTATGATGATAGTAATCTTTACATCAAAATTGAAGGAGATCACTAGTTAATTGTTGTGGTGTATGTAGATGATATAATCTTTGGAGGAGATAATGAGGAAATGTCTAAGAGATTTGTCAAAGATATGCAAAAGGAATTTGAGATGTCTATGTTAGGTGAGTTGTCATTTTTCCTTGGTTTACAAATATCTCAATCTAATAAATAAAAATGCATTTCCCAAAGCAAGTATGTGAAGGAGATGTTAAATAAATTCCATATGGAGGAGTGTGCCCCTGTTATCACACCTATGGCTATAGGTACTAAGTTGAGCAAATATGATGAATCGCTTAATACTAATCAAACTCTTTATAGATCAATGATTGGGAGTTTACTATATGTGATAGCATCTAGGCCAGATATCATGCAAGTAGTAGGTATGGTTACATGATTTCAAGCAGCTCCAAAAGAAACACGTGTAATCTATGAAACATATATTCAGATATTCAAAGAGAACCTTGGATTATGGGTTGTGGTACCTAAGAGGTAAAGACTTCACATTGGTAGCATACATGGATTCAGATTGGGCAAGTTGTGTAGATGATAGAAAAAGTACAAGTGAAGGAGCATTCTTTCTTGGAGATAACCTAGTATCATGGTTGAGTAAGAAGTAGAATTTTGTATCTCTATCCACAACAGAAGTAGAGTACATAGTGGCAGTGCTATGTTGTACACAAGTTATATGGATGAAACAAACCTTGAAATATATCAAAGTAGAGTATGATCATCCAATCTCCATATTCTATGATAATAATAGTGCGATAAGTATTTTGAAGAATCTAGTTATGCATTCCATAACTAGCATATCCCTATACGGTATCATTTATTGAGAGAACAAGTGATAGAACAACAAGTAAAATTAAAATATGTTTCCACATCTAAATAGATGGCATATATATTCACTAAGCCACTTCCAAAGGAAACATTTGAGTACCCATGATAGAAGTTGGGAGTAATATCCTTTGCTTCTACTCATTAAAAATCAAGAGAAGCATTGGTTTAGGGGGAGCTAATTTTTTTTTCCAATTCCTTGAATGACCCTTTGCCATTGATGTCAAAGGGGAAGAATGGTAGTACGGGGAGTTACAACAAGGGGTAGTTATAGAAAAGAATATCTTTTTGGAAGGCTGCCATCAATGACAAAGGGGGAGATTATTGGAATAATTTTCTTTGATGTCAAAGGAATTGTAATGGATATGAATGGAAATGTCAAATAGAATTGTTTCTAAAAGTAAATAGAATTATTGCCAAAAGTGAATGGAAGTGTTGTTAGAAGTGAATGGAATTGTTGCCAGAAGTGAACAGAATTATTACTAGAAGTGAATGGAAGTGTTGCTAGAAGTAAATGGAATTACTATTGGAAGTGAACAGAAATGTCGATGAAAGTGAATGGAATTGTTACCGAAAGTGAACAAAAATGTCGACAGAAGTGAATAAAATTGTCGACCTTGGCCAACCTATTAGGAGGATTTTTGACCATTCGAATGGACCCTTTTACTTGAAGAGGCATGTAACGAACCGCTACACCAAAATCCCAGATTGTTAGTGAATCCACTGATGGGGAATCCAAGAACAAACACACCTATTATGATCCCACTTGTTAGGATCTTTCTCCTCAAAAAGAGCACAATATGATTACCAAATTCAAGCAATTAAACATGCGGAAATATCCAGAAGTACAAGTAACTAGAATTCACAAATAGCACAGAATATGAGAGACAATATACAATCTTATATATTAATACTCGTACAAAAAAGAATACAATAAAGAGACGCCACACTCTTCCACCTTACAGAGGCTTCCCACACCTCAAGTGTACAGTAATTCTGCTTCAAAAGTTCACTCTCCTACCAAAAATGGTCCCAACACACAACTCACACACAAAATTGGTTTTCACCTATCCAACCAGTCAGTAATAACCCTACCAGTACACCAAGCACTCTACATTACTTCAAGTAGATCTTCTCATGAACTTGCAACCTACAATTCAATAGACCATACTTACATGTAGATCTCCTATGAGCTTGCAACAACCTGCAACTCAATGATCTTACAATGGAAGGATCTTCCTTGCCTTCCTTTTCAGCTCATCATTACAATACATGCCAATGGGTCTATAAATAGATCCCAGACTTAAACAATAACTTAGACTCTTAATTTACTAATAATAGACATACAACTCAAGACTCGAAATAGCCTTTACATGCAAACAATCAGTTCAACAAACTAACTGTTCATGCAATGAACAGTTCTAGAATACACAGGCGACTGACGTCGGTCCCTATTTAACTAGTGCTGACCAACGTCAGCCGACTCCTTGCCGATGCCAGTTGCCTTCTGCATACATCATGACTAACGTCAGTCATACTACCAATGCTAGTACTTCCAAAACTTCAGCAACCTCCTCCATGTCTACAAAAAGTTGAAGCTTTTAGCTCCACAACCTAACATCCACCCACTAGGATCATAACATCCCATCACGCTTCTTAAGCCTAGACTCTGGGTTGGCTTTGCACACGTACACGAGATCCACTACATGTACTTGCCTTAGATGAACACTGCAATGCCAGCATAACCCACCCGCTCTATGACTCGAACACGGGTTGTTGCTCTGATACCAAATGTAATGAACCACTACATCAAAAGCTCAGACTATTAGTGAATCCACCCACCAGGATCATAACAAGGCATGACTTTAATTTGTGGCTTTATATGGGTTATAAATAAGTGCATAACGAATGAAAAAAGTGTAGATTCAAAAGTGGAAGCTATAAAAGAAGAGCAAATTTTCTAAAGGCAATTTTTTGTGAGAATATTAAAAGGAAAAACCTAGAAAGTATAAGGAAGAGTATAGTAGTGAAAACACTCAAGTGTAGATCAAATCGAAAGGAGATAAATCAAGTGTTCTATCATCCATTATTTTGACAATAAATTTGAGATAGAAGAGTGATTTTTTCTAAGAAGGTTGGTGCCTTCATTTTGAAGAGATTGGTGTCTCTTGCTAACTTGGTGCTTGGTGAAAGGGGTTGGTGCTCCTATAGGTTGGTTCCTACAAAATTATTTTTGGGGTGGATGCTCTAGTAGGTTGGTGCCTATGAATATTTATATTAAGATAATTTCTCTATGGTTTTCTCTTGAAAGGGTTTCCATAGAAATTTGTGTCTATTTGCATTATGTGGTTTTGCATTGTATTCTTTGATTGCTTTGAATATGTTAATTATGGAGTAATTTGAGGTTTTGGATTTAAGATTAATAGTCGAAAGTAAAAGAAAAATATCTTATATTGATTTACCCCCCCTCTTAGTATAAGCTTGTACTTAACAAGAAGTTAGTGTTTCATGGTACAAGTGCCATCTTATTATCTATATAGCTTTAATCTATTGCCATTGAAATTCCTAAGGAGAATTTCACTTGATAATATGTGCAACTTATATGCACCAGTTTCCAATATACTATGGATGACATATGGGCCCATCTACTTGATTTGTAGCTTTCTCAGGTGCTTGAGGTACTTGGAATCATAGAGCAAGACCAATGATCATTTAATTAGTACCTTGCATTTAATATTTTTGTCATGCCATAACTTCTGGCACACCTTCTTGATCTATTGGCTCCATCTTGCTTGGGTGTGCACCTCATCCAACTACTCCAAGTCCTCTAGCCTTGCACTCAATAATTCTTGGTCATCTAATGACCAGTTCATGCAATGCATAATGATGGCACCAAAAACTCCATCAATAGAATTACATAAATTCCAAACACCAGTTAGAATGGTGTATCCTTATTTAGGTGCTTGTAGGTTATGTAGTATACCCATAAAATTGTTAACACTTGATCATCCCAATCTTTACAACCAACATCACATATTTTTATAAGGCATGTTCCCAATATCTTGTTGAATGCTTTAGCTCTGACATTTTATTTTGGATGATATGGGGTGGTCTTTTGGTGTGCCACCATGTACTCAGCTAGCAATATTTTCATAGTTTCATTAAGGAAGTGTGTTCTTTTGTTGCTAGTTAAACTAAGTGGGTACCCATAGTAACATATGATATTCTCCCATATGAATCATGTAGTAAGGGTGGTAGTGAATTTTTTAGTATGTGCTACCTCGGCCCACTTAATGAAATAATTAATGGTCACCAAAATATATCTTGCACATGTGCACGTTGTTGTAGGAGTGATCAGTCCAACAAAATCAATGGCCCATTTTTCAAATGGAAATTGGGAAAGAATGGGGATGAGAAGCATCTCATCCCATCGGTTTAGCTTCCCTATGCATTGGCATATGTCACATGCCTTAGTGTAATTCTTTGAATCTTTAAATAGGTTTAGCCACCATAATCCTAATTGTAGCACTTTACATGTCATTGCATCTCTAGTGAAATAGCCTCCTACGATCCCCTCATGTACCTCACGTAGAATGGAGTCTCTTTCATGTTCTAAAACACATTGATGTAGGAATTCATCTCAACTTAATTTATACATCTCCCCACTAATGATCTAAAAAGGGTGGCATGAATGGTGAGCTACTTATTCTCTTTGGTTGTCATGATTTGGGGTCAAAACCTAGATGTTGGAAATGTGGCTATCTCTACCAAGTCTTTGAGAACACATTAGAATTTTTAGAGTTGTGCATTTGGTATGTTATCTTCAATGGGTGATAACACATCACTAGAGTTGATGTAGGATAAATGGTTTGGTCTCAAGTTCTGCTTCTTAGGTTTTACCACAACTGAGATCTAGAATTCTTGACATAGAACTATCCATCTAAAAATGCACCCATAGAGAATGACATTATTGAAAAGGTACGTAAGTGTTTTATGATCAGTGAAAAAGCTGAATGGGGTCACCAATAAGTATTTGCTAAATTTTTGGAGGCTGTAGACTATGGCCAATGCCTTGTGCTTGGTAGTTATGTAATTTTACTTTGCCAAGGTCAATTTTTGACTTATAAAGGAGATAATATGATCCATCTTACCTTCACCAAGTTGTGCTAGAATGGTGCCAATTATAGAGCTAGATGCATCGACATGGCATGGAATAGAGTCACTCAGTCAGGAAATTGAAGGATAGGCATGTTATCCAACTTGATTTTTAGAGTTTTAAAGGCATCCTCTTGCATTACACCCCAATAGAATGGGACACCATTGTGCAATATCTCCTCTAATATTACTAAGATCCTTGCATAACTCCTTATAAAAAAATTATAATAGCCATAATAGCCAAAAAAGGTATGAATGTCTTTCTGCATGGAAGGGGTATGGAGCTATAGAATAATAGCTATCTTCATAAGGTCAATTAGTAGATCATCTTTGTAGATGATGTACCCGAGTAAGGTTCTAAATGGTGTCATGAAGATGTAATTCTTAAGTTTTAAGCATATCTATAGCTAACATCACCTCTAAAACATGAGGCACAGGTTATCATAATGGTCTCTAACAAGCCCATACGTATTCCAATCATCAAGGCACACTTGGAGGAACTTATGGATAAAATCCTTGAATGTAGTGATGACCACTTCAGAAAATATGAATGGCACATTCTTGATTCAAAAGGGCATCACATTATAGGCAAAACAACCCCATTATGTTGTAAAGGTTGTCTTAGGCTTGTCCTCCTCTTCAATTTGGACTTGATGGTATCCAGAGAAACCATCAATAAAAGTATAGATTTCACAACTTATGACTCCATCCAAGACTTTATTACTGAATGGAGTCGAGAAGGGGTCAGTGACACAAGAAGCATTCAATAGTAAATAATCAACATAAATTTAGATGTTCCCATCCTTATTAATGATAATCACCATGGGGCTCACCCATTTTGACTCTTACACTGGGTAGATTACTCCTGTAGCTAGCATATTATCAATCTCTATTTTGACCTTAGCACAGAGATTGGGGTTCATTCTGTAGGGGATATTTTTGATAGGTCAAAGACCATCCAAAAACTTTATGCTCATTTTTCCAAAGGATTGGTGGGTGTCTTTCATGTCCTAGTAATTACATGGAAACAAATATTAAAAGTCCTTTAGGAGATCCATAATTCCCACCAGCTTTGTGTCAGACCAATATTCACATAGAGTAGCCACCTTTGGTCTCCTTTTACACTAATATCAACCTAGGTGGTCTTGAGTGGTACATGGTATGGCTCATTTCTTTCTTAATGTGTGTCCTCAACTTTCCTATTCCCCTTAGTTGTTTGAATGTGGAGATGAGTAGGGTCTTCCTTGTCAGGGGCACTATCATCCACTTAGCATATAAGTTTCCTCTTTTTTATTAAGGATGTCCAATTTCCTGTGTTTTAGACATTTGTACCTTCATCACTTGAGTCACTATTGAGTGTCTGAGCCTTGAATAAATTTGGGAGCACTAATCCTTTCTCCCCAAACATATCTTGTAGGCACTCTTTTAAGATTGTAGTGTCCTCAAATACTTCCCTTCAAATGACTTGTAATGGCTCGATCAATTCTAGGTTATGTGAGGAAAAGGAGAAGGTGTGCACAAACTTCTCCTTTAAGACATCCCAACTAGTTGTCTCATGGTTAATTTTTTTGACCACATACCAAGCTCGTACCCATGTCTTCAAGGTTTTATAGAAGGTGTAGACATCTAATTCCTAACACCATTTGTGTTGAAATTGTCAATCTTAATCGAATTACACTCAAATGCACATTTTTAGGTCAAAATCCATAAAACACCCTAAATGGTTTGAACTTGTCACTTACAAGTACCAGTTTAGGTCAAAGTATCCCTAAATAGGGCAATGCATTTTATGGACCAGCTAACTTTGATCAGATCATTTTGAGTCAAAATGACAATTTTGCCATTTAGTGCTTTGGATTACTCTTTTCTTCTAATTCATTGGTACATTTCACGTACCTTTATTATTTTGTGTTGAAAAAATCCTAAATGGGAATACAACTTTAACGCATCTAACATCACCTTCTAGTTCCTCTTCAGTCAAATTATGACCTAGTAATATGACTTTCTAACCATTTTGATTAATTATGCACCAATTTCCAAAGAATTGCACTAAACTTGATTAAACTTATTTAAGCTAATTAATCTAATTTAGAAGCTTAAGTAATAATTCCATAGATTTTTTTAAATATCTTATTATGGGAAATTGATTTTGAATATCTCCATCACCTAGTGACATCATCTATGGGGTGGCATCCATCAAGCTAGAAGTGCATAAAATATCAGGATTATGGGTCACCCATGGCTAGTTAATGCCTCCCATTCCTCTTTAATGCTTATTTATCTTGAATATAATTATGGATTTAATTCCAAATATAAGGATTATCCATGGCCACACATCTCAATCTTGAGATGGATGGTCATGGTTGATCCTGACCAATCACAAAAATCTATAAATAGAGAGGCCATGGACATGAATTTTAAGCTTGAATATTATAAAGTTATAATGTTAAATTATTTACAAAAGGTTTTGCATTTGATCATATATTTTGCTTGCAAACTTCATTAATAGGCTAGTTTAGTGATTTGGAATCAAGAGCCTATGTTATATGGAGTGTTCTTGATGCATTGGAGGAGCTTACCACCATTATTGACAAAGATAAGGATGCTTGATCAAGGGAAAACATGTTTTTGAGCCACATGGGTATGGTGAATCCATTTGGGAAGGTAATATGGTGTTTCTTTCTTTCATTTGTTTTTTGTTATCCTTTGTACTTCCCATAGGAATAAATAGGCCTGGTTATTTAATTCTTTATGCATGTTTCATTATTTATGGACTAATGCTTGACTAACTTGCTTTGAATCCTCTCTACATAAGGTGTGCACCCATAGGTTCCTCAGGGCATTTATGCCACAATCAATCCATGTGTCTTTACACAAGTGTATGTGCATTATTGAGTTTAAATCACTAGAGTATGCAAAAATATCCAAGTCATCATTGCTTTTTATAACTCTAGTACAAATGGCTACTTTTAAATCTTTCCAAGTTGGCAAGATAGACTTTTATGTTACCCACCAATGAGTAGAAGTGCTTCTTATTATACACCAGTGTGCCCATCCTATCTACTTCCTTTAGGATGTAGGACTATAGGTCATTGACATATTATTCTAAAGGATTGATCCTCTCATATTGTAGGAGTGCTACAAGTTTACCTTTGCTCACGTGAAACACTCTATTTCCCTCCTTATTATTGCAAGGGGCCCTTCTTTGTGAAGTGTGATTGATTTGGACCTAGCCAATTCTCATAGGTTTTGGCACCTTGGTACTCACTAAATGGCACCTCCAACTAGTGGTTTTATAAGCTTCTTCAACCCATCAATCATAAGCTATGTTGGTAGTATCCCAGGTTGATTGTCCATCATCTTAAGAAATCACTCTTTGGTTATTGAGGTTGATAGTTTTGATGCCTTGCATCATGATGTTATGGATATGGTTGATCTCATCCTCAATATCAACACTTTCTACATAAGGGGGTCCTTGGTCACTTGAGCAGGGGATCACAACCCTCTCCTTACCATTTTCAAAGTTCATTTTTTTATTATTTTTGGGAAACTAGTGCTTAGTTCCTAAACAATAAAGGGTTTGGAGTAAGGGGAAAATGTAATTAAATATAGTAAAATATATAGTTGTATCAAATTAATTACATAGGGAAAGGAAGTAACTTATCTAGAAAAATAGACTAATATGACTATTTCAAAGCTCAAAAACTATTGTACATGATTGGGAAGATGTCAAGAACCTAGATCTAGCTTTCATTCAGTGAAAGGATAGGAGTGCCAAAAATAGGACACTTTGGGGTCCAATACTATTGTTCACTCCTGCCACTATTATCCAAATTGATCACAAAGATTTTTTAGGGTTTTATTCATTGTCCCTATGTGAGTCTGCATGTTGGATGTTGAATGTTAATAGAGCTCACTATATAACTATTGTAATCTTCAAAACCTTGGGTCTATCTACATACAGGAAATAACAAATGCATCAAAATCAAAAGGGGGAACATTTAGGTTAGGGAAAGTATGATCACACAATCTAGAATCCCTGTTGTCCTTATCACTACCTACATTAACCCTCAAGATAGGGTATTAGATTAAATGTAGTTTTCCCTTAGAGAACATGCATAATCAACATGCATGATAGATACAAGAATGAACTTTCACCTAGGCCCTTCCTTGATCAAGCATGCAAATCTATGTGTGATGTAGAATGTTGAGCTATAATATTGACTGATTTTTAATTATCTATTGTGCTAAGTTAGTAAGTACTTGATATAAAATGCCTTGTAAAGTCATTTATATAAGAGACTCTTTATTTTGGAATTGGGAGCATTATTCACATTAACCAACATCCAAAAGACCAACAAAACTTAAGAGAGGGGCTAAGAAGGGTTTAGGACATCTTGAGTAAAGAGAAATGATCATTGGGACTCAAAATTCAAAAGGATAGGAGAGTCAAAATTGAAACACCCTAGGTTCTAGTGATATAGTCAAATCCCAATGTTCTTATCCTACAAGCTTGAGACTTGGGGTAATAGAATTAGCCTAGGAAATAGAGTCTGGCTAAGCTAAAATGACCATATAGAAGGCTAAGAATGACTAAAATGAGTAAAAAGGTGACTCAATCATGAAATAATACCAAGATAAGTCAAACAAAAGACATGGCTAATGTGAACAAGGCTCATATTCTCTAGTCAGAGTCTCTTGTGAAAGGATTGTGAAAAGACATGATATGTGTGGTTTCTTGAATAATTTGGGGTGTATATATTTAGCCCCTTTTTATTCTAATGATGTAATGAAATGAAGTACTAGAGTAAAATAAAGAAAAGAAAATGTGTATCTGAACCTACTTGCATGGAGATGAATGTGTTACAAAAGGGTCCACCTCACTTCTTGGCTAGGGAAGTGGATAGAGAGATAAATAGTGCCTGGAAAAAGAAATAATCCTTGAAATGGATGCCCCCTGTACTAAATTTGAAAGTGTAATCCATCTAACATGGATAAGGAGGACAATGCTTGCCCCTATGTTGAATCTAGCTAAAAATGAGGAATGCTAAGAGGCCCAAAACCAATTTCTATCCTCTGCCCACATAAAATCATGTAATCTATAATGTGTGTATAAAATTGGTATGATATGAGGATAAAAAAATTTCCTGCCCCCACTCTAAATATTTGAACTGGAAGTGAGAAATGCTTAGAGGCCCAAAATAAATGTTTATCCTTTATCCTACATAAACTCATGTAGTTTGGGTCTAGGTAATGCAATGGACCAACATTTGTAGATGATTTTTCGGTCCAACCTGGTGACAACCTGGGTATAGCTAGATGTAATCTAAAACTTTGGTCAATGTGTAAGAAGAGAGTGGCATGTCTTATTATTCCATCTATATAATCCTAAGTGATGAATAACATGAAAATCTATGTCAAGACCCCAAATCTGGTATGCATCTATATAATCTGGTAATCTGTATAACCACATGTGAAATGACATATCTTGCCATGTATTATGTGTAAAACTAGAGACTAAAACATTGTACTCTACACTATGTTTATAGTCTGCTATCTGATTATGTAACTGTGTCATGCTATTGAAGTTGTATGTGTGAGATGTGTAGTAATGTACATGCCCCCAAATTTTGTATTTGAATCTATATCAAAATCACTATGAATCTATATAATTTGAACCATTATATCCAAATAGTCTATGTACCTATAAGTTGAAATCACTATGGATCCATATGATCTGAACCACCGTATCTGAATAGTTTATGTATCTATAAACTAAAGGTATATCTCTTTGAATATCTTGAGTAATACTAAGTGACCCATGTAATCTAAATCATTGTATATCTTGACTGATCTGAGCTGAATATGATAATCTAACTATTGAATGTGTATGAACCATAGTGTATCCACCTATGAGAGTGGATGGGCATGTTGGGTAAGTGTAGAAACAATAATAGTAGGAATGATGCCCCCCTTTTGGGGAAAGGGTTTAAATTTGTGATAGAGGAGGTTGAGCCAAAAGTGATGACTAGTGACATAAGTAAAAATGAGGCTGGCTTATTGTGAATATCTTGAGAGGTTGTTTGATTGATTGGATTGAGTTGTTGAAAGTGGAACAATTTTTTATTGGTGATGACCAAGATGTGTGTTTGAGTATAAGATAAATATAGATATGTTCATGCCATATTAGGTATATGAAGTAGTAATATATTGAATTTTGAATTATGTTGAAGGCATTGTTGTCATGATTCTGTGGAATAAAATGGTTTGAAAAACAAGGTTATGAGGTTCAAGTTATGGGCAAAATGGTATTTTGCTTTAATTGAAAATTTTGGCTAATATAAGAAATTAGATTGATGCTTGATTCATTTGTGTATTGATTAGGTTGAGATTTTTAGCTCTAGAGTGAGAGAGATACTGAGGACATGAGCACCTATTGTGAATTGGGTTGAGCAGTGAGTAACCCAAGTTCAGGCTAGTGGTGATGTTACCTTGGTAAGTAGCTAAAATGCTTGATTTTTGTTTATTTTTAAGCCTATTTTTGGTGTTTTTGAGCTCTTTAAAGTAGCCTAGGAAAATAATTATAGTGAAAACACTCCTATCCTACATCTAATACTCCTATCTAGGTTTTAATGCTCTTGTCCAGGTTACAGTGCTCCTGTCTAGCATTATTATCCTGTACCCAGCATTATTGTCCTATAGATAGGATTTTTTAAGATGTTTCTTTTTTAGTTGTTATTGCTTTTGATTTGCTAGTGATTTGGCATTGTGGGCTAATATATGTGTTTTCTCTAGTGTTTTAAAGGGTGAGGTATGAATGAGAGAGTTTTTTAGGGGTTAGGTGATGGAGACATTGAGGTTATTACCATTGTCTACTGATGAGAGAAATATCATGGATAAGGAAGAGTTAGCTCATGTGTGTGACCTAGGCACAATGAAGTGGGATGGGTATCTAATTATTACTTTATGTGAGAGGTGGAATTCAAATACATTTGCTTTCTATCTTCCTATAAGGGAGATTACTATGACTCTAGAGGATGTGTATCGCATTTTGCATTTACCAGTTAGTGGATGGCATGTGATGTTGTAAGATGACATGGGTGCTAATGTTATTAATCATGTATCCTTGTATTTTATTGGTGTTCCCTTAGGTATACATTGAAGAGGGAGTGATAGTGATGTACTATTATTAGTTATTGTGTAGTCTAGTGTTTCATGCTTGTGAAAGTGGTTGGTTATTTTGTTGGCATCATTTGTTGGTATGGATGGGAGTGGAGTATCAATTACATATAGGATTCATAAGATTGTGTGTAATGTGGAGGTATATGGTACTATATTCTCATAGGGTAGGACTATAATCTCCCAAATATATAGGGATCTCTATAGGTTTACATAAGAAGCATGTAGGGGTGGTTTGAGTGTAGTGACATTATTGCATTATTAAGCTTATGAGCACACAGAGATTGTTTGGTTGATAGGATTATCGAGGGAGAGGTGCTCACCTCCACATCCATTTAAAGAGCATTGGATGAGTACATTGGATATTCGATCCCCTAGGGTAAACCATTATAGGTAGGTGCTAGATATATTGGTGGTTGGTGACATTATATGGAGGCCTTATAGAGGATTTCCTAGGTGGGCTAAGGATGGAGTGTAGTTGTAATATATGAGGGTCAGTTATTGGATACATGATCGTTGGGTTGGAGTGTAAGAGCAATTTTAGTATGAGCATGTGACTAGACATTTTGGGTTACCATAGGATGTGCCCCTAGCATCATGGGTATGGGTGAGGAGTGCACATGTACCAATGAGGGTAGGAGCTCATGTGAGGCCTACTAAGGCTGAGCTAGCACCATTACATTTAGATGTGTAGGATATGATTATAGATATTCTAGATTTGGATGATGTTAGATGTATAGACGTGTATACTGCATGGTAAATGAGGCATAAATGGGCTCTATTGTACCCTATTAATAGAGGGGATATTCTAGAGTATGAGGATCCTAAGCTAATCTAGATGATGGGAGGTAAGTATCAATTTCATTTGAATTATGTAAAAATTTATGATTTTAATTTTATTTTAAATTATATAGCTAACATAGTGTCATACTTTATGTGTAGGTGGAGTGGGAGGTACTCAGGATGAAGCACAGGATGGGGTAGGAAGTGGAGATGATGAGTATTGAGAGACCATCATTGATTTGACACTCTAAGAGCTCACACAACATGTACATGATGATGCAATAGAAGTGGGGTTGATAGAGCAAGTGACATTTATGGTTGGTTTCCATGCCCATCTATTTGATAGGGATTATATAGCAATAGTTGCATACATTAGGGTAGTAGAGAGAGAGAGAGAGAGAGAGAGAGAGAGAGAGAGAGAGAGAGAGAGAGAGAGAGAGAGAGAGAGAGAGAGAGAGAGAGAGAGATGAACTAAGATCTGAGTTAAATAGGCATAAGATGCCTCCACCTAATTTTGGATTTGTTAGCATGAGGATCATGGATGAGTATACAGACCTTTATAGGTGATATGCAAACTTGTGTGAGGAGCATATTCAGCTATTGGCGTGAAAGAGTCATCACAAGAGGCATGTGATAGCTCAAGGAGTTACGGGGCCATTGAATACTAGAGTGGATTATGGTATTAGTACTAGTGGGGAGAATGAGACTAAGAATGAGGGCATGACACCCATTCATGACTGATTATGTTTGATATGATGTATATATTTTTGAAAACTAGTTTTATATATATATATATATATATATATATATATATATATATATATATACTTGTTTTATTTTGACTTAGGCATATTATGTTATGGATTTTGGATTATCTTAATATATTTATTGCAAATGGTTGATTTGAAATAGTTGATTGATGTTGAGGTTGCATATGTTTTGTTAAAATGGTATTGGGAATGTGATTTGATTTTTTCTAATAGGTTCAAGTGTAATGTGCATTTTGATTTTAAATCATATGTGAGTAAAAAATATTGTTTGTTTGTAATTGTTAAATTGATTTGGTAAAGTGAGGTTGTTTAAGATTGGTAAATTAGGATATCAGTAAGATCAAGATTTGGATAATTTGGTTTGGCTAGGGATGGTTATTTGGAAATAGAAATGTTAGTTATTAGTATAAGGGGATGTAAGAGATCACTCTATGCATATCACGTTGTGCTCAATTCCCTGAGAGTGGCTCAAGAATACAAAGGCTAGTCCTTTGGCTCCATCATTACCTGCTAAGTGAAGCTATGAATTGATACCAATATGAATGTGTGTCATATCACTCTATGTTATATCACTATCTAAACCTTGATGACCAAATGAACAAGTGCCCATACTGCTCATGTTAAGTAGGAACACACCCTGTATCTGATATTGTCTATGGTGCACTAATTGTAGATGTACATGGAGACTCTATAAGATGTAATATCAATGGATATGATCCTAAAAATGTGTTATGAAAGAGGCTCATCTATCTATAATCATAGTTTATTTCTATGTGAAATAACACCCTATGGCCTCTGTTGTGATGCATATGACTGAGAAATAGATTGAGATGGAACTGTAACCTATGATGGGGGCTCATCTAATCTCAATCATATCAAGTTGTCACATGAAATAGGTCCCTAAAAACTCAACCATGGTCAATATCTCTCTGGAGTAGTACTCTGTGACATGGATTCATCTAATCTTAACCATAGGACCTTGAAAACTCGATCATAGTGAATATCTCTCTAGAAAATTACTCTATTGTGGTGCATATGACCATGATAGATATGTATATGGAACTACACTATGTACTCTTTGGAATAAACTACTATATGTAGATTTATCTCACCATACTGATCTCCAAACATTTTGAGAAGGTGGGATAGGAGATCTCCTATCAGGATATGTCCTAGGAACCGTATTACTCTGACAATGAGTGACTGATGATTCTTATAAGGAATATACTGGGATGACTCAGTCATGGATGAATGAGGTCCATGGTTTCATGATGAAGGAGATCTTAGTTCCCCATATGTGAATGTTATGATTCCATTATCAACACATCTATTAATTCAATCCCTAAGTCCATAACAATAATTATCTCTATGTCAATGGATATGATGATAGCTATAAAAGGGCCAATGTGGTTGTCTATGTAAGAGATGTGGATCTCATCGATGAGTATAAGGTAATGTGATTAGCCTCTTATCTAGTAGTGTTGATAATATGACATATGGGCTATCCTACTCTAAATCAAATTTTAGTAGTGCCCTATTGTTATTCTCTGTAGTGTATACTAAAGGTGGTGCTCTAGAAACTAGTTCTCTACTCTTAATTGGTTGCTTTTCTGGCTATGGTATTCTATCTTATTTTGGACATGGTGGATGTTGAGTGCTAGAATATATAAATGGAGGTAATGCTATGAAATAAAGAGTAATTGAATCAATTGAATCTAGCTCAATCAATCCCAAATTCTTTTCCAAAGCTAGAACTATATAACATAAGTGCCTAAAAGAGGACTCTAAAACTTGACCATAGTGAGAGGTTGGTGAAGCCCCTTAATGAAGATATGTTAAATCTCTAAATTTGTTAGTTTGTAAATAAATATTAACATGTGAGTCTTGAATCGTAAGATATAATCACTAACTGGCTGTAAAGTATTCTGATGTAATGTGGAAAGTTTCTCATATGTAACATGAGGGCTCATGTTTGCTATGTAATATTTGAGATATGTCTCCTCTAGGTCATCATATGTATGTAAGGAACCAATAGGGAGTAGATGAAAGAACCAATTATGTGCATTACCCACTAGTGTCTACTGGAATAACTTGATTAGAATCAAAGGACTTGCATGAGATGGTAAAGCCTTCCAAAACGCTTGAAGGTGTATGAAAGGATCTCTAGTTCTATCAAATTGAGGCAATGATGGTATCTATAAATGCTTAAGAAATGAAGCTTTGACAAATATCTTTATAAGAGGGTTACCATGTAACCTATTTGCATCCATACAATACTTATAAGCCTTATTTTCTAGGGTAAGTAGATGACTTGGTGTTGTAATTCACCAACTATGTGCATCAAAGAAATAATCTTCTAGGATAGTATATTAGTATCTTGAAGTGATTAATTTAATCATTGAATTTGATCATTTATTTTAGCCATGGGAATGCTACATTTAGTAATTGGGTCATAGAGAGGGGGTGTGCTCACTTGAAACTTTGGAGGAATGGTAACTTGGACCTTAGTAGAGGGATGTGGGCTACCATTCTCTTTGGGTGAAGAGTGAGAAATAGGTGTTATTGTAGTAGGGGTGGCTTGGGAGATTCATTGGTATCATTATTATTTAGTGAATCACATTCTAATTGAGTAGAGGATGTGATAATATCATTACCATGTGTATCATTTGAAATAGAATCATGTATAGAAGTAAAAGCAACATTTTGTAATGCATTATGTTTGAGGAGTGAGAGAAGAGTTAGAAGCATGAGATGCATTTTATTCTTCACTATATGCATAATAATCATCATTCTTCCATGCATTATCACAATCAAAATTTTATTCGTATTCATTCTCATTTTCATATTTATTTGCATGTTCACTATCATATTCATTATTACTTCCATCATAACTAGGGAGAGGGGTAAGAGAAGATGTTAATTTGTTTCTAATATGCAATAAATTATCACATGAAATTGGAATATTGTGTGCATCTATGTTATAATTTAATGGAGTGCATGCATTATTTTCATTTATAATATAAGAAGTAAAAGTAAGAGATTTATCATTTAAGCATTATTTTGCCATTGTTTGAGATGACAAAGTAGAGTTAAGAACATGAGATGTATCATTTGAACTATACATTGGCAATTTGATTCTATTGTGTTTATATTGTTGTAATTTGTACATAGAAGTAGAAAAAGAGAGAGAGATTAGGTTCAAATGGAATCAAGTTATCACCAATGAGAGATTCACTTGGAAACGCATGACTGATTTATTCATTTGATGCATTGTGCCTAGGAGAATGAGGTGAAAAGTACCTTTCCCATTTATCAGAAGTATTTTGTTTAGAAGATGGAAGAAAAGAGATAGGTTTGAGAGAAGAAGATGCATCTACTTTTTATTCACTATCACTTTTATATGTATCATCATATTCCTTATTACAACAATAGTAATTATCTTCATTGTAAATGAAATCATTTTCCACATTTTTAGCTAATGTGCAATTTTGTAAATTTGTCCATTCATTATCATAATTATGAGAAAAAATTAGAAATTGATCTATGGGATGAGAGGGAAGTGCCTTAGTGGCCATTTTATTTCTTTCACCAAAGATAATATGTTAAGTATTATTAAGAAAATAAATGCAAGAATAACTACTAACATAGAGATTTTGGGAATATTTTTGACAATCCAAATAATTTGAAAAATTTCTAAAAATTTTATCTAAAAATTGTAAGGAAGGCTTAGGGTTTGAGAACCTAGTTTAGAAATCTAGGGTTTTGGGTTGGCGTTTTAGAATTTCTAAAAATTATTGTAATAATTTAAATTCTAAAATAAATTTTAATAAAATAAATGCACAAAAATTTAGACAAAAATCAAAAATATAAAATTGAATTTTTGCAAGAATAACTACTAACATAGAGATTTTGAAAATATTTTTGACACTCCAAACAATTTGCAAAAAATACAAAATTTTTATCTAAAAATTGTAAGGAAGGCTTGGGGTTTGAGGACATAGTTTGGAAATCTAAGTTTTTGGGTTAGGGTTTTAGAATTTTTGGAAATTATTGCAATAATTTAAATTCTAAAATAAATTTGAAAAAAATAAATGCATAAAAATTTATACAAAAATCAAAAATTTAAAATTAAATTTTTGCACAAAAATATGAAGGAAAAACCCTAAAGGTATGTAGGGTTTTAGATTTGTTCGAAGTAAGTTGGGTTCACCAAATATTTTATTATTTTTGAGAAACTAGTGCTTAGTTCCTAAACAATAAAGGGTCTGGAGTAAGGGAAAATGTAATTAAATATAGTAAAATATAGATTTATATCAAATTAATTACATAGGGAAGAGAAATAATTTATCTATAAAAATAGACTAAGATGACTATTTTAAAGTGTAAAAATTGTTTTGTAGGACTAGGAAGATGTCAAGAACCTAGATCTAGCTTTCATTCTATGAAAGGATAGGAGTGTTGAAAACAAGGCACTTTGGGGTCTTGCGTTATTGTCCACTCCTGCCACTATTATCTAAACTAGTCATAGAGATCTAAGTTTTCTGGGTTTTGTTTGTTGTCCCTATGTGAGATTTCCTATAAAACTTTAGTTGTTGAATGCTAATGGATATCATTATAGAGTTGTTTTAATATTCAAAACCTTGGGTCTATATAAAAACATGAAATAATAAAAGCATCAAAAACAAAAGGAGGAAAAATTGGGTTACGAGAAGTATGATCACATGATCTAGAACCCCTACTATCTTGATCACTACCAACATTAACCCTCAAGCTAGGGTCTCAGATCAAATGTAGTTCACTCTTAGGGAATGTGCATAGTCAATGCGCATGGTATATGTAAGAATGAACTTTCACCTAGGCCCTTCTTTGATCAAGCATGTAAATCTATGTGTGATGTAGAATGTTGAGCTATATTATTGACTAATTTTTAATTATGTATTGTGACAAAGTAGTAAGTGCTAGATATATAATTCTTTTTGAAGTCCTTTATATAGGAGACTCTTTATTTTGAATTTGGGTGCTTTATTCACATTAGCCAACATCCAAAAGACCAACAAAACTTAAAATAGGGGCTAAGAAGGGTTTAGGACCTCTTGAGCAAAGAGAAATGATCATTGGGACTCAAAATACAAAAGGATAGAAGCACCAAAATCAAGACACCCTAGGTTCCAATGCTATAGTCCAATCCTAATGCTTATGTCCTACAAGCTCAAGACCTGGGGGGTAGAATTAGCCTGGGAAATAGAGTTTGGTTGAGCTAAAATGATCATCTAGAAGGCTATGAATGACTAGCAATGAGCAAAAAGGTGACTCAAACATGAAATAAGACCAAGATAAGTAAAACAAAAGGCATGGCTAATGTGAACAAGGATCATATTCTCTAATCAAAGTCTCCTATAAAAGGACTGTGAAAATACATGTTATGTGTGGTTGCTTAACCAATTTAGGATGTATACATTCATATAGCACTTATTGAAGCACATGTTAGCATTATTCATGTAGCACCATGACCCACCCATGAGTGTTGGATATTTATCTTGCTCAACCAACTCAATCACTTTGAAGTCAACATAGAACTCTGCACCTATAATATATATAATGGTGCCTTTTAGAATTTTAATTGGTTGCATCCTAGATTTTCTGGCCATGAAAATCATATGAAGGGAAGGCCTCAAGGCTGGCCTACCCATCTTCTCCCATGCATTCCTTGTCAAGATATTGACTTCGGTGCCTGTGTCCATGAGGACCTCGCATATAGATCATCCATCAATGATGGCATTCTTCAAGAGCTCTTGATCATATTCCATATTCTATGTATGCTTGACCTCTCATTCCCTTTCCATGCATAGTGCATCAATTTTAACTGGCTTCTTCTTGGCATGTTTTAAAATCAAATTCTTCAATAGAGGAAGCATCCCTTCTATCTATAGGAGGCATAGGATTTATGTTAGCTCTTGTACCTCGGCCTCTTAGTTATCTTGATTCTTACAAGAGGTAGCAACTTAAACCTCTAGATCTCATACTAATTGGAGTTTTCCTTACAAGTTTTGAATGATGCTCATGGCCTATCATAAAATGTCCTTCTAGTACATAGGGTCAAGATAAGACACAACTTTGGGTTTCAATCATGTGATGCACTTAGTGAGACTTAGTTCCCCATATTCCAGGTGCAACTCTGGTACTGTCGCAACTAGTGTCTAAGTGTTGATCCCACTACAAGTAGTCACCTGCACCTTAACTTTCTTGGTGCTATAGATGTTTATGCCCTTGTAGCCCATTTCTTTGATTTTGGATCATGCTAAATCATTCCTACACCTTTGTCTACATTAGGCTATCCTTGGGTTAATTTTTATACAATTCAAGGCATTCCATGACCTTGTGTGTTCTTCAACAATACCTACACATTGGATGTGTAGGGAAGTCACACTAATAGTGCTTGATCAAATCGCACTTGTAACATGATTGTAGTGGGAATCTTCCTACATCGCATCCTCCACCCTACCCTCTAGTGCCTCTTTGCATCTCATATCATATATTATTCTATCCATAGCCTACATTATTTTGGCCATAGCTTGCATTATACTGACCATATCCCTCATTTCCTTGGATTGCCTACCCTTTAGTTACTACAATTGCTTGTCATGCACCTCTCTTTATATTTTCATGCATCTCATTGATTACATGGTAATCAACTATGGTATGAGTGTAGGTATCACATAACCAACAATATATGGTTATGTTAACCTGATTAGCACATTAAAATAAAGGGTAGTTATGAACATCATGTGCCTCATGATAAACCTCACAGCTTTGAAGCAATGTGCACACATTCCTTTAAAGGTAGTTATTCCCCTTCTATCTTGTAGTGAGTGTACCATAATATACTTCAATATTTTTATGATGAACTTGTTGGGTGAATATTTTGTCACCAACTGACTGATAGAAAAATAGGTGCATCAACCACAGCATATGGAGATTTAATCTGCAAAATGTGTAGGTCTACCACATCATAAGGAGATAAATCTCTCTCTTAGCAAGGGGAGGTTCCCTATAAACTATAGTATTCTATATACATGTTAAAAATACACACAGGGGTGAAATCATATTATCCATCTCTCTTTTTTTAGAGATGATGTTCATAGAATAGAGGAGAATTCTGATGCAATTACTAAAAAGGCACTTCTCTTCTTTCAGAAGTGATATTCAACAAACAGTAAGACTCGTCTAGGGTAGAAACAACAACCACAAGAAACAAACTAAAACATAAAGTTTTAGTTATTTCTCATACTAATTGGGACAATGGAACATAGAAAGATTAAACATAGCTCAAAGTCTGCACCTAAAACTACAATATGGTAAAGGATTACGAAGGATAAAGAGAGCACAAAGTCTCCCTAGTATCCTTTACACAAAAATATAGGCTGAAAGCAATTATGGCAGCACAAAGTCTCCCACAATCAGTTTCAGGACATCTTCCAGCTTATTTCCACTAATTCTACTTATTTGATTAAACAGACAAGACTGTATTTAGGAAACAGACATAAGAACAATTTCCTAAAAGACACAAGATTATTCCAACATAAAGTCTAGAAAATCACTTACTTTCTCATTCATTTAACAAAATATGATTAACAGTCTGAGCTCAAAGTCTCAAGAATGCCTTTCAATTTTGGGTAGAGCTTCTCTTTTGATAACTAAGAGATCTCCTTTATACAAAATGGGAGTTTACAATATATAGCATTATAAGAAAGACTTGGGTGCTTATTTTCATGAAATCAGCCCATGCTGAATTGAATGCCTTAATTACCTGTCAAAGAGCCATGTTGGAATAGGGCATCGGCCTTGACTTTGGCATTTTGAATTATCTCAAAAATGTCCCTCTCTCAACATGGGTTATCTGGTCTTCTTAATGCTACTTACACGGCTGTCCATTCACCTTTACTCAATTAATAAAAATAGGCCACATCCTTGAATGTTGGTGTTCCCTGGCATCTACCTAGTGGACTATTCCACCTACTGTAAATAACTCCCCTGTAGATATTTCTAAATTTCTTGTAGTCATTTTCTCGTTCCTTGCCACATTTTATCTCTTCTTAGCAATTTGAGCTCTTGGGGCTATCTTCTCAGTTTCAGGTGGCTCTTTTGGCTCCTTTCTGGGTTAGTCACTGAGCTTGTTCTCAAGTCTTTTGAAAATCAACGGTTATTCCATCACCTTATAATTGACGTCCATGGGGACATCATTGGTCCCTTTGAACCTCTTTGAACCTTGAACCTTGAACTCTTTGGGTTCAAAGTTCAATGGTTCAAAGGTTCAATGTTTCGTGAAGGGCTGCATTTGTTCACCTTTTCTTCTTCAGTTGAACCATCCCTTTGAACTTCTTTCTGGAATCTTCCACTTTCTTTATTCGCTTGAATCTTTTGCTTGAAATTTGAACTCTTTGAACCAATCCAACCTTTGAACCTTTTAAACCTTTTGGGTTCAAGGTTCAATGGTTTATCCTCTTTCTTTTTAAAGCCTTTTATTCTCTAAGTCCATCAAACTTTATCAAACTTATTGAACCTTGAACTTTGAACTATTTTGGTTCAAATTTCAATGGTTCAATAGTTCAATCTTTATCCTTTGATTTCTTTTGAAGCATCAAACTCTCTAGATTTTCCAAGTCCATCTAAGGCACTGAACCCATTGGACTATTGAACTCTTTTGGTTCAAGCTTCAATGGTTCAAAGGTTCAATGTCCATTCTTTGAAACCTTCTTTTCTTTAAGTCTTCCAGACTTTATTGAACCCTTTGAACCTTTGAACTCTTTTGGTTCAAATTTTAATGGTTCAACCTTCTTTCTTTTTGAAGCCTTCTTTTCTTTAAGTCTTTCAGAGTCATTGAACCTTGAACCTGTTGAACCTTGAACCTTGTGAAAGTGGGGTTCAATTGGTTCAACAGTTCAAAGTGGTTCAATCTGTTTGTTTTGAATCCCATCATTAAGTCTTTTGACTGAACCTCAGTGTTGAACTTTCCTCAAAACACTAAGAAAAAGCCTTAAGTGTTCTGAACTTCCTTTGAAGAAGGTCAGCCTGTTAAACTTGCAGCTTTTTTAGTTGAAAATTCTTGAATATTTAAAGAACTTAACTGCTCAAAAAAAATTTGAGAAAGAAAAGAGAGAATTTTGGTCTGCAGGACGAAAATTATTAGTAGGTTATCCACAAAAGTGAGTGATAGATTTTGGGAACAACAGTTGGCTCTAGTTGGGGAACTTCCATCGATTGAAAATAGAAACAATCGAAGGGAGTAGAAACTAGAATCTCAGTGCCTTCATCTCTGCCATTGGGATATAGAGTCATGCTCACCCAAAAAGAAAGGTGCCAAAAACCAAATAATGCTAAAAATAAACAAAAAAAACACAAGACAAATAAAGACTATACAAATATACATATATACGAATGGACTTATCTGATGCTTCAAGGACTGAAGTGCTTCAAATGTTGTCCACTGTGAGGTAAAGCAAATGGCATTCCATCTTGGTATTCTAGAAAGAAACTATTTTCACCAATTAAATGATGGATGGTAAATAGGCCTCTCCACAAGGAATCAAATTTTCCATGCATTCCTTTTGGTTCTCTCCTCTTTTCCCACAACAAGACTCGATCTCTAATCTAAAAATTATAGATCTTTGCCTTTTAGTTGAAGAGTCTCTTCACTAGACTTTGATGTGTATCAATTCAGTCCACCACCATAGTTTTTTGCTCATTAACTTTAGTCAGGCACATGATCCTCTTGTTGATGGAACTTTCAAGCGTTGAATCTTCTATTGTCTTTGCTAATTTTAATTCTAGCAATTCTAAGGTGATTGGTATCTTTGAATTTAGACCGTAAAGAAGTTGGAAAGGGGACATACCAATTACTCTCTTTGGGTGTAATCCTGTCTACCCATAAAGCATCAAGTAATGCTTTATGCCAGGTTCTTTGGTTTTCATCTACCAGCTTCCTGATAATGGTCACCAAATTCTTGTTGCTTAACTCTGCTTGACCATTTTCTTGCAGATAATAGTCAGAAAAATGAGAGAGAATAATCCCATAAAGTAACAAAATTGAGTAATCTCATGAGAAGAGAAACAAGTTGCATTGTTTATTACAATCTTGGTTGGGACTCCAAACTTGGAAATGATGTTTACCTTGAGAAAATTACACATTACTTCTGAAGTAGCATGCTTGACTAGAATGGCTTCCACTCATTTGGTGAAGTAGTCTATGGCTATAAGGACATAGTCATGTCTAGCACTTGAGGAAGGATTTATAGTGACAATGAAATTAATTCCCCACTGCTAAAATGGCTCTTTTATCACCACAGGCTAGAGAGGCAATGCAGCCAACTTGGGTTTGCCAATGAATTGTTGACATAGTTCACATCTATGCACCTAGGAATATGAATCTTGAAATAGATTAGGCCAATAATACCTGGCTCACAAAATCTTATGGGCAGTCATAGGGGTATAAAAATGTCCTCTACAGGCCAAATTATGGAAGGACTCCAAAATTTTTTTCTGCTGCACTTTATCCACGTAGCGAAGGAACACTCCATCAAGGTTCCTCTTATACAAGCCATTATCCCATAGGAAAAAATTGGCAGCTTTCAACTTAACAGTCCTCTTTTCTTTATGAGATAGGTGAGCAGGACACTCACCAAAGGTAAGGAAATGAGAAATATTCGAATACCACTCATTTGTAGTGGCGATAAAGAGAATTGTTGGCGTGTCTTCTGCTTTGATTTCTTCATGCCCTATTTCCTTTGGTGTGTTATCATCAATCAATTGGAAAAGACCTTTTTCCCTCATGAGCTTGGTAGGTTTGATATCTAGATCAAACTCCTAAATCTTGGCAATCCAATTGCCCCTTTTAGTGCCAAACTCTTGCTGAGTTAAGATAGATTTCACTATTGTATCAGGCACTAGAATGACAGTATATGAATTCAAGAAATATAATCTGAAATGCTTTACTACCTTGACCACATCATAAGTGTGCTTCTCCATGTTTGAATACTTTAGCTCATGAGCTTTAAGAGGATAGCTCATGAAGGAGATGGGAGATTCCACACCTTCTTTGTTCTATTGAACCAAGATGGTTGAAAGTGTATGCTCAGAAGCATAGCTGTACATTATAAAATCTTTGGTTTAATCAAGACAAACTAGGATTGGGGCATGGGTGATAGCTTCATTGATGTCTTTGAATGTTGATTTGTCTTCTTTAGTCTAACTGAAAGCGGCTTTACCCTTCATCATATTGACAATGTGGCAAGTCTTCTCTATGAATTCAAGGATGAATCTTCACAAAAAATTCACCTTTCCAAAGAAAGAGTGAACTGCAGTCTTACTGGTAGGGAGAGAAAGCTCTTGAATGGATGTGACCCTCTCTGAGTCAATCTTTATACCTTCTCAGGATACAGTGTGACCAAGAAGTTTACCTTCTATGATCTCAAAAATTGATTTCTTAGGATTAAGAGAAATACCATTCTGCCTAAATCATTCCAGCACTTGTTGTATATGATGAACATGATTAGGACGATGCTTAGAAAATACTTTCAAGTCATCAAGGTATACCATATGAACTTACCTATTTCATCTCTGAAAGCAAGATCCATTGCTCTTTAGAAAGTGGCACCAGCATTGATCAAGCCAAATGGCATTCTTCGATATGCAAAAGCCCTCTAAGGTGTCATGAAGGTGGTCTTATGTTGGTCTACTTCACCAAATTCCACTTGATTGTATCCTAAAAATCCATCTAGCATTGATATCATCTCAGCGCTAGTCACTGTCTACAACAGTTGATCCATGATGGGTAGGGGATAGTTGTCCTTTAAAGATGACTGATTTAGATTTCTAAAATCAACACACAGGAAAAATTTTCCATTCTTCTTTATTATAGGGACTATATTTGTAATCTAGGTGGAATGATGGATTGGGAAAATAATCCTTGCATTCAGCATTTTTTGTATTTCAGACAAAATTGTGTCTAATATCCTAAGATTGTACTGCCTTTGCTTCTACTTGTGTGGCAGTGACCCAATCTTGAGAGGAATTTCATGCTTGATTTATTCAGGTCTGAGAGGTTTTAGATCATCATATGAATATGCCAAAACATCAATGTAATGGTGAATCAGAGTGACGAATTTTAATTTTTCATCAGGGGTACAACAATTCCTGATGTTGACTATTTTTGGATTGTCCTCTGAACTCAAATTTATTTGATCAAAATCCTTGGAGGATTTTGAATCCATTTTTTGTTCCTTGACATACCTATCATGTTTGTCAAATAGTTTCTGAAGAGAAACTAACCCTTTGGGAATTTTATTCCCTTTGAGCTAAAAGAACTCTTCATCAGCGTTTGAATTTGTCTCCGGAGCTGATTCTTGTTGTGGAGATTCACTGCCTTCAAATTGAAGCTTTTAAAAGCTATCTTTTCATTCCAAAAAAGTAATGATATATTTATCACCATTGAACACCTGCCAATGGTCATCATTATCAGGTACACTTGGTCAAAAGACCAACTCAATAGTGTACTTATCTTCTTTGAAATCTTGGTGAGGGACCAAGAGAGTTGCAGAGACATTCAATGCATCTAAATGACTATTGAATTCTCTAAGCCACGATAGAAATACTGAAAGCATCAAAGCTTTCAATGTAGTCCCACACTATAATGTGATAATGTCACAATATTTCATTCTTGGTTTGGTACAGGTTCTTCACCTGACAAACCAATAGCTCAACATCTCCTTTGGCATGAAGGATTTTAACACCTTTATCTTGAGCAGCGTTTAATCCAAGCAGTAGCAATTCATATTCAGTAGTGTTGTTGGTGTTGCTAAACTAAAACTTGTATGCATAGGGGAATATATCTCCTTGAGGAGATATTAAAACAACTCCAACTCTAAAACCGGTTAAAGCATTGCTGCCATCAAATTCCAAGATCCAGACATCATCAGATTTTGATCCTCTCTCAGATTTTTCTCTATTAGGAAGGAAAAATCCTTTTTCATGTGCACTGCACCCTACCAATTCTTCTGATGCTTTATCTAAATTTTTTGGATTGTCAACTAGTAAGCTTTTGTCTACTAAAATAGGAACATCTTCAGTATTCAAAAAGTAATTACCCATTGAAAACTCAAATAGAATTTGAGCTTTAGGGGCTGAAGTTCAAGTGACAATATACTTTGATTCCTCCTCAAGAAGCAACTTTTCCATTATGCCCTTGATAGGGATCCTCACCTTAGACAGGTCCCTGCTTAATTCTCCACCAACATCTTTGCAAAAAATTTGCCCAAGAAGAATGCCATAAGACGCTGAGATGTCGGCCACCAGGACTGTCATTTTGATTCTCTTATCTAGGAAGGCCGTAAATGTAAATTGAGCATCTTTGATTTGTCCTATCAAAGGCACTTATTTGTTTTCCATGGAGAAACATATCCCAAAATTCTTAGTCAGCATGAGACCAAGAGATTCTTCCACCTTAGCAGGCATGACATTGTCAGATGTGCCAGAATCTATAATGCAATTATTCAGCTAATGACCATTTATCAATAGGGAGACATAAAATAGTTCTATCTTTCTAGGGGTAGTTGGAGGAGTGATCACAAGATTATTTCAGGAAGGTATGTTCTTTGGGGGATCACAAGTTACATTTGAAATTTCTTGTCCTGCAGGGACGATTTTATTTTTGACATATTAAACTAACCATCCAACTGCTCAGGGTTGGATTGCAAGAATTCAAACTCAGACATTTAGATTTTGGCTTTCTTAACATGGTCAATTATATCAAATGACTAAAATGAATTTGAGACATAGGAAGCCAGTCCATCGATTTGGGTTTTACTCAGCGTAGGACTAGTCTACGAATTTGAAGCAGAAGATGAAGGAACATTTGAGGTACTTAATTTTTTGTTGCTCATCGGATCCTTTGATTGGAAATTTATCAATTAAAATTGTTGGGCACAACTCTTCCCCTATTTTTCCTTTATCAGCTTATTGAGTTGACTAGTTTTAGGACCGAGTAATACTGCGTATGATCTATCAAATGCTTCACCTTTGGCTCTGGGTTCATCCTGGTAATTTAGGAATCCAATATTGGAGTCACCAGTTAATTCCTCTTGGACTTCTATAAAGAGATCAGCATCATCTTCTTGGTTCAAATCAGGTTGGAATGAAAAATCAGATTCAGTTTCAGGATAACCAACTACTGAATTAGTTGGTACTGCTTCAATAACAAGCTTCCTTGGTGGGGGAGGAAGGTGATTTGGTTGCCCTTGATTTTTGGTAGCATTGCCCTGATATGATTGATTGGGAAACATCCTCCTTGGTATATCTCAATAAGAAGGGGGAGCAGACATCCCTTATGTCATTTGTTTATTGAGAGCTAGCAATTCATTTGTTAGCTTTTGCACCATAGGATCAGTGGTGCCTGTAGAAGAGAAATCAAAAGATGAAGAATATTTACCTGTATTAGGATCTCTTCTTATCTTTCCTACCAAAATAAGGTCATCTTCAACCTCAATCACCAAAATTTGAGCTACAGCAAGGTCTATATGGCCAGCTCACCTCAACAGGAAACTTACTTTAGGAAGCTAAGAACTGATGAAGAAGCATTTGAGATTCTCAGGCGTTGGCTGAGCAATTTTGGGAATCTTGTTCCTCAGCTTATCAAATTTGGAAATGAAGTCTCTCATGGGTTCATGAGGCTCCTTCTTCATTTTTGTAAGCTGAGCTAACATGGTATATGCATCTTTTATAGGTTTGAACTTGGCCTCAAATTTGGCTTTAAGAGTGTTCCAATCAGTCACTATTGTGCTTCTAGATGATAGAACCAGTCTGTAACAACACCTTGTAATGTTTCTACAAATGATCTGACTGCAATGTCTTCATATTCAATGCCTATTACACCACAAACTATTCAAAAGGCTGCAACATGTTCATCAGGATGAACCTTCCCATCACCATACTTGGGGAAATTTTTTCTTGAGCTATGAGGTAGCTCATGTAGAGGTGGGGTCAGATTCAGGGGACCAAAAGTATTACCCCAGGGACCTCAAGCTGCCATGATATGGATATTGAAAGGAGGGATAATAAATCTCTATGGGATATGTATGGACAAAGCTCTGCTAGTAGAGGAAAGAGCAGCTTTGTCTAGTATTGGGGACCTGATGTCTGTAAGAGGAAAACTCCTAGTTTGCTGAAGGTGAGTTTGTGGAGGGGAAAGATCAAAATTACTATGCTACACAAGCTCAAAATAGGGTTAACAATACCTTGAGTTATCTGGCTTCATATGTATGGTGGGTCTGCCAGAGTGTTAAAATAGATATGGAAAATAACTACAACTGCTTCAATTTTAAGCTTGAGGCTTCAAAATGCACGTTATAATCCCCAGCGGAGTCACCAAAAACTATTGGGTGAATATTTTGTCACCATTTGACTAATGGCAAAATAGGTGCATCAACCACAGCATATGGAGATTTAATCTATAAAATGTGTAGGTCTACCACATCATAAGGAGATAAATCTCTCCTCTCAGCAAGGGGAGGTTCCCTATAAACTATAGTATGCTATATATATGTTGAAAATACACACACGGGTGAAATCATATTATCCATCTCTCTTTTTTTAGAGATGATGTTCACAAAATAGAGGAGAATTCTGATGCAATTACTAAAAAGGCACTTCTCTTCTTTCAGAAGTGATATTCAGCAAACAACAGGACTCTTCTAGGGTAGAAACAACAACCACAAGAAACAAACTAAAACATAAAGTTTTAGTTATTTCACATACTGATTGGGACAAAGGAACACAGAAGGATTAAATGTAGCTCAAAGTTTGCACCTAAAACTACAATATGGTAAAGGATTACGAAGGATAAAGAGAGCACAAAGTCTCCTTAGTATCCTTTACACAAAATTATAGGCTGAAAGTAATTATGGCAGTACAAAGTCTCCCACAGTCAATTTTAGGACATCTTCTAGCTTATTTCCACTAATTCTACTTATTTGATTAAATGGACAAGACTGTATTTAGGAAACAGACATAAAAACAATTTCCTAAAAGACACAAGCTTATTCCAACACAAAGTCTAGAAAATCACTTACTTTCTCATTCATTTAATAAAATATGATTAACATTCTGAGCTGAAAGTCTTAGGAATGCCTTTCAATTTTGGGCAGAGCTTCACTTTTGATAATTGAGAGATCTCCTTTATACAAAATGGGAGTTTACAATATATAGCATTACAAGGAAGACTTGGGCACTTGTTTTCATGAAATTGGCTCATGATGAATTGAATGCCTTAATTACCTATCAAAGAGCCATGTTGGAATAGGGCATCATCCTTAACTTTGGAATTCTAAATTATCTCAAAAATGTCCCTCTCTCAGCATGGGTTGTCTGGTCTTCTTAATGCTACTTACATGGCTGTATATTCACCTTTACTCAATAAAGAAAAATAGGCTACATCCTTGAATATTGGTGTTCCCTGGCGTCCACCTGGTGGACTGTTCCACCTATTGGAAATAACTCCACTATAGATATTTCTAAATTTCTTGTAGTCATTTTCCCCTTCCTTGCCACGTTTTGTCTCTTCTTAGCAATCTGAGCTCTCAGGGCTATCTTCTCAGTTTCAACTGGCTCTTTCGGCTCCTTTCTGGGTTGGTCATTGAGCTTGTTCTCAAGTCTTTTGAAAATCAACAGTTATTCCATCACCTTAAAATTGACATCCATGGGGACGTCACTGTCCCTTTGAACCTCTTTGAACCTTGAACCTTGAACTCTTTGGGTTCAAAGTTCAATGGTTCAAAGGTTCAATATTTCATGAAGGGCTACATTCGCTCACCTTTTCTTCTTCAGTTGAACCATCCCTTTGAACTTCTTTCTGGAATATTCCACTTTCTTCATTCGCTTGAAGCTTCTTCTTGGAATTTAAACTCTTTGAACCCGTTGAACCTTTGAACCTTTTGAACCTTTCGGGTTCAAGGTTCAATGGTTCAATGGTTCATATTCTTTCTTTTTAAAGCCTTTTATTCTTTAAGTCCAAACTTTATCGAACTTATTGAACCTTGAACTTTGAACTCTTTTGGTTCAAAGTTCAATGGTCCAATATTTATCCTTTGATTTCTTTTGAAGCATCGAACTCTCTGGATTTTCCAAGTCTATCTAAGGCATTGAACCTTTGAACCCGTTGAACCATTGAACTCTTTTGGTTTAAGGTTCAATGGTTCAAAGGTTCAATGTCCATTCTGTGAAGCCTTCTTTTCTTTAAGTCTTCCAAACTTTATTAAACCCATTAAACCTTTGAACCTTTGAACTCTTTTGGTTCAAATTTCAATGGTTCAACCTTCTTTCTTTTCGAAGCCTTCTTTTCTGTAAGTCTTTCAGAGTCATTAAACCTTGAACCTTGCAAAAGTGGGGTTTAATTGGTTCAACGGTTCAAAGTGGTTCAATATGTTTGTTTTGAAGCCTATCGTTAAGTCTTTTGACTAAACCTCAACATTGAACCTTCCTCAAAGCACTAACGAAAAGCCTTAAGTGTTCTGAACTTCCTTTGAAGAAGGTCAGCTTGTTGAATATTAGGCTTTTATAGCTGAAAAGGCTTGAATATTTGAAGAACTCAATTGCTCAAAACATTTTTGAGAAAGAAAAGAGAGAATTTTGGTCTACAGGACCAAAATGATTAGTAGGTTGTCCACAAAAGCGAGTGACAAATTTTGGGAACAATAGAACTAATAGTCAATTTTTGGATTTGGTTTGCCATTGATGCAATTTGTGCTTCCATGAATGGGCTGATCCTAGTATCGACACTTCTAATTACCTTAACTCTAAGCACAACTTCAAGTACTTCTTGAGGATCTATGAATGTCTTCATAAATAGCTCTCTTCTAAATGGTACTATCAATCCTCCAATGAACCATTACACATGCTAGGAGGGGTGAATGTCATAAGGAAGCTTAGAAAGAAGAGTTTTAAACATAGCATCATACAAGTGCACACTCTCTGAAAACCCTTGGATAATTTCCTTGAGCATGACGATGCTCTGATATTTAAACTCAAGTATGTCAAATTCCTTCAGAAATATTTCCTTCAAGGTTTCATAATCAATCATAGCCTAGTTAAGATCAAATTTCCTATACCAAGTATGAGTGTAATCAAGCAAATATATCACAAACTACGTTGCCTTGCACTCTAATTGGGTTATACCTCAAGCACACCATTAAAGCTCAAATTTTAACACATGCTCTATGACATTTTTCATGTCATGATATTATAGAAAGTGCATTACCATCTCATAATATATTTGTTATCAAGGCCACTGGCATCTGAGGCACTTACCCCTGGCACTTGTCCTAGCAGTGATCCTCCAATGCCTTTGATCACTGGGCTGGGTATCAACCCTATTATTGTGGTTGGCATTGTTAAAGTCAACGGTGTGATGCTAATCACTTGTGGCATTGGATGACTTCTTATGGGTTGTTTCCTAGTCTGTACAACTGACATTATTGAACTAAAATTCTTACACTCATGTTCTATGTTGTCGAGCTAGTGCCCAAAGGTCTAGAGGTATCCTCACTTATCTATTTATAAGGAACAACTTGTTCAATCATAAAATTATAATCCAAGTCTAAAAATTAGTCAAAATTAATGTGGACAATAGGGTCTGTTATCAATCTTCTTTTTTCTTATGGGAGATCCAGTGCATGAGCTAGTACCATAGGTTCAAAGGGGGTAGGCACTTACAACACATCTTCAATGGTCAAATTCTATAAGGACCCAACACATTATTCACCTGTCAATAGTTGGGATCAATATATGGCTTCATTATTCCTCTCTTCATGCTTTTGTAATTTAAGAAATCCTTCCCCATGCCCTTCCCACTCATTACAAGTTTTCTCAACACTTCCAAGTACCAAATATTTCATCAATAGGTGCATTATCTTATTATAAGTTTGTCTTCTAAACTCTTGGGTGTTAATTTGCTCATCCCCTTCCATTACACTTCACCTACACATCCCCTTCTTCCCTATTGCATTGATCACATGTGAAAGTACTTTAGCCTTCCATTCTTACATTTTCAAATTTGTAATCTAAATTTCTTAAGCTCTGTGCCAAATTCTTTCACAATTGTACCTCTAGGCTCGCATAAGAATTGATACTCTACTTCTTTAGGGTAGGAGTACGTTAATATTATGAATTCAAGAACATAACTATTCAACACTTCTTTCCAACATTTATCTATAGCTTTGGTCCAAGTGGCATTGAGGTGGTCAAGCTTATATAGGTGCTCTTTCATCCGCTCAAGGCATTGTCCATAACTCCATCTTATGTGGGTTGCATAGGCATCCAACCATTGGTACACATGCTTAATAAGCTTTTAAAAGAAGACCTCATACAGAGCATCATACAAGTTGTTCAGGACCCACTTCCTTAGATTTTATTCTTTATAGTATGGATGCTTCAGTGTAAATCTTTCTTCCACCTATTACAACTAGTTCTCGATGTTCTCAAAGGAGAGTCGAAGCACTATTCTATTATACCATTACAGCAAAAAAATTCAACACAAGTCTTGACAATAAAACTAAAATGTTGTAGTTCAATCAATGATTAATCCATTTAATCTATCAAGTTCTTATCTAGATGTCTAAGTCAAATCTAGACTTGTTACAACTAGGTGCAAACCTATAATAATTATGTAGCACTTAATATTTTTCACTCAACTATGCTAGCATCAATTCACATAAGTTTCAAGCCTTATGTGCTCACTCAAAGCGTAATAGAGAAAGAACCGGGGCCTATGTTGGGCTAGTTGTGTCATGGTGCAACTCATTTTTCATCAGACTTGGTCATTTTAATAAAAATGTTGGTAGGTTTGATGATGTAAGCCATTCTAGGTTGAGTCTGATGGTCTATAGGTACCAAGCCTATTTGGAGAGCTTATTTTGGTCATATTAGTGCAAGTTTATATCAGGCTAGTTCTATAGCCTCATGGGCAAAATCCTTTGGTTCCCTTAGCTTAGCATCATTCAAGCACTTGGATGGTTTTTTGGAATTCTTCAGAGCATGAGTTCATGCCTAGGCTAGTGCTTTAGGCATAGATATCATTACTTGGTACAGTGTCTTTCCTATACTTAGCATATGTCTATATAATATACTGACGCCATCATTTACATAGAGATGCCATTAACGCTCTGAACCAAAAGCTTGTTGAAACTTAGTGTTCATATATTAAATTAAGCATTATAACTATTACAAATATTTCATAGTCAATCCACATTCAAAGAACCTAAATATAATCATATAAGCCAGATCAAACTCAATCAAGGGCAATGTTATTCTTCATTAAACATTGTTTAGATAAACAGAGTACACAACAAGTGAAAATAGAGCAAATGCTCATCTAAAACTACTAAAGTCCCAAAAGCTCATAGGCAAGCTTGGACACTACAATGTGGAGCCTCAAAGGCACCCATGTTAGTCCTAAGTTTCAAGGTGGTTGCTTCACTATGTCTGAAACAAGTTCTATAGGGATTTGTTATATCAAATTCATGTCCCTTAAGTCACTATTTTGAGCTTGCTTTTATAGCCTATAGGAGCACCTTCTACCAAGGTGGAGTTGTGCACACTAGTTGTCAAGTTGGAGCTTTCAGCAATCATTCCATTAGCTCCATTACTTTGTACCCTTCACACTGTGATCATCATGTGCTTCCACTCTTTAAAGATGCCCAAAACATCATAGAATTTATTAGCCATCTGCTAGCTGGTGCAAGGGATATCAAAATAACAATCATCTTGAATGATTGCCTCATATCGAAGTGATTTTCTTCCAGTTAGTGTAAAAGGTGCCAAAATAATAATCATTATAAATGATCACCTCACACTGAGATATCTACTAAGTTAGCACAGATCTATACTTAGCCAAAAAGGGGCCTAACATGTGTGCAATAATTTTGACCTCAAGCATAAAATCCTTATGGATCCCCATGCATCTCCTGAAGGGGGTATTCAAGATTATTGAAATATTATCACATAGTCGAGAAATATTTCTTTTGGGAAGGAATAAAGGGAAATATATATAAATTTATGATTTAATGCATGGTGTGTTAACATAATGAGGGTGACACAATTAAGACCTTGGGTCTTCTAAAACTATTATCTATTCCTAACCAAATTTGGGATGATGTTTCCATAGATTTCACAATAGGGTTGCCCATGTCAAATGGTTAAAATACCATCATGGTAATCATGGACAAGCTCACCAAATATGCCCATTAAATTATGTTTTGTCACAATCATTTGTAGGAAGTACAATAACATTTTACTTTTTGGATACAATTCAAAAGTATATGGTAACCCCAAGATCATAGTAAGTGACCATGATCATATCTTTACTAATAATTATTTGATTGATTTATTTTCATCTTTAGGTACTTAGTTGGATCTTAGCTTACCATATCATCCTTAATTTGATGGGTAAACATAGGTGGTCAATAGGTGCCTAGAGGGTCATCTTCATTATTTTGCATTAGATAAATAAGAGAGATGGGTTCATTGGTTTCCATTATCAAAATGGTGGTAAAAAACTTCATTCCATACCTCATAAAAAATGTCTCCATTTTTAGCATTGTATTAGTACTAGCCCCCATCCATCACCTCATCCTTGAGGGTCTAGCCAAGGTACAATTTATTGAAGAACATATTCGATACCAACAAGAGGTACTAGCTAGTTTAAGAGAAAATTTGGTAATGGCACAAAACTTAGTGAAGTAACAAGTAGATCAACACTATAGTGAAAGGCATTTTTAAGTTTCAAAGTGGGTATTGCGCACCTACAACCATACAATAAATTTTCTTTGAAAGGATAACCAACTTTATCTTAAGTATTACAACCCTTATCAAATCCTATATAAAATTGATAGTTTCTCATACAAACTAGGGTTGACTCAATCTACATGCATACATCTAATGTTTCATGTCCACCTCTTACTTAAAGAAGGTAATTGGATAGAGATTATCTACCTAGATTGAGTTGTCATAACTAGATAAGGATGGCAGAGTCATTTTAGAACCTCAATAGATACTTCAGAGACACATTAAGAGATTGAAAATAAGGGAAATTAATAAGTATTTGATCAAGAGGAAAAATTTGACCAACAAAGATGGAAAATGGAAGGATGAATAGTTCCTATAAAAGCATATGGATTTATCCATTTCATGAAGTACAATAAGTTAGATAACAAAAATGTAGAAGACCTTGTGTATGTACATTCCAATCTTCATCTATTATCTTGAGCTTCCACTGATTATGGTGGTTCCATGGATGATTGAAATGATGAATTATCAATCGATGTTATTGAAGATGTAACGATAAATTTAACTAGGGCCTCATAGGACGTGGGATTATGGTGGCTCTATAGATGATTGAAATGATGAATTATCGATAGAGGTTCTTGAAGAAGATGTAGTGGTAAATTTAACAAGGGCTAGATTTGAGTAAGAGCAAAGAAGTAGAAGCATAGATAAAGATGCACAATTAAAATTTGATATTGATATTTGATAATTTAATATTTTTATTTATTTAATATAACTTTTATTTTACTTCCAAGCTCAACATAATAAAATTTCAAAACTTATAATATTTGCTTATTATTTTCTAACTTCTTAAAAAATTGACTTTGATACGTCTTCATTAATGTATTAGTAGTATTTTATTATTTTTAGACTTAGTGTTCCAATTAATGTTCCAATCACTTATAATATAAATATTATTATATTATATAAAAGATATGTTTCTTACTTGGAACATCTATGACTTGTTTCTCATCACATTTTTGATTTTATTGCAGTTTTCCATTTCTTACTATTTGAAACATAGGGCGAATGTTTGCTAGATAGATTTGAAGTATGATTCACATATACGTAATCTTCAATTCTTGACATGTAAATTACAATAGAAATTACTCTCAACCTTAAATTATGCAAACTTGATCATCTTAGTGAACGATTTGTGCACAAGCATCTTATGGCAAATTCGTACCATTCATGAAGGAATTCTAATGATTTAAAGTGTTTTTATTTATATTTTTAATAAAATTAGTATTTTTGCAACCTTTATAGTAATTACAAATTTTGTTGCAAATAATATAAATGTTTCATCTTAATCACAAGGTTATGGGTTGGACTTGATCAGATATCAGAATAAGTCTTTAAAAAATGTGGTGACACTTTCAATTTAAACATAGCATTTATTGGTTTTAATTTAACAATTGAATTGTTGGGTATGTAAAGTAGTATAGAACGAGTAGAGAAGGATGACATGCAACCAAGTTTGCCACTGCTAAAATATTTGAATTTCTAAACTAAACTTGTAATATGTATATTTGCAATGTTCATACATTGATTCAAGTCTCCATATGTTTCCATGATGTCTAGCTTCTTGATGGTATATGTTCTTGTAAAAAAAAAGGACAAACAAGAGAGATGTATAGTTAAAGAGGGAATGTGAAGAGAGATCTTTTGTTTAGACATAGTACAATCTTATTAGTAAGTTTCTGGGGGTGAGAGTTAGGGAGAAAGCATGAGCTACACTCTAATTAATGTGTTAAGGTTGGGGTAGAGAGTAGTATAAGAGTTTGAATGTTAGAAGGATCGAACTGACCCAATGAATGTGTTGTATCCAATCTACAAGTTTGTAAAATATCAAAATGAGTTTTTCATTTAAGTGTAATGTCTTCGTATATTGCAAACTTATTGACATAAGGGAGAGGTATCAATAGTGATGCACCCTAACTTTTCTACCTGATAAGTTCGTCGTACGAATACTAATTAATGTACAAACAATATCTATTTGAAAGTGGTGGGAAAGTTACATTTTTCATTTGGCATATTTAAATAGAGAAAAAGTTACATTTTAAATTAATTTAACATGAAAAAATTAAAATACAATTAAAAAAAATGCCAACAATACATAAACATTAAAAAAAAATTATACTTTGGCATATTTAAATAGAGAAAAAGTTACATTTTAAATTAATTTAACATGAAAAAATTAAAATACAATTAAAAAAAATACCAACAATACATAAACATTAAAAAAAAATTATACCTATAAAAAATGATATATCAACATATTATTAATTATTGTGCACTATTATTTAATCAAAATTATACAATCACATACAAATTCTATAATTATTTTAACTCTTATATATTAAACCCTACTCAACTAATAAGCCTCTCTCCCTTTTTAAAAAAATGATTTTATGTACTTGAAATGTGCCTTCTTAATTAACCGTATATTCTAAATTAGTTGTCATGAATTTTATGAATGATTTATTCACTGCGAAATTTACGAATAATATATCTTTCCTAAAAATAATCTATGCGTCCAAAATATTAGACTAATAACATCTATTGCCACTGCCCAATCCCACGGTTGAATGCAGATTTCACGAGATTTGTACTTCCCACAGACTTGCCTCCCATTCCTTTTGACAGCGTATACTCTTATCATGCAGTACAACATACAAGCATTCCACATCTTTACTGACAAGACATTCATTCCACTGTCAACCCAGCCTGAGCCCCGGTTTCCATGTCCCAAATTCCAATACCTAATCAACTGCTCACTAACAAACAGCAACCCCACAACTCTCGATATCTTTAGTACAACACACAGCGACACACACATCAAAACTGGAACTTGTTCAGCTCAGTATCTTGTACCACATGTCTCCAACAATGAATTTACGGCCACACCATTGGGTTTTGAGGCTTTGAAGAGCAATGGATTCCTTCCTGCCACAAAGCACAATCTGACATACACAGTACGCATTTCAAACATGCAAGAAATAGACCGTTATGAGCCATTAAAAGAGGATGTGAACTGTGGATGATATATACACTGAATATATAATACGTTAGGGTTTATCTTACATTATTGTTGATAATCCCAATGACCATAAATTTATTTTTCTGTATAAATAGATTCCTTCCTCCTGAAATATAGGAGCTAACATGTGCACAGATTCTATAGAGGATTTTCTGTATTTATTTTGCTTATAATAATAATGTATACTGAACTTCACTTACAATATATAATTTCAATCTTCATCCGGTGCTTGCATGCCGAGTACGTTAAAATGTAAAAGAACATGATCTCCACCATCGCATTAGTATTTTAAGAACTGCAACTATGTTTCATTTCACATTAAAGAAATACCCATTATTTATATATGTCTAAGATCTGGGTTCTGTGTTTATGTTATTAAAAACTTTCCACTCCTTTAATTTTTTAACTGTACTATGTTTCTTTGTCGTAGAAAAATATGTCCACCATGTCCTCCAAATTGTGTAAATAAGTGATACAATGTTTTCAAAGTACATATGAATTTCTGAGGGAAGTTAAAAAAATGTGTTTGAAATATTTTATCGGTGTTGATTTCCAATCACATTCTATAATCTATCATCAAGATGAAAATGATAAATACTTTATCATCACTGAACAGAAGATTATGGCACAATGAAGACAACATCTTTTATTGACATTGTTTATAAACTTAAGAACACGAGAGATGATTTCTGCACAAATAATGCCATTGTAAGTACATGATCATAGGCTACAACTGCACAATATTTGATAGAAAATAACAATCAAGGATTTTCAGAAGCCATTGTGGTGCAACCAAGCTGTTGGTCTACCTCCCAGCGTTGTTTGGGTGCAACACAGTCATGCATGGGAGCATATTCCTGCACAAGAAATCAAGCCACATCAGATTTTGAGCGGCTTCAATGATTTCTACCATAAGAATGTAATATGTTTTACTTGTAGTTGAACCTTGGTTGCATGAGCGCTAGGAATCAAATTCAATACTGCTAGCAGCAAACACAATTAAAAGCAATGCAGAAGATAGGTATGAAAGTGAAAGCAATTACTTCCATCCGTTGTAGGAGTTCCTTGGGTGTTGGAGCAGAAACAACGATATGCAGTGCAGAGGACTTGATAAATCCTTCTTCCACCCCTTTATCAAACAAGGCAAGCAAAGAATCGTAATACCCATCCACATTCAGCAGACCAACCTGTAAATACACCCAATATTTTAAGACACCTTCCATTCCACTGAGCATATCATACATATACTACAGAAATATTAATCTTATAACTATATCATGAATATATACCGGCTTATCATGAATGCCAAGTTGAGACCATGTGATTATCTCCAGTAGCTCCTCCATTGTGCCATAACCACCTGTGTTAAAATAAGTTCAAACAGACTTCATATTTGAAGTTGGTTAATTGAAGCATCTGTGAAAAAACTAAATTACCAGGTAGAGCTATGAAGGCATCTGCTTGACGAGCCATTTCAGCCTTCCTTTCATGCATGCATGCAACTGCTTTTACTTCGCCAACTGCGTCGCCAGATATCTGCAATAAATTTACACCATTTAAATTGCTGATCCAAAAACAAACACACACCCACACATTATTTGTACTGTCTCTCTAATGATGAAGTCATTTAACATCATACCAAAACCGAAAGATAGGTTAAAATATTCCAAGTACTTAACAAGCGACAAAGAAAAAAAATAAAAAGAAGTGTACTGTAATGCATTGCAGACTTGGAGTACAAGTCAATGGTACCTCGTGAGGCAGCAGGGCCGTGGGAATAACGCTTCCAGTAAACCAACAACAACAAAGGAACAGAAAAACCTCAAATATCAGTACCGTATGGAACAAGATTAGCTAAAAATAAAGTCATCAGTAGAAGCCTTTTCTCACTTCTCACACAATATATGTCATCAATGAATGCACCATGAGCATACCTAGTCAATACGGATTTTTTTTTTTTAAATTAAAGGCTCTTAGAGAACGGTCTACCACAGCACAAATACAATAAAATACAACTTGGGCATACCCAAGAACATGGCAGCCACCATCATGAACAGTCTGAGAAATCAAGCCCATCAGGCCCACACTGCCTCCGCCATACACCAGGTCAATTTTTCGCTCTACCTGCACCACCAAGCCCAACAAAAACCATGCAGTACATAAATTCAAATAGAATTGAAACCAGCTTCAGCGATGCAACAATTTATCCTAAAAACCTTAATAAAATGAATTTATTACTTTGCCATCCCTCAGTTGAACCCTAATTAGAATCCCCAACTCAAGGCTACAAACACAACTTCGTGTAGACTTTAAGTCGTACATGTTTCCCTAAGTTCTCAAATTTTTAGCACCAGCTACAATTACACTTTTGTATTAAAGGGTTATCCATTGGCATATGGGCTCAAGGCTGCAAACACATTTTTTTCCTAGGTTCTCAAATTTTTATCACCAGTTACAATTACACTTTTTTATTAAAGGGTTGCCCATTGGCGTATGGGGAGCTCAATAAGCTCCCACTGAAATAAAATCTTTGCCCAAAATATAATACTGAGGTAGATGATTTCCAGAGAAAAATGTAATAATGAGATGGGTGACCTCCAGAGAAGTTTCAGTCGCTTTAGAAATTTAAAGCTCCACAATTCAAACTATAACGGTTCATTTAACTAATTTCCATCCCATCTTTTTACCCTTGTGAATACCAAATGATTCATTCTAAACCTCACTCAAGTATTCATTTCTTTACATGACTAATATATTAGAGATTCCATTACTTCACCCCTGTGAGCATCACCTGATTCAATGAGTGCAAACGGTTCGATCAAACTCACCAGAGATGGCTTATTGAAGAACTAAATAGGGTGAAGGGGTAAATTGGAACAAGGGGTTTGAGATGGTTGAACAAGAATTTACATACAAAAAGCGAGTGAAATCTCCTCCAAACCAGACACAAAATAAAATTGTTTAAATATTACAGCCATGTGATTAATCATTGCACCAAAAGATCCTTTGCTGCTACTACCTGCTTACGAACACAACAAAATAATCAAACCCATACACAAACATGCTTAGCATATATATGTGTGTGTGTGTATATATATATATATATAAACTTATTTCTGTACCAATTCCTTGCCTAGATCAAGGGCAGCCTGGCTGAAAACTGTCTTGTACCCAGATCGACTCCCACAAAACACACAAATTCTGTTGAACTTGCTAAGTTGTTGAATATCTGGATTATCCACCTCCATTATGACGAGTAACTGTAAAGACCAATGAGCAATGAGTGGTCTCCGACAATGGCTTCTGGTTGAATAAAAAGCGTACTTGGTGCTGCAAATAATCCCAACAACAAGGCATTCTACTATCTGGCCATTCGTCACTGACTCCACTCCATTCAATAATGTCCAGTCGTGGTGTCCATCACTTTACCCTGTCGGGTTTCCCTGTCCTTTCGCTGTTACTGTTACTGTTACTGTTACTGTTACAGTACCTTTGCAAAACTTCTGCTTCATTTCATTGCAATGACAATGTTATGGGTTTCCGACAAATATATACCATTTCGTTTCACAATCAAACCTCTTCTCCTTGGTATATTCTTTAGACGAGGCTGGAAAGTGGGGGCCCCGGTTAACCAATTCCAGACGTAAGCGAAGCGATTGTTATAATTATAAATTCATTGATAGGGACGCCCCCAGACTTTTACGTGAAACCCTAACACCTTTCCCCACCAGCTTTCGCTATTCGCATTGCATGAGCATCTACCATTGCTGTCGGCGGGGATGTTACTTTAAACCGTAATTTTGGGTCAATGTTGCTTTCTGAATTTCAGCATTGGTGGCTTCGGGATTCGATTATTTCAAAGTCTACCCCCAAATTTCTCTCTCACAAAAGTCACTTATGCCGCTTTCCTCGCAACTAACCGTAATTCTTAATAATATTTCACTATTTATACCCATTATTAATTTTTATTTCTATTCATGCCCTCTCTTTGGCCATTCTCCAATGTCCAATACTAACCATAAAAATAGTACATTTCAAATAAAAATATGAAAGAAAAAAAAAATGATAAAACATAAATTACAACAGTGAAATTGTTGAGATTTTTTTGTTAACTATTTATGTTTTTTTGATAGAATAGTGAATAGAATAATATATTTGTTTATACTTCTAAAATTGAAATTGAAGAATGAAATTTGAAGTTAAAGTATGAAATAAAGATTAGCATTGACGATTTTTAAGAAGGCCATCTTTGTGTTTGGTCATCTCTATGATGAATAAAGTTACACATATTTGAACCTTATAATGATTAAGATCTCGTAAAAAATATTGATTTCCTTTAAAGAGGTAGTAAACACTATCACACATGTCATAATAAACTAGGCACATAGATATACAAATACTCCTCTGATTATTGTTCATTATTATATAATGCTCTGACTCTATGCAAAGTTGATGGGAGCATACCCACAATTAATCCAAAAGAAACCTCAGTGTATGTTAGAGTAACTATATATCCATCTTTTTTTTAAAGATAGTACTCTATGTATTAACATTGATGACTCAATATATTGATGTTTTCAATGGTTCTAATGATTTGTCTAAATTGATTTTATGTATGATTTGTAAGTTTCATCTTTGATGCCTTTATGAATAATGAGATGCATCTAATACATTACATACATTAAAAATATTTGATATTTTATATATACATACACATACATATATATCTATATATACATAGATATATCTATACATATACATACATATGTATGTATGTATGTATGTATATGGTGAGTTTAAAGATGGGATTTGAAAGATCCCACGATTAAATGGGTATTACAATTAATGGTAAGTTTGAAATAACTACATATGTCATTAGTCATGTAACTTAAAACTTTCTATGTTGTTAGAAAACTACATAATGAAAACTAACTACACATTTACATGTCAAACAACAACAACAACAACAACAACAGCAGCAACAACAATAATAATAAAAGAAGAAGAAGTATACGATGTCAGATACACCTTAGTTATGATTTGTAAGGTAGTTTACAATATATGAGACAACTTCATACTCCCAATATGTAGGAAACATCTTATTGTACTTACCCTTTTCAGGATTTGAACCTATAACCACCCTTTTAAGAATATGTATTCTTCATTATTAAATAAACACCTTATAAAATTTGAGGATGAATTGATGGAGCTCATATTTTTAATTATAATCTAGTATTAAAAGATTTAAACAATATTTTAGTTCTATTAAAATATTAAAATTTTAGTCTTTAATATTAATAACGAAAGTATAATGGCTAAAGAGGAGGATTCATATACGTGGTATCCAAGTTTACATCTTACTTTAGGTGATTTATGTGGAGATAACTAAAGTCTAAGAGAGGGGTCCCATGCTAGGGGCTATGACTTCTATAATTTTTTGTATTGCGGTCTCATGTTATGAAAATTAAAAAACACTGCTTAAAAAATATCTGCATCTTAAAATAAGGAACAACTATAGTTTAGGAAGAAGTTTTGGAGGGGTAGGAAGCAACAGGGGGTTGAAGATTGGAATGGTTGCTCCTATTTTATGGTTGCCAACTGTTTATTGGTATCCAATCAATTTGTATTTTTTGTATTTTTTTATTTTTTTTAATAAAACACTACTATTTTTTTTATAAAGCATATGTTTCACAAATTTTAAAAATGCATGAGACTGCTCATCAGGAAAAACACTCTTATAATTTCTCAACAGCACCCCTTTAAAACAATTAGCTATCCCGCAGCATAGGACCATCCTCTAAAAGTGAACAATAATTGTTTTATACATGTGTAATGATGTATTTAATGGAAATATCTAAAATAGGATAGATTTTTATGTATGAATGAAAAGATAAATTTATATTAAATATATTTAATTTTTTATGTTTTTTTCTAATAATTATATTAATATTCTAAAGGGTCTCTTGAATGAATAATCATTAAAAAAATTCACATATACATTTGACCTTCAATTGAAAATATCATATTCCAAGGTAATTAGTTTAAAAACCATTATAAATAAATTATTAAAATATATTTAAAAAAATAAAAAATATAATTTTATAGAATTATTTATTTTTCCAAATATTAAAAGATTTTAATTTTTAAATAACAAAATTATTTTTGAATTGTCTAATTATATTTATCTTTTTATTGAAAAATATATATTTTGACTTTTTTTATTCCAATATACATTTTAAAATAAAGTCATTATAAATTAATTAAACTAATCTTGATTTTTGTATAAAAATTATGTTTTACTAGGAAGCAAAATGAGATTAACTAATTATTTTTGTTGTCATTTGGTTATAGTGGAAAGTATAATTTTTATTTTATTTTTTTACAATAAGTTGTTTCATATTCTTTTAACTAGGATTTTGAGAAAAGAAAAGTCAACATTTCAGTAATGGAGAAGTGTCTAACCTTCCATAGTTTGTCCCTGTAACATAAAGAAATTGAGGGATCAAAAAATGTGTGGAAGAAGGATAGAAGGGGGTTCATTTTGTATTTTATCTAGATTCAAAAACTAGGATAAATTAGAACATAAGACTCTCTAAAGGGAGAAGAGGGTTTGATCTGAACAACATGAATAAGGAGGAATGGATTAAGAAAGGTCAATGTTCCTCCTCAAGAATTGAAAATCAAAAGACAGAGGAAGAATAGTGGACTTCAGTGAGGACCAAGAAAGGAAAGAAGAAATCGAGGTAGGGGAAGACCCAAAAATCTAAGGAAAATGGCCTAATCAAGTAGCAATAAATAAGGAGATTACAAGGGAGATAGCTAAGGGTACCCAAAAAACCCTTAAAAGACATTTCACAACAGCAAAACAATGAAAATTATCTCATGGAATACCATGGGCCTCAATAACCTCAACAAACAAAGAATAATCAGGAACTTGAGAAAAAGGAACAATCTCTAAATTTTGATCATTCAAAAATCCAAGCTATTGAGTAAATCTTTCAAAAAAATTAGGGATAACATTTGGAAAAAAGTTAAAGTGTATCAATGTCAGTTCCAATGGGGTGTTTGATGGTTTACCCATTTTTTGGGACCCCTTGATCTTAGAAGGAGAGGCTTAAGTATAAAATAATCATCGTATTGTGGTGTTATTTAGTGATAAGATGGGAAAAGAAGGAATGGATCCTATCCAACATCTATTCTCCAAAATTAAGACTAGGAAGAAAGAAACTTTGGGAAGAGTCAGTAGAACTCTGGAAGAATAATGGAAGTTGGAAATGGATTATTGCAAGAGACTTCAACTCCCCCTTAAGCCCAATGGGAAAAAGGGAGGAATTTAATATTTCACAAAAATCATGTTTGACTTGAATGATTTCATAACTGAGGTAGTTCTAGTTGATGTAGAGCTAAAATGTACTCCTTTTACCTAGACCAATGGAAGACTTAGGTAGAACCTAATTAAGGTGAGACTAGACGACTTTTTTGTTTCCCTTAATTAGGATATCAATTTTTCCAGTTCTCTGTCAACTCTCCCCACAATCAGATCAAATCACAATCTTATAATGTTCTTTGGGGAAAGAATTTCAAAACCTAATAACATTCCTTTCAGATTTGAGAAAATACGGACCCTTCATCTTGATTTTCAAGAATCCCTCAAATACTGGTGGAAGGTTCCTCTTTTTGGAACTGATATGTTCATCTTGGCCATAAAACTCAGCTTTATTAAGCATAAAATAATGGTCTGGAATAGAGAAGTGTTTGGAAACATTTTCACTCAAAATAAAATGTTAGAGGATGAGCTGCAATCGTTTGAAGGCATGTACGCCACTTAAGGTTCTAATGAAGACCTAATCAATAAGGGAAAATAGTTACTTTATAAATACCATAATCTTGAGGCACATAAAGAAGCATTTTGGAAGCAAAAGTCTAGATGTTTATGGTTTAAGGAGGGTGATAAGAACACAAAATGTTTCCACCAAGCTACATCTAGACACATAAATACTAATCAAATTTTGGAGCTTATACATGAAGATGAAAGTAAGTGTGAAGATGAATCAGCTAATGATGAACAAATCATTGGATACATTATAATTTTTTTATCAAAAAATAGCCCAAGTAATAAGGTCATTGAAGAAAATTTATTACAAAGGATCCCTAGAGTTATTGATCAAATTGAAAATCTTAACCTCCTCAAAAATCCATCCTCGAAAGAGGTTCGAGAAGTGGTTTTATCTTTGGAGGGTGACAAAGCCCTAGGGCCACATGGATTCCCTCCTTTTTTCTTCTAGCAGTTATGGAAAATCCTTCATCTCAAATGGAAGCAACAATGTGCAAGTTCTTTAGAGTAAGAATAATACTCAGGGAACTAAATAATCCTTTCTTGGTTTTGATCCCTAGGAAACCCAGATCAAACCAAATGAAGGATTTCAAACCTATCATTCTCTATTATATTATCTAAAAAAATTGATCTATAACTTTAGATTTATTTTTACAAACACTTATGGATAAAATCATTGTTGAGCAACAAAGGGATTTTGTGATCGATAGACAAATTACTGATGGGATAATAATTTTTCGTGAAGACATCCACTAGGTGTCCATTTCATTCAAAAAGGGTATGTTCTTGAAATTAGACATGCACAAAGCCTATGATAGGGTCTCATGGTGATTCTTGGATAAGGTGCTAGAAAGATTTGGATTTGATAACCCCTTGAGAGCCCTCATCTACTCTTGTATATCCTCTCCTAAATTTTATATCATGTTTAATGGTGTTCAAAAGGGGTTTTTATCTATAGAGAGAGGATTAAGGCAAGGGAACCCTTTATCCCAATACCTCTTCATCATTCTAGTGGAGACCCTTGGCAAAAGTTTACAGGCAGCCAGGAGGTAAGGTTTGATTAAAGGGATCAGGGTTGCTCGAGAATACCTTGGTCACTCATGAACAATTTGTAGATGATACAATCCTTATGGGTGAAACTACAATTTCCAGAGCCAAATCTTTCAAGGAAATTATAATGGATTATGATTCAATGTCAGGTTAATGTATAAACTATAGCAAGATTTTGATCTTTGTCATGAACCCCCTAAAAGTTCTATAGAAGAAATTACCAGTAAGTTACCTTCCACTAACTTAGGAATGCCTATGTTCAATGGTAGGATGCACTCCTTTTGGGATCCCCTTTTGGATAGAATCCAAAGAAATCTTTTTTGGCTGGAAAGGTCATCTGCTTACCTAATCTAGCAAACTCCAACTATTGAAAATTTATGTCCAAAGGATCCTAGTGTTTTTATGTCCTTGTTCTAGATCCGTATCAAGGTCTATGATAAAAGTTGAGAAAATTCAACGTAATTTTCTCTAGAGATGGTCTGAAGATAAATTCAGATTCCCCTTAGTATCTTGGGATAAATTATATCTTCCTAAATCTAATGGGTGCCTAGGTCTTAGAAGGGTTGGGATTATGAACCATTCCCTCATTGCTAAACAAGGTTGGAAGGTGATTAATAAGGACAATCTTTGGACTAGGATAATTAAGGCTAAGTATTTGGAAGGAAGGGATGAGGATAGTTTGTTGTGGGAGGAAGGACCTAGTGATGGTGATACCTTCTGTAAATCCATTTCAGCTAGCAAGTTCCTTATGAGAAAAGGTAGTAGAGGGATGGTTCGTAACGAGGAAAAGGTTGATTTCTAAGACAAACCGTGGCTTGCCCAACACCTCCTAGTATTAAAATATCCCTAGTCTGAGGCATGTTTTGAACTCAAAAGCCTTCTTCGAATTAAATATGTGGAATAAATTATAAGTCATTAATAATATTACTCCCTAGACCCCTCAATATTTGAATGCTAAACTCATGTCAGTCAACATTGCCATCCACCCCATTGGGGATTGCCTCTTTTGATTGGTGGAGGACAATGTAAAACATTCTATGAAATTTGGCTACATAGTTAGCTGAGCTAGGAGGAAGACTAAAAATTTTGGAGGCCTTTATGGGTTAAAAACCTCACTCCCAAGATCAACATCTTCTTTTGGCTAGCTGCTCAGGATAAAATTCTAACCATTGACAACTTGGCCAAAATATTTCTTATCATCCCCAACAAGTGCATTTTATGCAAATCAAATGAGGAAATGGTATCTCATCTTCTATTGGACTGCTCCTTTGTTTCCAAGTTATGGGATCTCCTTTTAGTGAGATTTAATGTGACATGGGTCAAACCAAACTCCCTCTTGGACCTCATCTTTAAGTGGAAACCACCTTGGAAATTGGCCTCTATTTATTTCTTATGGAACTTTTCCCTCCCTCACCTCTGGTAAGAAGTTTGGAAATCTAGGAAAGATTACATTTTTGATAAAAAAAGATCCCAACCCAAGTCTTCCTTTCTCAAGCTTGTTCGACTATCATAGAAAACTAGCCATCCTTTGCCTTGAAAGACAAAGTTGTAGTTTCTACTTTCAAATTTTCTATCCTCTAAGGATGGAATATCTAGCAAGTGATCGTAAAATAGGACCAAAAGTGTGATATAAGTAAGGTTAAATGGTCCAGACCTCGATTGAGTTGTCATAATTTTAACTTCGATGGGGTAACTAAGGGAAACCTGGGTTTGCCTAAAGGTAAGGGGTTATTAGAGACTTAGAAGGGGGTATCATAGATGCTTATACAAGGTCAGTGGGTTCTCAAACCAATCATGTGGTGAAGGTAAGAGTGGATCTCTAGGGAATTAAACTGGTGGTGTAGCTAGGAATCAAAAATTTAATGGTCAAAGGGGACTCCTTAAACATTATAAATGCCCTCTCTAGTAAATCATCACCCTCCTGGTCTATCAAATAGGAAATTGAAGATGCAAGAGAGCTATTGAAATAATGCAAAGGAGTCACTATAGGCCACATGTTTAGGGAGGGAAACAAGGTTGTCGATGGGTTGGGAAATTTAAGGGTCCTTAATAAAAGACTTGGGGCATGGCATAAGGTTGATGACTTTTCACCCCATATTGTTAACTTAATTGCTAATGATGTTAGCCCCATCATTACTCTGAAGGAGAGAGTGTACTCACATTTTACCTAAATGATTAGACTTATATTTATGTATCTTGATTGCAAAAGCCCTTGCTATCATTACAAGGTAAGGGCAAAGTGTGGGAATAAAACGTGTCATGGTAGTTCGATTAATTACACAACTTAAACAACCCAAATGAGGAAAATAAAGACTCTGATAACTGTGGTCTAGATCTGAAGCTTGAACATGAGGAAGAAAGTTGTGATGGGTAGGGATAGGGACATAATCAAGCCCATCTCCTATGCCAAAGTAAAGGAGAACAACAAAGTTTAGCATAATTTGGTCAAGGGTGGTCTAGCTAAGTTCATGACTAGAATCATTGGTTATGATGAGGAGGTGTCGAAGGATTTTGCCCTAAGCTAGTACCACATAAAAGTGTGAATGAGGGGATAGAGATGAAAATTTTAGAAGAATTGATCAGAGAGATGATTGACATGAGTTGTGAGGGCACCAAAGTGTTTAAGGATAAATACAAAAAGTAGGCAGTCCTAATTCAAGATGTGGAAACTATCATCGATAAGAAAGGCTTCTCAAGGATGAACTTGTTAAAATATGGTCTAGAAGTTTGCCTGTAGATAATGAAATATATAACACTTGAAGGTAAATTTCATGTCATCTTCTCTCATCACTTTATGCTTTTGAATCACTTTAAAGTAGATAGAATTAGTTTGCCCTGCTTCCTATTCAAATCTCTTGAAATAATGGTGACTGGTTTCAAAGCAAACCCTACTAGTGATCTCATTCCCCAAGGTTTAATCTTCCTCTTAGCAAAGAGAAGGAATGTGTTGAGAGGGAAGGATGTGTATCTGGTGGATAATGAGGTGGTGAAGGATACTGAGGAGGACCTTGAAAAATCTAAGGATACTATGGAGGAAGGTCATGAATCATTAGAAAACTCATGGAATGAGGACCATTTGAAAAGCTCCCACTTAGTGCAAATCATACCTGAGGCCAAATTTGGAAAACACAAAGCCCAAACTCCTAAGAGCCCTAAAGAAAAGAGGGTTAAGAACATGGAGTAAGACAAGAAGAAGACTTCTTAGTCTCCTTTGAAGGAGTCCAAGGAGAAGAGTGCTCGAAGAAAGACACCTCATGGCTTTAGTTAACTTTTAATTTGAAATTAATGGAGCTAGAGGATACATTATAACACCAGGGTAGACTTAATATTAAACATATGGAAGAATGAAATGCTTTGAAGGGAGAGGTAGAGAATTTTAGAAAGAAGTGGCAGAGCAACAGGAAAGTGGGGGTCGGCCCTCAAATCAAAGGGCAAAAATCCATCCCTCTCAAGAAGGAAAAAGGTGCGATGGGGATCCTTATGCCCACCACTACCCCTCCAAAGAGTTCCAAGGAACTAGAAAGTGGAATAGGTAGTACGAAGGGTAAGAAAGATGGCACGCTTCAGGATAATTCAGCTAAACCCTTACCCAAATCCATAGGTAAAAAGAAGAAAGACCAGGACAAGGAAGAAGGCTCTAGTAGACGAAATCGTGGATAAACTAAGAAAGATAAAATCAATGATGATAAAGAGCTAGTTACGCTGGCCACGTTAGTGAATTACTAAAACTTAGAAGAGTCTTCTGGTTAACCTTAGTCCCTATCTTTTTCTATTTTATTTAGTTTTTGATAGCAATTTCTTGTAAGATTTTGGGAAAGTTTACTGAAAGTTTCTTTAATTTTCTGATCAATCTAAAAAATTGACCTATCTAATATTATTTATTCTATATTTTCTTATTTATTAAATTTAATTATATAATTTATATAAAACTTATATTTTTTACCCAATCAAATAAAAAAATATTCTTTTAAGTGGATTGAAAAATGACATGATATTTCCAACACTTAATAAGAGTTTCTTGCTCACTAAATTGGTATTTGTTATTGTAAATAATAAGTAATGTGCCTTTATACAATTTGAATCTTCCTACAAAAGGATTTGTCTATATACAAAATTTCGTTTATAACCTTATATTTGTATCGTCTACCAACATATAACTAGAGAAGTAGATGGGCCTTCTTTGAGAAAATGGCATTTTCCCCTCGTTTTTTTAATTTACATGTCCTTGGTTAAATAAACTTTATATAAGTTAATATAGTAGATGAAGGATATCAAATACGATAAAGTGGGTGGGAGTTGGCCTAGAAATTGACAGATTGTAGCTTATTTTTAGCATTTCAGACTGTATATTACTATTAAAATTTCTAAGAGACTCTGAACGTCTACAACCTTAAAAAGGAAGACGACATTTTTTTATAATTATGTATGTATATGAGAGAGAATATTTTAAATTATTATAAAAATAATATTTATTATGTATATATGAAAGAAAATATTTTAAATTATTATAAAAATAATATTTATTATGTATATATGAGAAAAATATATTTTAAATTATTATAAAAAATAATATTTTTTATTAAAAAATTTAATTTGGTATTAAAAAGCTTAAGCCATTAACAACTTTTAAATTGACAAGCATAATTAATTTAAAAGTCCGAAGTTTAAGTGAGAGCTCGTTAGCATTTATAAAGAGCTTAATGATGTCTAATAAGGGAGTAATGGTGACCACCCATCAGTGATTAGAAGAAGTTTCATGCAAATATACAGAATTTTCATTGTGTAATTATAGATTTTCCATTCATTTGAAGGTATAGATTACATGGGATTTTAATATCTTAATCTTTGGCACTTTTATGGTTTACATTTTGAATATTAATTTTGTTTATTTATTTATTGAGAAGTATATATGTGTGTGTTATATTTTAAATTATATATAATGGATTATAATTGATGAGTAAGTATAAATTTAGAGTTAAGTATTTTTGGTTAAGTAGTTATGATAGGGATATTTAATTCATCAAAGTTATTTAGGGAACGATTCTAGTTTTGTTCAATTGATTTTTTGTGATAAGTTTCTAGAGATATTTGTACCTTGGTGGATGGCCTACAAACCATCATCCTTATCAATTGCATTATAACCCTTTCGATGACATTAATATTTTTAAAATTATCAACATTTTTTTTTTAAAAACTTTTAGAGTTTAATCAGGAATCTTGATGAACTAATCCTCCTCAAATTTTATCAACTAATTAAATTAGGTTGAACATACATTTTTTTTGATAGATGATTGAGGATTGGTAGGTCCTCACCTATTTTATTAGAGCGATAAAAACCAAGGTTACAAAGAAGTCGAGAATTCCTCCAACAAAGGTAGACCCAAATAGGTCAAAAAAAAAAACTCTTCGAAGAGATCAATAAAGACCAAAAAGAAAAACTAAGCCTAAGTCCATAATAAAATAAGCATAACCCAACAAGGCTTAATTCTATAGAAGAAGGCCTAGGTTTTATTGCCCACTTCCCCCTAGGGACTACCTTTACCTTTTAGTCTTCTCGACCGCAGGATACGAGGGGAAGGAATAGGGGATATTCGACCTTTTTTTTTTCTTAACCATTGTCCATTCCTCATAAATAATTATTGACACATTACTCATAGGCTTCTCTTCTGTTGGGACAATATTTTTGGCTTCAACACCCTTATCTTTATCAGTATGTGAATCAAGATCCATCCCAAAGGGAGTAACACCGGTAATTTCATCATGTTTGCCACACTGTTTTTGGTTTGAAATAATTGTAAGATGTGATGGAAATGCATCCTTTCACCAAGAAATAATAGAATTGAGTTTACAACTAGGACAATCTACCACTAAATATCTCATTTTAAAGCAGTTTTGACATCTAAAAGGGTTTCCTTCATAATCCAATGATTGTGTCTAGTAATGATCTCTTATTTTTAAATTTATATTTATTGGGAGCTTCTGTGAGATATCCATCATTATCAAGAGTCGGGCATAAGTGGTGTGAAGAAAAATAGTGGTTGAAGTGTCAATTGTCATTAGTTTGTCCAAAGTATTCCCAATACTTGTGTAAATACCCTAATTTGGTCAAGCAACCACAAGTACTATGTCTTTTATTGCTCTTTCATACAAAGGGTCTTAGTGATGGTTATAGTCATTGTTTGCATGGTCACCTTGAGTCTTTTGATATTTTTTATTCCTTTTTCTCATTGTTTTCAACACTCCCAATAGTCACATGTCACCTTTTTCTAGTCCCGGGGTCCCCTAGCCCGTCATCCCTAATTTTTGCTTTATTTTGAGCCTTAGGACATTAGCACCATTTTCAGGATAGTAGCGCCACATGGTGCTACTATCCACTTTTGCCTTCAGTGTTTGATAGGCCCTTTCACCTATTTTTGAGTATAACCCTTCTTTTATGTTTTTTTATATTTTTTTCACTTGTCAGCTAGCGAACAAGGTCTTATATTCCAAAGAAAGATCCTCTTATATAAAGAACCTCACAAGGCATTTTACATCTAGCACTTACTATTTTGACATTTATTTACATAAAATCAACCAATAGTATAACTCAAATACTCTGCATACTACTCATCATTCACACCTAGACATTTGCAAGATTGATCAAAGACAGGGTTAATCAAAATTCATCTTAGCATATCATGTAAGTTGATGGTGCACATTCCATAAAGGAGAAATACATGGAATCTAAGACCCCCAACATTGGGGCTAATGTAGGTAGTGGTCAGGACAACAGGGGTTCTACTTCATGTGATTGTAACATCCCACAATCCAATTTTTCCTTTTCTTTTGTATTTGATTAGTTTATTATTTCATGTGTGCAGGTATTTATTACGGTTTTGGAGAAGAGTCAACCAAAATAGTGACATAGACGAGCCCTTGCGCAATAATAAATCACCTATAAAACCCTCAATAACTCCCATAGCTTCCCAAAAAGTTACAGTCACTACAGAAAGGACACTAGCACCATAATTGGACATTAGTACCATATGGCACTACTATCCAAAGAAGGGCACTATTATTTGAAGCTAGATCTCTAAAAATAATTAATAGACAAAAGATTCTTTTGTGTCTGCTTAGTCATCTCCAGTATTTAGATCCACAAGAAACTTTGTGTATATCTAGATAAGTACACTTTCTCCTTGTATTTATTATTTTGGAAAGTTCCATAGAATCAATAAATTCTAATTTTATTCCATATTAGCAACATACCCAACTCTTTATTCTAGTTTAGGATTTACATAGTAAAAGCCTAAAAGGTTAAATTATTTGGTGAAATCATCTTACTTTGAATATTGCTTCAAAGCCTTAATTTTTCTAAGGGTTTACCTTCTAAATTTTTCACATTAAATTAGGGTTACAAAAACCTAATTCTCTAATTTTTTGGATTAACCTAGCTAATTTAATTATTCCCATACTAGGGTTTTATTTATTTAATTCAATTTAAATATTTTCAACACAATCCTAAATTCAAACCTTGGACCCACATACTAAGTCCCTATACACACAAATATTAGCAACTAAGGTTTCAACAACAACCCTATTTTCTATTACAAACTTTATTCAAAAAATTCACACATTGCACATATACATATGTTAGATTATATTCTACCTCTTGTGTGTTTATTATTCATTCTTTACATTATATTATTTAGCAAGTTTAAAATGGTATCTAAAAAGCCCTCTACCCCTCATCCACTTGATGCAATCTTGAATTTTTCTCATGATTACAACAATGAATGGATTAATTTCCAAGATTGTACATTAGAGCATAATAATGATTTCATTTAAAATGATGAATATGATTATTGTTATAAATATGGCTATGAGGATTATTATGCACAAGAAAATACAAATAAACATGAGGATACATTCGATAAACCATCTTCTCTTTCTCTTACTCTTTTCTTATTCCAAAAACTCAAATTAACAATACAATGCTAGAGGAGCCTCTTGTTAGTGTTTTATTCCAATGTGATCCTAGATTTTCAACTACTTTTACTACTTCATTATTCAAATTAAATCAATATAAGTGCACTACATAAAAAATAATTTTGCATGCTTCAAATAAAGCAGATAATAGAAATGCATATTCTTTACCCTTCTCAATGGCATTTCAAAAATCAAATAAAAAGGATATTGCACCTTTTAGCAATGCACAAACTAAGGTAGATAAAATTTATTTATCACCTTCATTCACATTTCAAGCTCAATGCAATAATTCTTTGACACAAATAGATAATGCACATATTTCTAATGCTTCCCCTATATGTCATAATGTGCAAAAAGAAAACATGGTTGTTACTCCTTCCCTTGAATCTAAAATAGAAAGTGATAATCATGCTTACATTTCAAAAATAATTAGTGAACAAATGCCTTGCATTACACTTACACATGATGATACATTGCATAGTAGTAAAAATTTAAAATCTTCTCCTTCTCCTTCTCCTTCTCTTAATGAGCATGTGAATGGTACTTCTACTCTTACCTCTTCAAATGAATTAAATTATGATTTTGATGAACCATGGGATAATGATGGTTATTGTGATTATGATGAAGATGCCATAGAATGTACAAATTCTACTTCTTATTTTACCTCACATATCTCTCTTATTCAACCAAATAATAGATCATATGTTAAAATACACACACACACACACACACACACACATTCTTATGTGCATAATTTTCATTCATTAGAGAATAAAATACATTCTATGCAACTAATATGTGATACTCCTTCACAACCTAACAATATAAAAGATAACAATGAATCCCCCTCAGCCCCCCTTACTATAGTATAACCCATTTCTAAAACAAACCCAAATGAGGTGATAGCTCATTTCCCTCTAATCAGGTCTAAGCTATCACACCTCCAAAGGTTATTGAGAGAATACCAACCCTTCCTAAACAAGATTTCCAATCTAATATACCAATGCATAAAATATATAATAAAATTCAAGCATTAAATGAACCCCTTGATAATGATAATATACCTTCACAAGTGTTAATTTATTTAATGCATGTTGTGGGTAATTTTAAAAAATAATTACATCATCTCACTTTGGAGAATGAAGCATACAAATCTCAGGTTGATGCTAATGTTATCCATAATAATC